>CM055120.1:317565950-318023450 GCA_029206835.1 Rana muscosa | reverse complement strand
CTCAGGGAGTTAGTCACTGACACTGAAGTCACACTTTTAATTGCTCCTTTGTCTCTCGGTGGATAGATAACAATGAAGATATCCATTGTAAGACCGGTAATAATTATCTTCATGCAAAATTTACCATTGTTAGTGGAATCGCTGAGGGGCCCGGTAAACTATTGCTTAATTGCTTGCCGTTTACAACCTTCAATGCTGCTGGATCCTGCTTTCTCAGTGCTGCTTCCCTGAGCTTTCAGTCTTCAAAGGAAAGAGTTAACAGTGGACAGTTCAGTCTCCAGTCAGTTTGTTGGGAGGGGGGGGGGGGATGCAGGGGAGTGCATTTCCTTCTTAGGCTACAGGGCTGTGTGTCTCTATTGATGAACACAGAGTAAGCAGACACAACTCTAGACCTGGCATGCAATGGTGGCTGCATAGGACCTTTCAATAGAAAGGAGACATCCTAAAACAGGAAATCTGGAGCTTCAGTCATGGCACCAGCTTAACCACTTTCCTACTGGGCACTTCTACCCCCCTCCTGCCCAGGCCACTTTTCAGCTTTCAGCGCTATCGCATTTTGAATGACAATTGTGCAGTCATGCTACACTGTACCCAAATGACATTTATATCATTATTTTCACACAAATAGAGGTTTCTTTTGGTGGTATTTAATCACCACTGGGTTTTTTTTTTTTTTTTTGCTAAACAAACAAAAAAATACAGAAAATTAAAAAAAAATTCTATATTTTTTTATAGCTTGTTATAACATTTTGCAAACAGGTAATCTTTCTACTTCACTGATGTGCACTGAGACTGCACTGAAGGGCACTAGTGTTGCCCACCTACCAGATTGAAATTTACTGACATGACACCCAAAATTTACTGGCACGGCCAAGTTTTTACTGACAGTTCCAAAAAGGTACAAAATTACAGTTTTAAGTACAAATCTCAGTATTTAGGCTACAAATAAGTACAATATGCAATTAGAAATGTGATTTAAAGCAGAGTTCCACCCATTTCCGCTTTTCGGAACCCTCCCCCACTCCGGTTTCACATTTGGCACCTCTCAGGGGGGAGGGGGTGCAGATACCTGTATAATACAGGTATTTGCACCCATTTCCGGGGAGAGACTCCCATGGGAGTCACTCCACGTCCTGTCCCCCCCTGCTGCCTTCTGGGAAACACACTGATCCCAGGAGACAGCAGTGACCACGGGGAACGCGCCACGCTACTCGCACATGCGCAGTAGGGAACTGGGCAGTGAAGCCGCAAGGCTTCACTTCCTGATTCCCTCACCAAGGACGGCGGCGGGGGCAGCCGAGAGACGAGCGATCGCTCGTCTTCTGCTGCCGACATCGCGGGCACCCTGGGCAGGTAAGTATTAAAAGTCAGCAGCTGCCGTATTTGTAGCTGCTGGCTTTTAATAATTTTAGGTCTCTATTCCAGTTCAGCTGAGTTGCACATTTTCCACCTTCCTCTGGGGGTCGTTGTCACCACAGGTCAAGGTTGGAAATGCAGTAGGCTGGATGTATTGGGTACCTCTTGCCCAGAAGCAGCTCAGTGGGAGTGGTGACCTGCTGTGCATTCTGGGAGAGGGTACTTAATGGGGCAGACACCGTTTTGGCGGGGTCTTCCGATCCTGACCTGACGGCCCTCCTGGCCTCAGGGATGTGTTAGCAGTTTTTCTGCCTCAGGGCCTGCGGACCCCCTGAGGCTCCGTTACTGAGAGTAAGCCCAGGAGTTTCTGGGGCCTACTGATCCGGGGATGGTCCTGTGTCGCCTTGCCTGCGGGAAGGGACCGAGCAATTGAGGACTCAATTGGAGGACGCATCCGGATCAAAATCTACCTCACAGTGCTGCCGGCCATTTGTGAACAACTCTTCAAGGAAGACCCCTAGGACGGACATGGTGAACAGTAAGGTAACGGCAGACCCAAATCTTAAACCTGCGGGGGTATTGCTACATGTTCAATATAGTAAGTAAGTAGCTCAGGGACGGGACTCAGGGGGGCAGGAAATTTAGAATGGGCGGCACACACACACATAAAACATTCTCACAGTGACACTGACAGTAGTGTGCAGCAGCAAAGATCACCGACACGTCCCCTCCTAAGTCACAGTGACAGTCTCTCTCCACACCAGGGGGTCTCTCCACTCCAAAGCACTGACCGTCCTGCTCCTGCCTTGCCTTGCTACCGTCCCTCAGACCCGCACACGAGGCTCCGGCTGCTCCACTTGGCTCCTTTGCCCCATGACATCACACGACACTCTCAGGGGCACCACCTCCACCAGTCCCGTCCCCTAACGGCACCAACTGAACACACTGTAGCAGGCACTTGGACAATCTCGGACGCCTCGGCACCAGAACTACGCATGCACAGTTTCAAGCCGAGTGTCACAACCATATTTTTTACTGACAACCTTTTCCTCTTACTGCCATTTACTGGCAGGAGAGAAGTCACAATTTTTTACTGGCTGCCAGTAAAAATACTGACGGTTGGCAACACTGGGTGGCACTGATAGGCAGCACTGATAAGTGGCACTGATGGGCACTGATAGGCAGCACTGATAGGTGATACTGAGGCACTGATGGGCACTGATTGGCAGCACTAGAGGGCACTGTTGGGACTGCACTGATAATCAGAACACTGATTATCAGTGTTGATGTCCCTTTAACCCAGGGGTCTCAAACCTGCGGCCCTCCAGCTGTTGCGGAACTACAAGTCCCATCATGCCTCTGCCTATGGGAGTCATGCTTGTAACTGTTTAGCCTTGCAATGCCTCATGGGAATTGTAGTTCTGCAACAGCTGGAGGGCCACCAGTTTGAGACCCCTGCTTTAACCACTTACAGACCGCCTAACGCCGATATACATCGGCAGAATGGCACGGCTGGGCACAAGCACCTACAGGTACGTCCCCTTTAAGATGCCCAGCCGTGGGTCGCGCTCACGACCCGGTCGTGAGCTCCGGGACTGCGCCCGTGGGACCCGATCGCCGCTTGTGTCCCGCGATCGGGTCACAGAGCTGAAGAACGGGGAGAGGTATGTGTAAACAAACATCTCCCCGTTCTTCCTAGTGAGAGTGTCACTGATCGTCTGTCATAGGGAACGACGATCAGTGACGTCACACGCCAAGCCACGCCCCCACACAGTAAGAATCACTCATTAGGTCACATTTAACCCCTTCAGCGTCCCCTACAGGTTAACCCCTTCACTGCCAGTGTCATTTTCACAGTAATCAGTGCAATTTTATAGCACTGATCGCTGTAAAAATGACAATGGTCCCAAAATGGTGTCAAAAGTGTCTGATGTGTCCGCCATAATGTCTCAGTCACGATAAAAATCGCTGATCGCCGCCATTACTAGTAAAAAAAAAAATATTAATAAAAATGACATAAAACTATCCCCTATTTTGTAGACGCTATAACTTTTGCGCAAACCAATCAATAAATGCTTATTTCGTTTTTTTTTCTTACCAGAAATATGTAGAAGAATACGTATCGGCCTAAACTGAGGAAAAAAACGTTTTTTTTTAATATATTTTTTGGGGATATTTATTATAGCAAAAAGTAAAAAATATTGAATGTTTTTCAAAATTGTCGCTCTATTTTTGTTTATAGCGCAAAAAATAAAAACCGCAGAGGTGATCAAATACCACCAAATGAAAGCTCTATTTGTGGGAAAAAAAGGACGCCAATTTTGTTTGGGAGCCACGTCGCACGACCGCGCAATTGTCAGTTAAAGCGACGCAGTGCCGAATCGCAAAAAGGGGCCTGGTCCTTTAGCAACAAAATGGTCCGGGGCTTAAGTGGTTAAAGGGGTTGTAAAGTTTTTTTTTTTTTTTTTAAATAACAAACATGTTATACTTACCTCCTCTGTGCAATGGTTTATCACAGAGCATCCCCGATCCTCCTCTTCTGGGGTCCCCCAGCGGTGCTCCTGGCTCCTCATCTTCTCCAGTGCCCCCACAGAGAGCCGCATTCCCTGGGGGCACTCGTACGGGCGCGCTCATGAGTCCTGCTGCTGCGTCCATTGACACAGGCGACAGTACTTGGCCCCACCCCCGCGTCACTGGATTTGATTGGTAGCAGTGAGAGCCAAAGGAAGAGGGGTGAAGATTGCTGGGCATTAGCTGTAAGGATGTGATCAGCACAATCAGTCTCTGGAGTCTATTCTACAACACTGGGAGCTTGCTTCCTATATGACAAAAGACCATGACAGTCATTCAGCAATGAACAGATCTGTGACATCGCTGCCGCCTGCACTGCTCCAGCAGCCGACCACCTCTGATGTTCTCCATGTGAAGCCTTTCATGTGGGCCCCACTTCAACCCTTCCATCAGATCAAGTTCAGACCGGCCCGGGCACATCGGCTGATGGAATGTGGAGCAGAACACTGCATGGGCTGTTTAAGCCCACATGCGGGGGTTCTTGTTCACACGCCTTGCCTCCAATGTATATAAACATGTCATAAATACACAGCGGCAGGATTTCCAGGTGTTCAGGTGCAATTCCCACAATCCTCAGGGAGTACACCGGCTATGAAAAGAGCAAACCATCCCAATCACCTTTATTGATAGGACAGGCAGGAATCAAATCGGTTAATAAGGTATTGTCTAGCCAGAGCACAATTGCAAATCCTGGCCTCTGAGCAGTTCGTGGCTGTGTTCACAAATGTCTGACACAGATCAGCCCCCCTGCTGTAGCCTTTCACTTTGTGACTGAGAAAATGCTTCTTCCTGGCTGCAGCAGACTGATGACATCATCTGAGCTTAGGCAAAGCTACAATGTTGCAGTCTGATTACTAGGGGGAGGGGACATTAGAAAATGCTTCCTCCTGGCTGCAGTAGACTGATGACATCATCTGAGCCTAGGCAAAGCTACAATGTTGCAGTCTGATTACTAGGGGAGGGGGGACATGAGAAAATGCTTCCTCCTGGCTGCAGTAGACTGATGACATCATCTGAGCCTAGGCAAAGCTACAATGTTGCAGTCTGATTACTAGGGGGAGGGGACATTAGAAAATGCTTCCTCCTGGCTGCAGTAGACTGATGACATCATCTGAGCCTAGGCAAAGCTACAATGTTGCAGTCTGATTACTAGGGGAGGGGGGACATGAGAAAATGCTTCCTCCTGGCTGCAGTAGACTGATGACATCATCTGAGCCTAGGCAAAGCTACAATGTTGCAGTCTGATTACTAGGGGGAGGGGACATTAGAAAATGCTTCCTCCTGGCTGCAGCAGACTAATGACATCATCTGAGCCTAGGCAAAGCTACAATGTTGCAGTCTGATTACTAGGGGAGGGGGGACATGAGAAAATGCTTCCTCCTGGCTGCAGTAGACTGATGACATCATCTGAGCCTAGACAAAGCTACAATATTACAGTCTGATTACTAGGGGGGGGGGCATGAGAAAATGCTTCCTCCTGGCTGCAGTAGACTGATGACATCATCTGAGCCTAGGCAAAGCTACAATATTACAGTCTGATTACTAGGGGGGGGGGGGCATGAGAAAATGCTTCCTCCTGGCTGCAGTAGATTGATGACATCATCTGAGCCTAGGCAAAGCTACAATATTGCAGTCTGATTACTAGGGTGGAGAGGAGACTGAGGAAATGAGGAAATGCTTTCTCCTTCCTGCTGCAGACTGATGACATCATCTCATTCTAGGCAAAGACTGGACTGGAGCATGGGGGTGGCTTTTTAACTCTGAGCTATTTTTTAAAGCTGCCACAGACATTGTAAAAAAAAAAAATGCAGTCCGGGCTGCAATACTCGCCTCCTCTCCGGCGCTGTGCCTTGCAGTATTTCCTTTCAGCCACTAGATGTCCTCAGTCTTCCACTTTGAATAAAACCCAGCAGAAGACTGAGGACATCCTGTAAGTGTGGGCATCATGGACCCGCCCCCTGAGGGTAATGCTGACATCATCACGTCAATGTCGCTCTCTGCATCATTGGGCACAGTCTAGAGCCAGAGAAGAGTTGAAGAGGACCCTGCTTGTCATGTGACCAGTCTAAAGTCATCAGGAAACTTATTTTTTTAAAGCGGTAGTAAACCACAGTTAAGGGAAAAACAAATAAAAAATCCCAAGCAAGGCAATGTCATAATGTGCTAGTATGGATCGCATACTAGCACATTATGAGAGACTTATCTGAAAATGAAGCCCTCCAGCACCGCGCTGTCACCGCTGAGAGGGCTTCCATCTTCCTCTGGTCTTCCTTTCTGGATTCACGGCCTCCGGCTACATGAGTCTCTTTACGGCACGGGCTCTGAAGGTTCGGCACTGTATGCTGTGTGACGTCACCGGCTGCATGCACTCTGAATATCTCCTAAACGGTGCAAGATTAGATATTCCCAGAACCTACATGTAAGCTTCATTATAGACTCACCAGGTATAAGTCGTAGAACAGAGTTCACTGCCACTTTAACCACTAGAGGTCCGCGCTATAGCCGAATGACGGCTACAGCGCAGACCTAGAATGCCGGGAGGACGTCAATTGACGTCCGCCCCTTTCCTCGCTCCCGAGCGCGCATCGGAGAACTTCCGTGCCCGCCGCGTCACGCGGGTACCGATGCGCGTGCCTGGTGACCGCGATGTCCGCCAGGTACCCGCGATCGGCATTTACAGAGCCAGGGACGTGGATCTCTGTGTGTAAACACAGAGATCCACGTCCCTGTCAGGGAGAGGAGACAGATGGTGTGTCCCTTGTACATAGGGACAACCATCGGTCACCTCCCCCAGTCAGTCCCCTCCCCCCACAGTAACAATCACTCCCTTAGGCACACTTAACCCCTTCAGCGCCCCCTAGTGGTTAACCCCTTCACTGACAGTGTAATTTTTACAGTAATCAGTGCATTTTTTACAGCACTGATCGCTGTATAAATGACAATGGTCCAAAAATGGTGTTAAAAGTGTCCGCTGTGTCCGCCATAATGTCGCAGTCACAATAAAAATCGCTGATCGCCGCCATTAATAATAAAAAAAAAAATTATTGATAAAAATGCTATAAAGCTATCCCCTATTTTGTAGACGCTATAGCTTTTGCGCAAACCAATCAACAAACGCTTATTGAGATTTTTTTTTACCAAAAATATGTAGAAGAATACGTATCGGCCTAAACTGAGAAAAAAACTTTTTTTTTTTTTTTTAAATGGGGATATTTATTATAGCAAAAAGTAAAAAATATTGTGTTTTTTTCAAAATTGTCACTCTTTTTTTGTGTATAACACAAAAAATAAAAACCGCAGAGGTGATCAAATAGCACCAAAAGAAAGCTCTATTTGTGGGGGAAAAAAAAAAAAAACGTTAATTTTGTTTGGGAGCCACGTCGCACGTCCGCGCAATTGTCATTCAAAGCGTGACAGCGCTGAAAGCTGAAAATTGGCCTGGGCAGGAAGGGGGTTTAAGTGCCCAGTAAGCAAGTAGTTAAACATGTGTGCGAAAAAAAGCAGAAACAACTCTGGCAGCGAAAGGGTTAAAGAGCTTCTAGGAGGTGGTGGGAAGGGGTTAAGTGGAGTAGGCAAAAACCTAAATAAAAGTGAAAATATAAATCTCTTCTTGGTATAATAATTTAAAGCAAAACTCTGAAATAAGCGAATATTGTCTAAATATAAGAGTTGTGTGTATTTCTTCCAGATCTGTGCGGTAATCCAGTGTGAGACTTCCTGTAATGAAGACCGCTCACTGCTACTCCTTCTCCTTGTGCAGGGAGACTGGTCTTGTCTCCTCCCCCTCCTGCTGTTTTCTGCAGTGGGTGGAGCCTGCTGGGCAGCTCTGCTCTCTTCACAGGCTATGTACAGCACAGTGATGATGTCACGGCTACTTTTACATAGTAATATCTGGGTTTATAAAGACATTTGGTGCACACAAAGTTGATTTAGATCCGTTCTGACTATTAAGGAATATATTTAACCACTTGAGACCCGCGCTATAGCCGAAAGACGGCTGCAGCGCGGCTCTCAAGTGCCGAGAGGACGTCCCCAGGACGTCCTTCTCTGTTTACATCCCGCCGCGCGCCGCCGAGGGCGCGCAGCGGGGAACAGCTGTGCGGCGCGCATCACGTGATGCCGAGGAGCGTGCCTGGCGGCCGCGATGTCCGCCAGGTACATTCGATCGGCAGTTACAGAAGCAGGACGTGGATCTCTGTGTGTAAACACACAGATCCATGACCTGTCAGGGAGAGAGGAGACCAATGCTGTGTCCCTTGTACATAGGGACACAGATCGGTCTCCTCCCCCAGTCAGTCCCCTCCCCCCACAGTAAGAATCACAAATAGGGAACATAGTTAACCCCTTCCCCGCCCCTAGTGTTAACCCCTTCCCTGCCAGTCACATTTATACAGTAATCAGTGCATTTTTATAGCACTGTTCGCTGTATAAATGACAATGGTCCCAAAATGGTGTCAAGTGTGTCCGATGTGTCCGCCATAATGTCACAGTCACGATAAAAATTGCTGATCGCCGCCATTACTAGTAAAAAAAAAAAATATTAATAAAAATGCTATAAAACTATCCCCTATTTTGTAGACGCTATAACTTTTGCGCAAACCAATCAATAAACGCTTATTGCGATTTTTTTTTGACCAAAAATATGTAGAAGAATACGTATCGGCCTAAACTGAGAGAAAAAAACTTTTTTTAAAAAAAATTGGGATATTTATTATAGCAAAAAGTAATAAATATTTTGTTTTTTTTTCAAAATCGTCGCTCTTTTTTTGTTTATAGCGCAAAAAATAAAAACCGCAGAGGTGATCAAATACCACCAAAAGAAAGCTCTATTTGTGGGGAAAAAAGGACATCAATGTTGTTTGGGAGCCACGTCGCACGACCGCGCAATTGTCATTCAAAGCGACGCAGTGCCGAAAGCTGAAATTTCGCCTGGGCAGGAAGGGGGTTATGTGCCCAGTAAGCAAGTGGTTAAAATGACAATTTTTGTGCACGGACTTCACCTTTAAGACTTATTGCTCAGATACTTGAATGGGCCCGGTGGTGACAGGTTACCTCGGAAGCTCCCGGCCATGACATGCTAAGGTCGATTGGTTTAATGACATTATAGTTTGCTGGAAGGTGACCAGGGAAGAGTAAGGCTGCATTCACACCTGAGCGTTTTGTAGCCTGAAGCCTGAAGCTACAAAACGCTAGAGGGGAAAAAATCCATTATTCTCTATGGAGATGGTTCACATCTCCACTCCATGTCGCCTGAGGCCGAACGCCTGAAGCTCAAACAAGTTCCGGACCCTTTTTTGTCGCGCGAATCGGGCAGATTGGGCGTTTTAGGATTCATATAATGTAATGGAAACGCCCGATTCAAGCGTCTAGCGCGACAACGAGCGTTCCGACGGGCGCAAATTCGCGCGACAAAACAATGGTAAAAACGACGGTAAAAACGCCCGATTCGCTACGCTCAGGTGTGAATGCAGCCTAAAGAGTCGTCGGCGGAGACATCCGCGCTCTGCTCACATCTGGTAACGTGATCCTATCGCGCTCTTAATGCCTTGGCAACAGAAAACTTGGCCCGCCGGGATCTTTTCAGAGCAGATAAGCAGCTTTAAGGAGACTGTGAACGTTCCCCTTCCCGAAAGATCGGAGGGATCCGGTGTCACCTGTACAGGGCTGCAGTGTATACAATGTAACCTGTACTGTCTGCAACATCAACAATAACATGTGGTGTACTCAACATTCCTGATCGGCAGGTTAGGAGACACGGCGACGTGTCAGACAGAACCCTTCACAGGTCACTTGAGAGCAAATAAAAGATCAACAGAACATAAAGTCTATTCTTAGACTCCCCATACACATTACAATCTGGCCATACAATTTCTGTACAGTCCTTTTTTAGATTAACCAAAACTTTTCAATACCTAATCCATCCAATCACTTTTCATCCAATCAGGCAAACCCTTGTGCTACCTACTAAGAATCTAAAGGAGATTGTGCAATCAAATTGGGGTTTATTTGGGGGTAACATTGTCACGATTTTGTGACACATCGATTTAGTTATTGTTTTGTATTCCCGATCGTTCTTTGGAGACACGGGATTATGTGTAACGTTGTTCTGCAATCCCAGGTATTGGGGTGTTATTTTGGGATCTAAGTTATCAGCGTATCGTTGTTCTGGGTCTCCCAGGTCAGAGTTCTGTTATTCTGGGACTGCGATCTCCGGCACTTCAGGTATTGATAGATGAAGTTCAGCAGATGGGGCTCAGGGTTGGTCATATTTAGCACTTATTCTGAAATGATGCCTGAACCCCCCCCCCCCCGACACTAACTGACCCTGAATCCCTAACCCTAACGTTCCCCGTGTTCCCAACATCCCAGGAACCCCAACAATAACCCTCCCCGAAACTCTAACAATAACCTTCCCTGTAACCCCTTACCCTAACCTAACTTCCCCTGTACCCCTAACACTAAACCCAGCACTAACCCTCCCACCAAGTCCAACAATAACCCTCCTGTATCAGGGTACCACTGTTCTGGGACACTTTGATCAGTTCACCACTATTCTAGACCCCCTATGGCAGTGGATCATTGTTCTGGGACCATCTTGTGTCAGTGGATAACTATTATGGACCTCGTGGGTAAGTGTTGCACTATCCTGGGATGCCTTCTGTCCTGGACAACTATTCTGGGTGCCTTGTGTCAGAGGACCACTATTCTGTGGTCCTTGCATCAGTTTACCACTATTCTGGGCTCCTTTTGTCAGAGGCCCAGTTTTCTGAACCCATTGTGTTATAGGACCACAATTCTGCTCTCTTTGTGTCAGGGGCCCATTAATCTGGGCTCCTTGTGTCAGAGGATCACTATTCTGGGTTCCTGGTGTCAGTGGACCACTATTCTGGACCCATTGTGTCAGTGTTGCACTGTTCTGGGCTCCTTGTGTCAGTGGACTACTTTTCTGGGCTAGTTTTATCAGTTGACCACTATCCTGGACCCTTGTGTCAGTGGACCACTATTCTTGGCTCCTTGTGTCAGTGGACCACTTTTCTAGGCTCCTTGTGTCAGTGGACCACTTTTCTAGGCTCCTTGTGACAGTGGGCCACTATTCTGCTCTCCTTGTGTCAGAGGACCACTAATCTGGGCTACTTGGGTCAGTGGACCACTATCCTGGGTTCTTTGTGTCAGTGGACCACTATTCTAGATTCCTGGTGTCAGTGGCCCACTGTTTTGGACTCTGTGTCAGAGGACCACTATTTTGAGTTCCTGGTGTCAGTGGACCACTATTCTGGACCCATTGTGTCAGTGTTGCACTGTTCTGGACTCCTTGAGTCAGTGGACCACTATTCTAGGCTGCTTGTGTCAGTTGACCACTATTCTGGGATCCTTGAGTCAGAGGACCACTATTCTGCTCTCCTTGTGTCAGTGGGTCACTATTCTGCTCTCCTTCTGTCAGTGGGCCACTATTCTTCTCTCCTTGTGTTACTGGGCCACTATTCTGTTCTTCTTGTGTCCGAGGACCACTATTCTTTGCTCCTTGTGTCAGAGGACCACTATTCTGCTCTCCTTGTGTAAGTTGACCAATAATCTGGGCTCCTTGTGTCAGAGGACCACTATTCAGGGTTCCTTGTGTCAGAAGACCACTTTTTTGGGGTCCTTGTGTCAGACGACCACTATTCTGGGCTCTTTGTGTCAGAAAACCACTATTCAGCGTTCCTGGTGTCAGAAGACCACTATTCTGGGCTCTTTGTGTCAGAGGACCACTATTCTGCTCTACTTGTGTCAGTTGACCAATAATCTGGGATCCTTGTGTCAGAAGACCACTATTCAGGGTTCCTGGTGTCAGAAGACCACTATTCTGGCCTCCTTGTGTCAGAAGACCACTATTCTGGGCTCCTTGTATCAGAGGACCACTATTCTGGGCTCCTTATATCAGAGGACCACTATTCTGGGCTCCTTGTGTCAGAGGACCACTATTCTGGGCTCCTTGTGTCAGAGGACCACTATTCTGGCCTCCTTGTGTCCGAGGACCACTATTCTGGCCTCCTTGTGTCAGAAGACCACTATTTTGGGCTCCTTGTGTCAGACGACCACTATTCTGGGCTCCTTGTGTCAGAAGACCACTATTCAGCGTTCCTGGTGTCAGAAGACCACTTTTCTGGGCTCCTTGTGTCAGAAGACCACTATTCTGAGCTCCTTGTGTCAGAAGACCACTATTCTGGGCTCCTTGTGTCAGAAAACCACTATTCTGGGCTCCTTGTGTCAGTAACCACTATTCTGGGCTCTTTGTGTCAGAGGCCCACTATTCTGCTCTCCTTGTGTCAGTTGACCAATAATCTGGGATCCTTGTGTCAGAAGACCACTATTCTGGGCTCCTTGTGTCAGAGGACCACTATTCTGGGCTCCTTGTGTCCGAGGACCACTATTCTGGGCTCCTTGTGTCAGAGGACCACTATTCTGGGCTCCTTGTGTCAGAGGACCACTATTCTGGGCTCCTTGTGTCAGAGGACCACTATTCTGGCCTCCTTGTGTCCGAGGACCACTATTCTGGCCTCCTTGTGTCCGAGGACCACTATTCCTTGTGGGCTCCTTGTGTCAGAAAAACACTATTCTGGGCTCCTTGTGTCAGAAGACCACTATTCTGGGCTCCTTGTGTCAGTAACCACTATTCTGGGCTCTTTGTGTCAGAGGCCCACTATTCTGCTCTCCTTGTGTCAGTTGACCAATAATCTGGGATCCTTGTGTCAGAAGACCACTATTCAGGGTTCTTGGTGTCAGAAGACCACTATTCTGGCCTCCTTGTGTCAGAGGACCACTATTCTGGGCTCCTTGTGTCCGAGGACCACTATTCTGGGCTCCTTGTGTCAGAGGACCACTATTCTGGCCTCCTTGTGTCCGAGGACCACTATTCTGGCCTCCTTGTGTCCGAGGACCACTATTCTGGCCTCCTTGTGTCCGAGGACCACTATTCTGGCCTCCTTGTGTCAGAAGACCACTATTTTGGGCTCCTTGTGTCAGAGGACCACTATTCTGGGCTCCTTGTGTCCGAGGACCACTATTCTGGCCTCCTTGTGTCCGAGGACCACTATTCTGGCCTCCTTGTGTCAGAAGACCACTATTTTGGGCTCCTTGTGTCAGAGGACCACTATTCTGGGCTCCTTGTGTCCGAGGACCACTATTCTGGGCTCCTTGTGTCCGAGGACCACTATTCAGGGTTTCTGTTGTCAGAGGACCACTATTCTGGGCTCCTTGTGTCAGAGGACCACTATTCTGGGCTCCTTGTGTCCGAGGACCACTATTTTGGGCTCCTTGTGTCCGAGGACCACTATTCAGGGTTTCTGTTGTCAGAGGACCACTATTCTGGGCTCCTTGTGTCAGAGGACCACTATCCTGGGCTCCTTGTGTCCGAGGACCACTATCCTGGGCTCCTTGTGTCAGAGGACCACTATCCTGGGCTCCTTGTGTCCGAGGACCACTATTCTGGGCTCCTTGTGTCAGAGGACCACTATTCTGGGCTCCTTGTGTCCGAGGACCACTATTCTGGGCTCCTTGTGTCAGAGGACCCCTATCCTGGGCTCCTTGTGTCCGAGGACCACTATTCTGGGCTCCTTGTGTCCGAGGACCACTATTCTGGGCTCCTTGTGTCAGAGGACCACTATTCTGGGCTCCTTGTGTCCGAGGACCACTATCCTGGGCTCCTTGTGTCCGAGGACCACTATTCTGGGCTCCTTGTGTCCGAGGACCACTATTCTGGGCTCCTTGTGTCCGAGGACCACTATCCTGGGCTCCTTGTGTCCGAGGACCACTATTCTGGGCTCCTTGTGTCCGAGGACCACTATTCTGGGCTCCTTGTGTCCGAGGACCACTATTCTGAGCTCCTTTTGTCAGAGGACCACTATTCTGGGCTCCTTGTGTCAGAGGACCACTATCCTGGGCTCCTTGTGTCAGAGGACCACTATTCAGGGTTCCTGTTGTCAGAGGACCACTATTCTGGGCTCCTTGTGTAAGTGAACCACTATTCCTGCGTCAGGGGACCGTGATTTTGGGACCCATGTCTCAGTGGTCAGAAACATTGAAAACTCCACATATTAGCATATTTCTGTTTCTGGACTACTATTGCAACGTCCCGTTATTTTAATTATTCAGAAACAGGTGACATTCCCAAATAGTTATCACCCAGGACCATTGTTATCACCCAGGACCACCCGTTCATTGTCCGTCTGACAACCCAGGTGCCATAAACAATATATGACTCTGCAATGAGGTTCCAAATATCAAGGATGCGAGATCACTGAACATTCTCTAATAAATATTGTTAAAGCGTTATTAAACCAAAAACCAAAACATTTAATATACTGCAGCTTACCAATTATTAGAGGTAGTGGCTGCATTAGTTTTCTTTTTTTAGGCTTTTTTCCCCTCTGTTTTTCCCTGGTGATCTGGCCAGTAACACACCTCCTGTATTAGAGTGCCTGCACACTGGTTAGAGGAGCACCCTCACCTTTGGACAGCAGCATTGTCAGCCTGGGGGGGGGGGGGGAGTGTTAGATGGAGTAGCAGATTTAAATACACTAACAAATTGAAACCAAACTCCAGCCCACACTTTATAAGCAAATTCAGCAAACTGTTTTTTTCCTTTTAGGATTAGGAATTTGCATGAATAACTAAAAGCTGATCATTGTAAGAACCCCTGCCATTGGTAGGTGGTTTGTTTCATCCATGTAAACTGATACATTCTGCTGGAGAGCTCGTGCTTCTGAAAAACAACAGACTTGGTGGCTGGATCATTAGATGAAAATAGAAGAAAGAAAGCCTAAAAAGAAAACGAATGCAGCCGTCACATCTAAGAATTGGTAAGCTGCAATATAATAAATGTTTGCTTTTGGGATTTATACCAATTTAATCGATCGTACTCATTTCCATCCAACATCTACAAACCGCAGAATCTGATAAAGTGAACCTGTCACTGTAAACAGTAAAATTATGTAAAATATGTGAATGGATTTCAGTTACGCTTTACAGTAAACTTTCAGTAACTCTACAAGTCTGCGGGAAGAAATTCCTGACATGTCACCATATATATCAGCAGTGTCAGTTTTCAGAAAACCTCCAACATTATCATTAAAAATCACGCCTTACGCTCCACTCCAGTGACTTTGTCTAGACTGAGATGATGTCACCAGTCTGCTGCAGGCAGGAGGAAGCATTTCCTTAATCTCCCCCCCCCCCCCCCCAGTGATCAGACTGCAGCATTGTAACTCCGTCCGCAAAGTGGGAGGTTGCAGCAAGGGGGCTGATCCGCGTCAGACATTTGTATACACAATCATGGACAGCACAGACACCAGGATTGTGACATCTCTGTGCCGTCATCTCAGTCTAGGAAGTAGCTGCTGAACCTAAATGACGCCGACACAAAGCTGGCGCCGTCCTTCTGGAGAGGAAAGCAGATGAAAGCATTGTCAGAGGGAGTGCTGTGATCTCTGTGTGAAGAGCTGGCTACAAATTAACCCTTTCATGCCTATTGCTGAAATTTTTCGCCTACAAGATAAAATCTGTATTTTTTTGCTAGAAAATTACTTAGAACCCCCAAACATTATATATATATATATATTAGCAGAGACCCTAGAGAATAAAATGGTGATCATTGCAATATTTTATGTCACACCGTATTTGCGCAGCGGTCTTTCAAACGCACTTTTTTGGGGGGAATTTTTTTTTTTTCATGAATTAAAAAAAAAAGCGGTGTGCATACCGCTCCTCCACCGCTCCTGCCCATTGAAATCAATGGGTGTACCCCGGCTATACCGCCGGCAAAGCGCCTCTGCAGAGGCACTTTGCGGCGGTTTTTAACCCTTTCTCAGCCGCTAGCAGGGGGTAAAACCACACCGCTAGCGGCGCAAAATTGACGGTAAAGCGGCCGGTAAAAATAGCAGCACTTTACCGCCAACGCACCTCCCGCCCCAGTGTGAAAGGGGCCTAAACTAAACTAAACTGACCGGGCCGGGCAAGGAGAACATTCATCAGAGAAGCAGCCAAGAGGCCCATGGTAACTCTGGAGGAGCTGCAGAGATCCACAGCTCAGGTGGGAGAATCTGTCCACAGGACAAATATTAGTCGTGCTTCTCCACAGATCTGACCTTTATGGAAGAGTGGCAAGAAGAAAGCCATTGGTGAAAGAAAACCATAAGAAGTCCTGTTTGCAGTTTGTGAGAAGCCATGTGGGGGACACAGAAAACATGTGGAAGAAGGTGCTCTGGTCAGATGAGACCAAAATTTCACTTTTTGGCCTAAAAGCAAAACGCTATTTGTGTCAGAAAACTAACACTGCACATCACCCTGAACACACCATCCCCACCGTGAAACATGGTGGTGGCAGCATCATGTTGTGGGGATGCTTTTCTTCAGCAGGGACAGGGAAGCTGGTCAGAGTTGATGGGAAGATGGATTGAGCCAAATACAGGGCAATCTTAGAAGAAAACCTGTAAAGCCCTGTACACACGATCGGTTTTACAGATGAAAACAGTCCGATCGACTTTTTTCATCGGACAAACCGATCCTGTGTGGGCCCCATCGGTCTTTTTTCCATCGGTGAGAAAAAATAGAACATGTTTTAAATTTATCCGATGGGGAAAAAAACAATAGCAAATTCCGATCGTCTGTGTGGAACTCCATCAGATAAAAAACCCACGCATGCTCAGAATCAAGTCGACGCATGCTCAGAAGCATTGAACTTAATTTTTCTCGGCTCGTCGGAGTGTTTTACGTCACGGCGTTTGGGACGGTCGGATTTTTGACTGATGGTGTGTGGGCATGACTGATGGAAGTCAGCTTCATCGGATTTCCGATGGACAAAACCATCGGATTAGAATCCATAGGAAATCCGATTGTGTGTACAGGGCTTAAGAATCTGCAAAAGACTTGAGACCGGGGCGGAGGTTCACCTTCCAGCAGGACAACGACCCAAAACATACAGCCAGAGCTACAATGGAATGGTTTAGGTCAAAGCATATTCATGTGTTAGAATGGCCCAGTCACAGTCCAAACCTAAATCCAATTGAGAATCTGTGGCAAGACTTGAAAATTGCTGTTCACAGACGCTCTCCATCCAATCTGACAGAGCTTGAGATATTTTACAAAGAAGAATGGGCAGAAATGTCCCTCTCTAGGGGTGACAACGCTCACTCACTGTCCTGTATCTCTGGAGGAGCAGCATTGTCACCAAAGGCTGATTTTCTGTTTTGGACTACAAACATCTCCCTCTTTCTTTGTCTCCATAACACAGAGGGGAGGTGACTTATAGTTCACAGAAAATAGCTGATAACATTGTTTGAGATATCAGTTCAACACACAGGAAGTGACAAGGACACAGTTTTTTTTGGGTCGGGATCAATGGGTGTTGTTCTGAACTTGCAGAAAATGTTTTTGGCCTAAAAAATAAAACAAATGCAACCACCACATCTAAGCTGTATTATATATATATATATATATGTGTGTCAGCTATCCAAATCCAAGAACAAACTGTAACATGCCACTGCTCAGACGTGGTGGTTGCATTTGTTTTCTTTTTCAGTCCAAAAAGTCTAAGTTCAGAACAATATGTGTTGATCCCGCCAGAAATCCAGTGTCACTTCCTGTGCACTGAACTGATATCTCAAACAATGTTGTCAGCCTTTTCCAGTTATTTGTAAACTACAAAACGTGTCTACCCCTATGTAATAGAAATGAAGAGAGTTGGAGGTGTTTGTAGTCCAAATCAGGAGAGCAGGCTAAGGTGACAACACTTCTCCAGTGATACAGTGCAGTAAGCGAGCGTTGGTAAGCAGCTGACGGGTGAAAGAAAAAGGAGGAAAAAAAAAACTGAAAATAAGAAAACAAATGCAGCCACCACATCTAAAGACTGGCAAGCTGCAATATATAAAAAATGTGTTCTAGGGTATATGTAGTCCAAATCAGGAGAGCAGAAGAGGGTGACAAATCAGGAGAGCAGAAGAGGGTGACAAATCAGGAGAGCAGAAGAGGGTGACAAATCAGGAGAGCAGAAGAGGGTGACAAATCAGGAGAGCAGAAGAGGGTGACAAATCAGGAGAGCAGAAGAGGGTGACAAATCAGGAGAGCAGAAGAGGGTGACAAATCAGGAGAGCAGAAGAGGGTGACAAATCAGGAGAGCAGAAGAGGGTGACAAATCAGGAGAGCAGAAGAGGGTGACAAATCAGGAGAGCAGAAGAGGGTGACAAATCAGGAGAGCAGAAGAGGGTGACAACCCTTCTCCATAGATACAGTGCAGTGAGGAAGCGTTGTCACCCTTAAGCCCCGTACACACGGTCGGACTTTTTGCCAACAAACTTCAAAATGAGCAAGTTTGACAAAAAATCCGACCGTGTGTACGCTCCATCGGACAAAGTTTTTTGGTTTTCATCGGACAAAAGTTGGGTCTGCAAACGGACAAACTTTTCGGCAACAAAAGTCCGATGGAGCAAAGTCCGACCGTGTATACAGAAAACCATCGGACTTTTGTCGGATGGACAAACACGCATGCCCAGAACCAATGTTAAAATCAACCAACAATAGCAGAAGTTGACCAAAGGGTGGCGGTAAAGAGCAGAAAAACCACGAGATGTTGGAAAAAGTTTTGGGAAAGTTTGCAGAAAAGTCCTGTGGTGTGTATGCTATGGGTGTTCCCAGCCAACTCCCTTCAGACAAAAATCCAGGGAAAAGTCCGATGGAAGTCCGACCGTGTGAATGGGGCTTTAGACAGGAAATGCGTTACTGAAAAACAAAACAAAAAACTACAGCCTTGTAGTCCAAATTAGGAGCCTAGGATGACAACACTGCTCCATAGATACAGTACAGTGAGGGAGAGTTGTCACCCTAGCAAGGAAGTGTGTTACTGGCAGGATCACCAAGAGAAATTAAAGGGGGGAAAGAGAAAAGGAATGCAGCCATCACATCTAAGGACTGGTAAACTCCAATACATAAAACAATGTTCTAATCTAGATGATTTTTAGTCCAAATGAGGAGAGCAGAAGAGGGTGACAACACTTGTCTATATACAGAATGGTGAGCGAGCGTTGTCACCCTAGGACAGGAAGTGTGTTACTGGCAGGATCACCAGGTGTATTTAAACAGGTGAAAGTAAAAGATAAAAACTGAAAAAAAAGAAAACAAGGGCAGCCGTCACATCTGAAGACTGGTAAGCGCCATTACATAAAAAAATGGTTCTAGGGTATTTATAGTCCAAATCAGGAGAGCAAATTAGGGTGACAACTCTTCTCCATAGATACAGTGCAGTGAGTGAGCGTTGTCATCCTAGGACAGGAAGTGTATTACTGGCAGGATTACCAGGAGAAATTCAAGGGGAAAAAAAAAAAACGAATGCAGCCGTCACATCTAAGGACTGGTAAACTGCAATACATAAAACAATGTTCTAGATTATTTATAGTCCAAATCAGGAGAGCAGAAGAGGGTGACAACTCTTCTCTATTAACAGGGTGAGTGAGAGTTGTCACCCTAGGACAGGAAGTGTGTTACTGGCAGGATCACCAGGAGAAATTAAAGGGAAAAAAAAAAAAAACTAATGCAGCCATTACATCTAAAGACTGGTAAACTCCAATACAATGTTCTAGATTATTTATAGTCCAAATCAAGAGAGCAGAAGAGGGTGACAACACTTCTCTATATACAGAAGAGTGAGTGTCACATCTGAAGACTGGTAAGCGCCATTACATAAAATAATTGGTTCTAGGGTATTTCATATCCGGAGAGCAGAAGAGGGTGACAACACTTCTCTATAGATATAGTACAGTGAGTGAGCGTTGTCACCCGAGGACAGGAAGTGTGTTACTGGCAGGATCACCAGGTGTATTTAAACAGGTGAAAGTAAAAGATAAAAACTGAAAAAAAAAGAAAACAAATGCAGCCGTCACATCTGAAGACTGGTAAGCTCCAATACATAAAACAATGTTCTAGATTATTTATAGTCCAAATCAGGAGAGCAGAAGAGGGTGACAACTCTTCTCTATTAACAGGGTGAGTGAGCGTTGTCACCCTAGGACAGGAAGTGTGCTACTGACAGGATCACCAGGGAAAATTAAAGAGGGGGGGGGGGGGGGGAAGAAAAAGAAAACAAATGCAGCCATCACATCTAAGGACTGGTAAACTCCAATACATAAAACAATGTTCTAGATTATTTATAGTCCAAATCCGGAGAGCAGAAGAGGGTGACAACACTTCTCCATAGATACAGTTCAGTGAGTGAGCGTTGTCACCCTAGCAAGGAAGTGTATTACTGGCAGGATCACCAGGAGAAATTAAAGGGGAAAAAAAAGAAAAGGAATGCAGCCGTCACATCTAAGGACTGGTAAACTCCAATACAATGTTCTAGATTATTTATAGTCCAAATCAGGAGAGCAAATGAGGGTGACAACTCTTCTCTATTAACAGGGTGAGCGAGTGTTGTCACCATAGGACAGGAAGTGTGTTACTGGCAGGATCACCAGGTGTATTTAACGAAAGTAAAAGATAAAAAGTGAAGAAGAAAAAAGAAAACGAATGCAGCCGTCACATCTGAAGACTGGTAAGCGCCATTGCATAAAAAAAATGGTTGTAGGGTATTTATAGTCCAAATCAGGAGAGCAGAAGAGGGTGACAACACTTCTCTATAGATATAGTACAGTGAGTGAGCGTTGTCACCTTAGGACAGGAAGTGTGTTACTGGCAGGATCTCCAGTGATAATAAAAAATAAAAATAGAAAAGGAACGCAGCCGTCACATCTAAGGACTGGTAAGCAGCAATATATGAAATCATTACATTATATGACACGTTTATTTGATCTTTTAGAAGAGGGAAGTGAATGCTGCCATTGGGGGTCACAGACTTACCTCTATAGGAATAGTGTGTGTTGTGAGATCTCCTTCCCCGTACACAGGAGGCTCCGCAGTAGAGGGGCCCCTATGCCGATGCCTCGGTGCGAACGCATGAAGAATGAAGAATGAAGCGGAATCTGCTCCAGGTAGGTACCAGCGGCAGCCGTGTGTTCTGTGCGCCTCCTTCCCTCCTTCCCTCCCTCCCTCCCAGTGACTCCAGTAATCTGAACACACTGAGTAATAAAGCTCAGAGCTACACCTCCCCACCCAACCCACAGAGAAGAGAGAAGAGCGAGCGAGCGGGCGACTCCTCTCCGCACTTCCCAACCTCTCCGATTTCTATGCCAGGAAGAGGGAAAAGATCTCCAGGAAAGTTCTTCCTGCGATGGGCAGATCTGATCTGACAGAACACAAGAGAGTCCCGGCCGGCAGCTGCGTCTCCTTCTCGTCTGTCCGCCTTTGTTGGGTGACAAACGGGTCACATGAAAAAAAAACGCATCAATGTCGCCTTTGTGAAGTGTTGTTGTTGGACTCAGTGAGAAGAAGGAGCAATCGCTTGGCTGTTCTTTGATCAGCAGCTTCGGCACTTACTGATCCCTTCACTTAACACCGAGCTTCAGGATAAGTCAATATTGTCTTAGGGACAGTTCACACCACATGCAGCACAGTGCGTTTTTTTTTTCTGCATCAAAAACGCATGGAAAGTAGGTTATATGGTTTTCAATGGCATAGTTCACACCAGTGCTTGCAGTTCCAGTGCGTTCCAGTTCCAGAAAAAAAAAATAGAACATGCTGCATTTTACCTGCACTGGACTGTACTGGAACGCTGTAAAACGCATTAAAAACGATCTGGAATGCACCAGAACGCACCTAAATGCACCAAAAATGCACTGGAACACACTTGTCCTTATCTAAGGTTAATAAAAAAGTGGGGTAAAAAAAAGCACTGGACTGCATTAAAAACGTACCAAAAACGCACTGGAACGCGTCAAAAACGCGCATGCAAAAAAGCACCTGGAACGCATCCGGATTGCGTTTCTATGGTGTGAACTGACCCTTAGGGCCAGTTCACACCACATGCAGACCAGTGCGTTTTTTTTCTGCATCAAAAACGCATGGAAAGTAGGTTATATGGTTTTCAGTGGAATAGTTCACACCAGTGCTTGTAGTTCCAGTTCCAGAAAAAAACGTAGAACATACTAAATCTTTTCTGCACTGGACTGTACTGGAACGCTGTAAAACGCATCAAAAACGCACTGGAACACACATGTCCTTAGGGCTGGTTCACACCACAAAAACGCACTCCAGATCCGTTCCGGATGCGTTTTTGCACACTAGCGTTTTTAATGCGTTCCGGTGCATTTTTTGTGCGTTTTTGATGTGTTTCCGGATGCATTCCAGGTGTTTTTTTTTTATTTTTTCAGCATCAAAAACGCATGAATGCAGGTTACATGGTTTTCAATGGCACAGTTCACACCAGTGCGGGCAGTTCCAGAAAAAAAAATAGAACATGTTGCATTTTTCCTGCACTAAACTGTACTGGAACGCGGTAAACCATATCAAAAAACGCACTAGAACGCATCGGAACGCACCTAAACACGCCAAAAACGCACTGGAACACACATGTCCTTTTCAAAAACGGGTTTCTGCATGCGCATTTTTGATGCGTTACAGTGCGTTTTTGATGCATTTCTGGATGCATTCCTGGTACTTTTTTTTCTTTGTTTTTCCTTTTTTTAGGAGGTTTTTTAGGGCCAGTTCACACCACATGAAGTCCAGTGCGTTTTTGTTCTGCATCAAAAACGCATGTAACGTAGGTTATATGATTTCCAATGGAATAGTTCACACCAGTACAGTCAGTTCCGGGGCTTTTCAGTTTCAGAAAAAAAAAGTAGAACATACTGCATTTTTCCTGCACCGGACGGTATTGAAACGCAGTAAAACGCACCAGAAACGCACTGGCCCCTAGTATAGTAAGGGCCAGTTCACACCATAGAAACGCAATCCGGATGCGTTCCAGGTGCTTTTTTGCATGCCCGTTTTTGATGCGTTCCAGTGCATTTTTGACGCGTTTTTAATGCAGTCCAGTGCTTTTTTTCACCCCTCTTTTTTATTGACCTTAGTCAAGTGTGTTCCAGTGCGTTTTTGGTGCATTTAGGTGTGTTCCGGTGCGTTTTTGATGCCTTTTACAGCGTTCCAGTACAGTCCAGTGCAGGTAAAATGCAGCATGTTCTAATTTTTTTTTTCTGGAACGCACTGGAACTGGAATGCACTGGTGTGAACTATGCCATTGAAAACCATATAACCTACTTTCCATGCGTTTTTGATGCAGAAAAAAAACGCACTGGACTGCATGTGGTGTGAACTGGCCCTTAGTAAAAAAAACAGGAAAGAAGAAGAAAAAAAACCCCACCTGGACTGCATCCGGAAACACATCAAAAACGCATATTTATCCTGCACAGGACCGTACTGTAAAGCGTATAAAAAATGCACTGGAATGCACCAAAAAATGCACCAAATCGCATGACAAGTCACAGCCTATTGGAGGCAATGGCACTGTTCCAATCGGTGTGACACCAATTTTACAGCGCAGCACCAATTTGCAAAAGTAGTTCCTGCACTACTTTTGACGATTTCAGGTGCGACTTCAACAGAAACACATAAAAAAGCATTGAAAACGCACATCATGCAGAAACACATTCAGAACGGATCTGGAGTGCGTTTTGTGAAGCAGCCCTGAGAACGTTCGTCTTAATTGTTAGTGCGGTCAAAGTGTTAGTGCAGTTTTGCTACATTTTCGACCGCCATGATGAGAAAATTCGAAGGAGCAGGATGGAAAAATTTTCTTGAGAGAACAATTTTTTTTTATTATTATTTTTATTGCAGGTTTGAAAGTTAGCCGTACATAACAGAGCCTATTAATAGGGCATAACCAGGATCAATTGCATAGCAAAAAAAAGAAAAGAAAAAAGAAAACAAACAAACAAAAGCAAAAGCACAATAAAAAGCACAATAAAAACAACCGAACTAAAATCAAGGCTCTCTCTCTAAACTATCGAAAAGTTGGGAGTGAACAAATTTCTATTACAGTAAATTTGGTTTTCGTTTTTAAAATTCTATTTGTTCCAAAAGCGAATGTTAAAAGCGACATTTATCGTCATGGAATGTACTGAGAATTTTTTGTACGAACGTTTTGTACGAATATTCATTTGAAAGTCTATTAGTGGACAACCAGCTTTACTGACCGCATTCCTACCTCTGTGCGTCTTTAACCACTTCTGGAGCGCCCACTGCAGTTTTACTGCGGCCTGGTGGCCCCTCCCCCGATGCGCCGGGTCGCGTATATGACCCGGCATTTCCAAATGTTGGTCTTTATTTGTTTATATATTAAAAAATAAAAAAATGCAGTGGTGATCAAATACCACTAAAAGAAATCTCTATTTGTGTGAAAAAAATAGATAGAGATTTAATTTGGGTGCAGTGTCGCACGACCGCGCAATTGCCAGTAAAAGTAGTGCAGTGCTGAATAGCCCAAAAAAAAACTGGTGATGAAGTGGGTAAAATCTTCCAGAGCTCATGTGGTTAAACATTAAAGAGGGGGTAACTCATTTCTGCAGCTCTATTTATAAACACCATTGCAAAAAAAAAAAAAACAGGGGGCCAGTGCATTATTATCAGTTTATAGACACTGTGCACAGAGCCGATCTGAGCAGATCTGTACCTTAGAAAGGCTGTGATTTGTCATAGAGAGACCAATCACAGTGATCATAGATGTAAAACAGAGTAGTGTTTACATCAGTGAGCCCGCCCCTTTCTTTTAGAACAGAGGAAGGAGAGGAAAGAGGAACTGACTGCCCTCCCAGAGTGGCTGAGGTTTTTTTCTCATTGGTTGCTGATCAGAAAGATCAAACGATTGTAATGATATTACAGGTAGATACTAGAGGCAAATCATCAATTCTGTCATACAGTAATGGAAATATGGTACAGCAAATGTGTAAACATATAAGTAATACATTTAAAAAATATCTTCAATATAAATGTTATAATAATTACTAAAGATATATGCTCAGTAAAAGCAATTTTACAAAGTAAAGCCATTTTAGATTGTAAACTTATACGAGCAGAGCCCTCCGAGTCCTAACCCACTTGTCTTTTATTGTATTGTGTCTGTACTGTCTCCCTTTATATGTTTATACTGCTATATATATTTGCTATAATAATATAATATAGAATAAAATATAATAGAATAAAATAAAATATAATAGAATATACAATAAAATATAATATAATATACTGTAATATAATATAATAATATAATATTATATAATATTAATCTATAGACATAAAATATAATATAATTTAATATAATAAAATATAATATAAAATATAATATAATGAAATATAATAAAATAAAATATAATATACTGTAATATAATATAATAATGCAATATTATATAATATTAATCTATAGACATATAATATAATATAATATAATGAAATATAATAAAATATAATATAATATAAAATATAATATAATGAAATATAATAAAATAAAATATAATATACTGTAATATAATATTATATAATATTAATATATAGACATAAAATATAATATAATTTAATATAATAAAATATAATATAAAATATAATATAATGAAATATATTTAAATAAAATATAATATACTGTAATATAATATAATAATGTAATATTATATAATATTAATCTATAGACATATAATATAATATAATAAAATATAATAAAATATAATATAAAATATAATATAATGAAATATAATAAAATAAAATATAATATACTGTAATATAATATAATAATGCAATATTATATAATATTAATCTATAGACATATAATATAATATAATATAATGAAATATAATAAAATATAATATAATATAAAATATAATATAATGAAATATAATATAATAAAATATAATATACTGTAATATAATATTATATAATATTAATATATAGACATAAAATATAATATAATTTAATATAATAAAATATAATATAAAATATAATATAATGAAATATATTAAAATAAAATATAATATACTGTAATATAATATAATAATGTAATATTATATAATATTAATCTATAGACATATAATATAATATAATTTAATATAATAAAATATAATATAAAATATAATATAATGAAATATAATAAAATAAAATATAATATACTGTAATATAATATAATAATGCAATATTATATAATATTAATCTATAGACATATAATATAATATAATATAATGAAATATAATAAAATATAATATAATATAATGAAATATAATAAAATAAAATATAATATACTGTAATATAATATTATATAATATTAATATATAGACATAAAATATAATATCATTTAATATAATAAAATATAATATAAAATATAATATAATGATATATATTAAAATAAAATATAATATACTGTAATATAATATAATAATGTAATATTATATAATATTAATCTATAGACATATAATATAATATAATATAATGAAATATAATAAAATATAATATAATATAAAATAAAATATAATGAAATATAATAAAATAAAATATAATATACTGTAATATAATATAATAATATAATATTATATAATATTAATCTATAGACATAAAATATAATATAATTTAATATAATAAAATATAATATAAAATATAATATAATGAAATATAATAAAATATAATATAATAATGTAACATTATATAATATTAATCTATAGACATATAATATAATATAATGAAATATAATAAAATAAAATATAATATAATATAAAATATAATATAATTAAATATAAAATAAAATATAATATACTGTAATATAATATAATAATGTCAAATTTAAATAATGTTAATCTATAGAAATTAATTACCAAAAAGGCAACCACCCAATGACTTCACTAGGTGACACGGAGGAGGGAGCGTAGCTTTTATTATAAAGCTGTCCTTGAGTCCCAGTCAGTGATTTCGCCTGGACCACTGGTGCCCAACCTGGTACATGATGTTCGGCCCTGGAACCTCAGCAGTCTGTAGTGGGAACATTGATCCAGGTAACGGCATTCATCTCTACTAGCCTCATGTAACATGTTCCCAGTTTCGTATTGTTTTTTTTGCAGCCAAAAATGTACACATTACATATATTGGAACATTGTGCGGCCCTTTGGCGATGTCAGGGGCCGCATTTGAGACCTCTTAAGCTCATAAGTTGGCAATCACTGGCCTAGGCTGAGATGATGTCATCAGTCTACTGCAGGCAGGAGGAAGCATTTCCTCAGTCTCCTCTCCCCCAGTGATCGGACTGTACATCGTAACCTTGCAGCAAGGCTGCAGCAGGGGCTGATCTGTGTCTGACATTTGTGAACGCAGCCAAGAACTGCACAGACACCAGGATTTACATGATCTCTGAGCCAGCAGGAGGAGAACTGTGATCTTAGCATGCATGCACTCATCATGAAATAATATATCTGATGCTAGGTCCACTATACTTGGGATGAGTAAGTGCATGGGGAGTCACAATTTTGGGGGTAGGAGGGGGTTAGTAAGGAGCCTGTGGTTATAGAGACCCATAAAATCCCACTTATAGAGGGCAGAGTACACACAGGGAGACATTCCCTTCCTGGATTCTTGGAGGAATTGTCATAAAAAAGTATTTTCTTGTCGGTCACATTCTCTCTGCCATTAGAAGTGATGCACAGGGTGAGTAATGTGGTGTCACAGTTTGTGCAGCTGTGCCTATTCATACAGCGAGCGCGTCGCGTGCAGCAAGACCGCTAAGGATTTTACGGCATTTTCTGCTGCTTGGAATTCCAGAGACCCATTATTATATAGTGGGGGCTGATTAATCATTGTGGGGGAGGGGGGGGGACACAACAGCCTGTAAAACCTGCCCATGTTCTACTAAAGTGCATCTCTAGACAAAACTATTTTTTTATTAGTTATTGGATTGAGCGGTAAAGGATTAGAACCCCTGTCAAATTTTTATTGCTAAAAAGTCTAATAACAGCACCAGACCAAAGTCCCCCGAAAAACTTCTGGCGTTCCATGTTGTCTAGTTATGAGAAAACACTTGTTTAAAAAAATATTTGAGCACTTTAAGTCTTAAGCATTTCCACAGCTATCACCAACAATACCTGTAATGTGTCTAATATGTTTATTTCCTATAATAGTCAGCTCCATCTAGTGGCCATAATGCTGTATTTTCCTGATAGAGAAACTATTTCAGAAGAATACCACATTATAGCCACTAGATGGAGCTGATGATCATAGGAAATAACCTATTAGGCAAAATAGGGGGAGTATTCCTGATGGCTGTAATGCCCCTGAGACTGTCACATAGCAATTTTTTTAATAAAAAGTCCATAGGCGTGCGCAGCCCTTTTGCATTAGGGTGTGCACCCTAAAGCTCAAACACACATATGTTTGTGTCTGCATGTGTATAAATACTGACAGTGTCAGTAGGGCAGTGGACGGAGTCAGTAGAGCAGTGGATGGTGTCAGTAGAGCAGAGGACGGTGTCAGTAGGGCAGAGGACTGTGTCAGTAGAGCAGTGGGCGGTGTCAGTAGGGCAGTGGGCGGTGTCAGTAGGGCAGTGGGCGGTGTCAGTAGAGCAGTGGGCGGTGTCAGTAGGGCAGTGGACGGTGTCAGTAGAGCAGTGGGCGGTGTCAGTAGAGCAGTGGGCGGTGTCAGTAGAGCAGTGGGCGGTGTCAGTAGAGCAGTGGATGATGTCAGTAGAGCAGTGGACGGTGTCAGTAGAGCAGTGGGCGGTGTCAGTAGAGCAGTGGATGGTGTCAGTAGAGCAGTGGGCGGTGTCAGTAGAGCAGTGGATGGTGTCAGTAGAGCAGTGCACGGTGTCAGTAGAGCAGTGGGCGGTGTCAGTAGAGCAGTGGACGGTGTCAGTAGAGCAGTGGACGGTGTCAGTAGAGCAGTGGACGGTGTCAGTAGGGCAGAGGACGGTGTCAGTAGAGCAGTGCACGGTGTCAGTAGAGCAGTGGACGGTGTCAGTAGAGCAGTGGGTGGTGTCAGTAGAGCAGTGGACGGTGTCAGTAGAGCAGTGGGCGGTGTCAGTAGAGCAGTGGATGGTGTCAGTAGAGCAGTGCACGGTGTCAGTAGAGCAGTGGACGATGTCAGTAGAGCAGTGGACGGTGTCAGTAGAGCAGTGGGTGGTGTCAGTAGAGCAGTGGACGGTGTCAGTAGAGCAGTGGGCGGTGTCAGTAGAGCAGTGGATGGTGTCAGTAGAGCAGTGCACGGTGTCAGTAGAGCAGTGGACGGTGTCAGTAGAGCAGTGGGCGGTGTCAGTAGAGCAGTGGACGATGTCAGTAGAGCAGTGGGCGGTGTCAGTAGAGCAGTGGATGGTGTCAGTAGGGCAGAGGGCGGTGTCAGTAGGGCAGTGGGCGGTGTCAGTAGAGCAGTGGGCGGTGTCAGTAGATCAGTGGGTGGTGTCAGTAAAGCAGTGGGCGGTGTCAGTAGGGCAGAGGACGGTGTCAGTAGAGCAGTGGATGGTGTCAGTAGAGCAGTGGATGGTGTCAGTAGGCCAGTGGATGATGTCATTAGAGCAGTGGGCGGTGTCAGTAGAGCAGTGGGCGGTGTCAGTAGAGCAGTGGACTGTGTCAGTAGAGCAGTGGGCGGTGTCAGTAGAGCAGTGGGCGGTGTCAGTAGAGCAGTGGGCGGTGTCAGTAGGCCAGTGGAAGGTGTCAGTAGAGCAGTGGGCGGTGTCAGTAGGGCAGTGGGCGGTGTCGGTAGAGCAGTGGGCGGTGTCAGTAGAGCAGTGGATGGTGTCAGTAGGCCAGTGGGCAGTGTCAGTACAGCAGTGGGCGGTGTCAGTAGGGCAGTGGGCGGTGTCAGTAGAGCAGTGGGCGGTGTCAGTAGAGCAGTGGGCGGTGTCAGTAGGCCAGTGGAAGGTGTCAGTAGAGCAGTGGGCGGTGTCAGTAGGGCAGTGGGCGGTGTCAGTAGAGCAGTGGGAGTGTCAGTAGAGCAGAGGAAGGTGTCAGTAGAGCAGTGGGCGGTGTCAGTAGGGCAGTGGGCGGTGTCAGTAGAGCAGTGGGCGGTGTCAGTAGAGCAGTGGACTGTGTCAGTAGGGCAGTGGGCAGTGTCAGTAGAGCAGTAGGCGGTGTCAGTAGGGCAGTGGGCGGTGTCAGTAGAGCAGTGGGCGGTGTCAGTAAGGCAGTGGATTGTGTCAGTAGAGCAGTGGATTGTGTCAGTAGAGCAGTGGGCGGTGTCAGTAGAGCAGTGGGCGGTGTCAGTAGGCCAGTGGATGGTGTCAGTAAGGCAGTGGATGGTGTCAGTAGAGCAGTGGGTCGGTGTCAGTAGGGCAGTGGGCGGTGTCAGTAGGGCAGTGGGCGGTGTCAGTAAGGCAGTGGATTGTGTCAGTAGAGCAGTGGATTGTGTCAGTAGAGCAGTGGGCGGTGTCAGTAGAGCAGTGGGCGGTGTCAGTAGGCCAGTGGATGGTGTCAGTAGAGCAGTGGGCGGTGTCAGTAGAGCAGTGGGCGGTGTCAGTAGGGCAGTGGGCGGTGTCAGTAGGGCAGTGGACCCGTTGTCATTTTTTTAACCTTTTTTTATTCTATGCATAAAATGTTATGTCCATTTTTACTTGTATTGATTTGTATTGTAGCCCTAATGAAGACCCCCAAAATGCATTGGATGTTCTATGCTGTCTTGTTGTGAGCAAACAATAATAATCTCCCCATGATTAAGCTCCGGGGGGGCAGAGCGAAACGCGTTGGAGGCGTGGCCTGGTTGGAGTCCAGGCTGGGGTTGTCACTCTCATCACCACCATAGGACTACATGGATGTGCGGCATTAGGGATTACCCCTTGATCTCCCTTGAATAATAATTTCTTGTTGGCCGCCTAATGCATATGTGCGGCTGCAAGAGGGGTGGAGAAAACTATGAAGACTTTACTATGGTGGAAGAAACAGGAGGAGGTGGGCGGGGACACCCGAAACTCCCAACTGGACAGGAGCAGAGTTGGGAATGTTGAAATTTCACTTTTGGAATATCCGGGACATTTAAGAAGGCGGGGCTAACTCAGCCTTCCAAGCTCCGCCTTTATCTCAAACATCACATTTGGGTGGACTGATCCTTTAAAAAAACACTTCAATACTGGGCACTTACACCCCCTTCCTGCCCAGGCCAATTTTCACCTTTCAGCGCTGTCGCTGTTTAAATGACAATTGTGCGGTCATGCTACACTGTACCCAAACAAAATTTGTATCAGTTTGTTCCCACAAATAGAGCTTTTTCTTTTTGTGGTATTTGATCACCTCTGCGGTTTTTTTTTTTGCTATACAAATAAAAAAAGGCCGAAAATTTTGAAAAAAATTTAAGTTTTTTTTTTTATGTTATAAAATTTTGTAAATGAGTAAGTTTTCTCCTTCACTGATGGGCACTGATGGGCACTGATAAGGCGGCACCGATGAGGCGGCGCCAATCAGGTGGCACTTATGGGCACTGACAGGCACTGACGATGGGCACTGATATGAGACACTGATGGGCACTGGTAGGCGGCACTGATGGATGGCACTGATATGCAGCACTGATGGACATTGATAGGCGGCACTGATGGGAACTCATGGGTGGCACTGATGGGCACTGGTTGGCACTGATAGGCGACACTGATGGGCACTGAAAGGCTGCAATGATGGGTACTTATGGGTGGCACTGATAGGCAGCACTGCTAGGCACTGATGGGCACTGATAGGCGGCACTGATGGGCACTGATGGGCATTGATACATGGCACTGATGGGCACTGATATGTGGCACTGATGCATATCCCTGGTGGCACTAGTGGTAGGCATTGTGGGTGGGCACAGATTGGCAGCTGCCTGGGCATTGATTGGCAGCTGCCTGGGCACAGATTGGAATTGCCTGGTGGTCTGGGGGGGCATACCTGGTGGTCCAGTGGGGTGGCCATCCTGGTGGTCCTGGGCGGGATCCGAGGGGGGGCTGCGCTGATAAACTATCAGCACAGACCCCCCCTGTCAGGAGAGCAGCCGATCGGCTCTCTTCTACTCGCGTCTGTCTCAGTTAAGAGCACTAAGCCCTTGTTCACATTCAATGCGGCTTTGAAATCGTACAACTTCATCTGAAATCGCACAATTTCAAAGCCGCATGTCTTCAGGTGTGACTTTAAAGACATCTGTGCGGCTTCATGCAAGTCACACCCGAAATCGCAAAAAGTAGTGCAGGAACTACTCTTTCAATGCGATGGCGCACCGCAAAGTCGGCGGCGCACCGATTTAAACATGGCCTTTGCTGACTATATGGTGCGACTTGTCATGCGATTTGACCAGTCGCTCCAATGTGAACAATGGCTTAATGTAATTTCTGTCTGCTACTTCGTTCCTCTGCTATCAACATGAGTCACTTTTGACAGGTTTTCACAACACCGAGAAAAAAAAAGGAGGCAGGGGAGGGATCTGTTCCTATGTGCTGTGTAAAGTGGAGTGTGTCTCTTCCCTCCAATCAGCTCTCAGAGTTCTCTTCAGTGTCACTTCAGCTCTCCGCCCCCTATTTTCTGACGGCTCAGACAAGCTTTATAAAGTAGGGACTTTGAACAGATGTAGAGAAGGGAAGACTGCAGATAAACAGGTACAACTCATGTAGGAGGATTTGTTTCATCTCTGGGTGTCACCTCAGGCCAGTCACTTCACTGGGTATATGGAAGGGTTTATAATCACTTTAAAAGTAAAAAATAAAATGGAATTTTCGCCACAAACACAGTGGTAAAAGCAAACAGCAAATCTCAGATAATAACTGGAATAAGAAGAAGTGTCTGTGCTGCCCCAGCTGTCATTTTTCTCGCATAGATGAAAAAGATGACAGCTGAGATCTCACCAGACACCTTTTTATACTGAAATGACTGAATAAAGCAAAGCAGATTTTTTAGGGAAATCTGGAGGCGTCGCTCACCTGCGTTCACGTGCGGCGCTGGCCCGTCGGATCCCCGGGATCTCGCCTCTCGTCCAGACGGCGGTCCCGTGTCATGTACACAGCATCGGATAATGAGGCTTCTAATTGAATGAAGTCATCGGCCAGCAGTGGTGTGAGCCGGCCTGCCTGTGCTGGGATTAGAGTGCCCGTCACGTGGGATGCAGCCTGACAGGCGATAAGCACCAGCGACGCGATCCGTGACCTGGAAGGGCGGAAACACACAGGCTGCTCTTCAGGACGGCACGCCGCATTGTTATGACATGTGCTTCCCGCTGTCACAGAAGATCTAAACCCAAACTGGATGACATTTTATTTCCTAAAGCCCTGTGTATCCTATTTCATCCTGTATCTCAGTGCTGCTGATCTCCTGCAGCCTCCTTACAGCCACTTCCTGTCTGCATGCATTTGCTCCAGCATCTGCTACACATCAGTGCTCTGGACCAGTATCTTGATAACGACAATGGTGCCTGTGCAATGTGGGTAGACGCAGCTGCTTGTGGTCTCCACCAGGGGGCACATGTGACAGGGTGACAATGCAGGAGCACAAGTGGGAGACAGTTGTCACAGCATAACAGGAAGTGCCTGAAAAAGGATCATCATGGTAGGATCACCAGGCTTTATATTAAAGTGCATGTCCAAACAAAATGTTTGAGTTTTGGATAGAGTGGGGAAGGGTTAGAGGATGTAAGGTGGTCTCTGGTCACCAGAGCCCCCCAATACATCAGAGTCCGCAGAGTTCCCCCTTACATCAGGGTCCACAACATTCCCCTTTGCCTCAGAGTTCACAGAGTTCCCCCTTACATCAGGGACTTCAGCGTCCCCCTTTACATCAGAGTCCGCAGAGTTCCCCATTACATTAGAGTCCGCAGAGTTCCCCCTTACATCAGGGCCCGCAGCGTTCCTCCTTACATCAGAGTCCGCAGAGTTCCCTCTTACATCAGAGTCCGCAGAGTTCCTCCTTACATCAGAGTCCACAGAGTTCCCTCTTACATCAGAGTCCGCAGAGTTCCCTCTTACATCAGAGTCCGCAGAGTTCCCTCTTACATCAGAGTCCGCAGAGTTCCCTCTTACATCAGAGTCCGCAGAGTTCCCTCTTACATCAGAGTCCGCAGCGTTCCTCCTTACATCAGAGTCCGCAGAGTTCCCTCTTACATCAGAGTCCGCAGCGTTCCTCCTTACATCAGAGTCCGCAGAGTTCCCTCTTACATCAGAGTCCGCAGCGTTCCTCCTTACATCAGAGTCCGCAGAGTTCCCTCTTACATCAGAGTCCGCAGCGTTCCTCCTTACATCAGAGTTCACAGAGTTCCCCCTTACATCAGAGTCCGCAGAGTTCCCCCTTACATCAGGGCCCGCAGCGTTCCTCCTTACATCAGAGTCCGCAGAGTTCCCTCTTACATCAGAGTCCGCAGAGTTCCTCCTTACATCAGAGTCCGCAGAGTTCCCTCTTACATCAGAGTCCGCAGAGTTCCCTCTTACATCAGAGTCCGCAGAGTTCCCTCTTACATCAGAGTCCGCAGAGTTCCCTCTTACATCAGAGTCCGCAGCGTTCCTCCTTACATCAGAGTCCGCAGAGTTCCCTCTTACATCAGAGTCCGCAGCGTTCCTCCTTACATCAGAGTCCGCAGAGTTCCCTCTTACATCAGAGTCCGCAGCGTTCCTCCTTACATCAGAGTCCGCAGAGTTCCCTCTTACATCAGAGTCCGCAGCGTTCCTCCTTACATCAGAGTTCACAGAGTTCCCCCTTACATCAGAGTCCACAGAGTTCCCCCTTACATCAGGGACTTCAGCGTCCCCCTTTACATCAGAGTCCGCAGAGTTCCCCCTTACATCAGAGTCCGCAGAGTTCCCCCTTACATCAGGGCCCGCAGCGTTCCTCCTTACATCAGAGTCCGCAGAGTTCCCTCCTACATCAGAGTCCGCAGAGTTCCTCCTTACATCAGAGTCCGCAGAGTTCCCTCTTACATCAGAGTCCGCAGAGTTCCCCTTTACATCAGAGTCCGCAGAGTTCCCTCTTACATCAGAGTCCGCAGAGTTCCCTCTTACATCAGAGTCCGCAGCGTTCCTCCTTACATCAGAGTCCGCAGAGTTCCCTCTTACATCAGAGTCCGCAGAGTTCCCTCTTACATCAGAGTCCGCAGAGTTCCCTCTTACATCAGAGTCCGCAGAGTTCCCTCTTACATCAGAGTCCGCAGCGTTCCTCCTTACATCAGAGTCCGCAGAGTTCCCTCTTACATCAGAGTCCGCAGCGTTCCTCCTTACATCAGAGTCCGCAGAGTTCCCTCTTACATCAGAGTCCGCAGAGTTCCCCTTTACATCAGAGTCCGCAGAGTTCTCCCTTACATCAGAGTCCGCAGAGTTCCCCCTTACATCGAGTCCAGAGAGTCCCCCCTTACATCAGAGTCCACAGAGTTCCCCCTTACATCAGAGTCCGCAGAGTTCCCCCTTACATCAGAGTCCGCAGAGTTCCCCCTTACATCAGAGTCTGCAGAGTTCCCCCTTACATCAGAGTCCGCAGAGTTCCCCCTTACATCAGAGTCCGCAGAGTTCCCCCTTACATCAGAGTCCACAGAGTTCCCCCTTACATCAGAGTCCGCAGAGTTTCCCCTTACATCAGAGTCCACAGAGTTCCCCCTTACATCAGAGTCCGCAGAGTTCCCCCTTACATCAGAGTCCCCCCTTACATCAGAGTCCGCAGAGTTCCCCTTACATCAGAGTCCGCAGAGTTCCCTCTTACATCAGAGTCCGCAGAGTTCCCCTTTACATCAGAGTCTGCAGAGTTCCTCCTTGCACTGTAAGGGAGAGACCTGTAGACTCTGATGTAAAGGGAAACTCTATTGTGGCCACAGTGACCCCCCCCCCACAGACTCTGTGTGACCTGGGCTGGATGGAGCTGTCAAACTGACCTCACCTCCTCCATTGCTCGGGTGCAGGACAGGCCCATTCAGACAGACCTTGGCTTTGATCCATCATTCTCATCTATTCGCCCCCCCCCCCTCTTTGCATTCTACAATTTTCAGAAAAGGCTCTGAACACCATGATTTCACCGCGTCCCCAGGCCCAAGTACTTCTCGGCCACAGTTTCGAAGCCAACACACAGCCAGCAGTACGGCCTCTCAGTGCGCCCCAGACAAAACAACCAGTTATCCCATGCAGGGTGGGCAAAGCTCCACTGCATGGGATTAAAACATATTTTTTCATGGAGTTCTTCTTTAACCACTTGACCTCCAGAAGATTTACCCCCTTCATGACCAGGCCATTTTTTTGCGATACAGCACTGCGTTACTTTAACTGATAATTGCGCGGTCGTGCGACGCTGTACCCAAATAAAATGTATGTCCTTTTTTTCCCACAGTCCACCTGAAACCCGGACACATCATTCAGACAGGAATGTGGCTCAGAACAGGGCCCCATAGGAGGGTGAGGGGGCACAATGCACGCAACATTATTATTCTCTTTGGAGCGCCCAAAGGTGTCCCAACGATCCTATAGTGTATGCTAAACAAAACTATTTTTGCTGTGCGCCGCTAAAGTGTTCGGGTTTGGATGGAAGGAAAAGTGGCAACCCTAATTAATAGGCAGCACTGATGGGCACTCATAGGTGGCACTGATGGGCAATGATAGGCGACACTAATGGGCACTGAAAAGCTGCACTGATGGGTACTTATGGGTAGCACTTATAGGCGGCACTGATGAGCACTGATAGGCGGCACTGATGAGCACTGATGGGTGGCACTGATAGGCATCACTGTCGGGCACTGATTGGCATATCCCTGGTGGTCCAGGGTGGGTGGCATAACTGGTGGGTGTCCTTTGTGGGCATCCCTGGTGGTCCTAGCGGCATCCTGGTGGTCCTGGGCGGGCATCCGCGGGGGGGCTGTGCTGATAAACAATTAAACATGTCAGAAGAGCCACCAATCGGCTCTCCTCTACTCGCGTCTGTCAGACACGAGTGAGGAAAAGCCGATAAACGTCTCTTCCTGTTTACATCGTGATCATCTGTGATTGAAGAAAGAAAGGAAGATCTTCTGGACGCAGCACTCCGGTTAAAAAGCCTTTATTCCAAAAAAAAAAAAAAAAAGGTTCAGGAAACCAAAAACACTCTGCACAACACAACAAACTGATCTAGTTTGGCTGACGCGTTTCACACTATTTAAAGTGCTTATTCATAGCGGTAATTCCAGGGACTTCCACACCTGAGCGGCTCCCTTCCTCCCATCATCTGTGATTGGACATGTCTGATCACATGGTAAAGAGCTTCCGTCAGAGGGCATTAGAAATAAAAAAGCACACCAAGATTTAAAGTGTTACTAAACCAAGGAGCTGCATATCTGGTCTCCCACAGAACATGGAAATGCAATTATTTTAGTAAATATAAATGGCTAAATACCTTTTCTCATCAGCAGTATATAGCAGTCTTGTGACTTCTATTAGTTCCTGGTGAAGCTTGGAGGAGGAGTCTTTATTCTCCTCTTACTGTCCTATGAGGATGCAGGACCCCTGACCCTCTGTCTGGACAGTGCTGATCACATGCACCCTCCCAAGAAAAAAAAAAACTCTCTAGCAATACACACCAAACTGAGCATGTGCAGAGTGACTCCATAGGCTCTGTTTTATCGGGAGATGGATTGGGGACAGTGGAAGAAGGGGAGGATCAGAGAAGACAGGATCAAAACAGCCTTTTTACACAATGCAGGGGATTAACCCCTTAGATTCCACAGGGAGTATAATAAGCATGCTTTACTGAAGCCATATGCAGACTGATTTTACTGTTGTGGGTTGAATAACACTTTAAAGGGGTTGTAAACCCTCAAGGTTTTTCACCTTAATGCATAGAAAACCTCCTGTGATGCAGCTGCCCCCCTTTTACTTACCTAAACCAGGTATTTCCAGCAACGGGGATGAGCACACCAGCTCCAGCCGATGTCTCGGGTCCTGATTGGATAGATTGATAGCTGCTGTCAATCAAATCCAATCATGTGGGAGCCGGGGGGCGGAGCCGAGTCCTGCTGTATGTATTAATGGACGCAGCAGCAGGACACAGGAGCGCCTTGAAGGCGAGCGACTCTCCATGGGGCACTCCAGAAGTGGAGGATCGGGGGCCACTCTGTGCAAGACCAACTGCACAGCAGAGGTAAGTATGACATGTTTTTTTTTTTTTTTTTTTTTTAACACCTGAACCTTTACATATTCATTACAGTGATTGTAAGGGTTCAATTTTTTATTTTTCTAAATAACAAACATGTTATACTTACCTCCACTGTGCAGCTCGTTTTGCACAGAGTGGCCCCGAACACCGTCTTCTGGGGTCCCTCGGCGGCACTCGCAGCTCCTCCCCTCATCAGATAACCCCCTTAGAAGAAGCGCTCTCACAGAGGGTTACCTTGTGGACACGCTCCCGTGTCCATCATTCGGCATCCATAGACGCCGAATGCAGGACTCGGTCTAGGGTTGCCACCCATCCGAATTCACCCAGACATACCGGGTTTGCAATTGTGCGTCCGGGTTTCAGACCTCCTGAAACACGGACACATTATTGAGAATTGACTGTGGTTCCCCAAGTAACTGAGTTCCACAACCACCAAGTACATAGGTGTGCCCACCCCCAAACATGGATAGAAGAGGAGAGAGGGCTTGATCTCCTTCTGCTCCTCCTGCCCTTACCCCTCTGCCTGCCCACACAAACTCCAATCTCCGGTATTCTCTAATCCCTGGAAAGGGATGTGTGGAAATTTGAAGCTCAGCCGACGGCATCTACATCGTGGATGAAAGGTGTCAGTGCTTGAACCTCCATCCTTGGGTGAGTGAGCTCACCATCCAATGTCTGAAGTCTCCCCCTTCCTTCCGTCTGTCTCCTGCCTCTGAGCGAGTGTGTACACTAAGATAAGGGGGACTCTGATGTAGGGGGGGCTTTGGGATTCCTGATTTAAGGGAAAATGCTGGGAACTCTAAAGTAAGTGGGAGCTTTGGTGAGCAGAAACCCCCTTACATCAGAGTTCTTCTTTACACCCAGTCCACAGCGTTCCCCTCTTAAAATAAATTGGTGTGTGCAGCTAAAGTTACATAGTTAGTCAGGTTGAAAAAAAGACACAAGTCCATCCAGTCCAACCATAAAAAAAAAAATAATAATAATATCATACAATCCCATATACCTAATTCTATACCAACAGTTGATCCAGAGGAAGGCAAAAAACCCCACCAGAGCATGATCCAATTTGCTACAGCAGGGGAAAAATTTCCTCCCTGAACCCCCGAGAGGCAATCGGATATTCTCCGGATCAACTTTACCTATAAATGTCAGTACCCAGTTATATTATGTACATTTAGGAAAGAATCCAGGCCTTTCTTAAAGCAATCTACTGAGCTGGCCAGAACCACCTCTGCAGGGAGTCTATTCCACATTTTCACAGCTCTTACTGTGAAGAAACCTTTCCGTATTTGGAGGTGAAATCTCTTTTCCTCTAGACGCAAAGAGTGCCCCCTTGTCCTCAGTGTTGACCGTAAAGTGAATAACTGAACACCAAGTTCACTATATGGACCCCTTATATATTTGTACATGTTGATCATATCCCCCCTTAATCTCCTCTTCTCAAGAGAGAATAAATTCAGTTCCTCTAATCTTTCCTCATAGCTGAGCTCCTCCATGCCTCTTATCAGTTTGGTTGCCCTTCTCTGCACTTTCTCCAGTTCCCTGATATCCTTTTTGAGAACTGGGGCCCAAAACTGAACTGTGTATTCCAGATGAGGCCTTACTAATGATTTGAACAGGGGCAAAATGATATCTCTCTCTCTGGAGTCCATACCTCTCTTATTACAAGAAAGGACTTTGCTCGCTTTGGAAACCGCAGCTTGGCATTGCATGTTATTATTGAGCTTATGATCTACCAAAACCCCCAGATCCTTCTCCACTACGGATCCCCCCAGTTGTACTCCCCCTAGTATGTATGATGGATTCATATTCTTAGCCCCCAAGTGCATAACTTTACATTTATTAACAGTGTTTGGGTTTGGCTTGAAGAAAAGGTGGCAACCCTAACTCGGCCCCGCCCCCCCGGCGCTCGCGTCATTGGATTTGATTGACAGCAGCGGGAGCCAATGGCTGTGCTGCTATCAATCTATCCAATCAAGACCTGAGAACCCCGGGCAGAGGAAGAGCGCGTCCCTGGCAGGGGGAAATTGTATGGCTCAGGTAAGTAAAACGAGGGGGATGGGGGGCCGGTCACTGCCAGGTGTTTTTTCACCTTAATGCATAGGATGCATTAATGTGAAAAAACACGAGGGTTTACAACCCCTTTAAGACCCCTTTCACACTGGAGCGTTTTGCAGACGCTATAGCGTTAAAAATAGCGCCTGCAATCCGCCCTTAAACTGCTGCCCCATTCATTCCCGTGTGAAAGCCCAAGGGCTTTCACACTGGAGCGGTGCGCTAGCAGGACGGTAAAAAAAGTCCTGCTAGCTGCATCTTTGGAGCGGTGAAGGAGCGCTGTGTTTACCGCTCCTCCACCGCTCCAGCCCATTGAAATCAATGGGACAGCGCGGCTATACCGCCCGCAATGCGCTGCTTCAGCAGTGCATTGCGGGCGGTTTTAAACCTTTTCTCAGCCGCTAGCGGGGGTTAAAAGCGCCCACGCTAATGGCTGAAATGCGCCGCAAATCCGCCCATAGCGTCGGCAGTAAAAATAGCGGAGTTTTACTGCTGACGCTATGGGCGGCTTAGTGTGAAAGGGGTCTAAGTGTCTGGTTCACACTAAAAGGCGTGTGTTATTTGTGCGTTCCAATGTTCATTTTAATGGGCTGCCAAACGCATGGGGAACGTGCAAAAAGTAGTGCAGATGCTACTCTTACAAATTGCGCCGCACCAAACTGCATAGCAGCATGACGTTTGGAGGCCACAAACGCACTGGGTTTGCAAGTTACGTTTAGGTTCTACTGAAAATGATTGGCACCAGTGCGCATCTAGCAAGGGCGACGCGTTCGTGCGCAGTGCGGGAAATGCCACCAAGCTCCTTAGAGATGAACAGGAGAGCCCAACTCCCATTTATCTTTATGGAGCGTGTAGTCGTGTCTGCACACGGGAGCACAGGTGCTCGGCGGTGTAAATGGGTGGGGGTTGGGAAACCCACATTGGTTTTTTTTTATACAATGGTACACCTGTACTGTATACAATGACTAAACAGATAGATACAAGCAGAGAATGACCCCCAGCACCCCTATTTATCCTGCCAGGTACTGTGTCTTCCTTTGGAGCTACTTTGTAACAAGAGCCCAGCTAGATCCTATCAACCTTTTATCTCTAGAAAAAAAGGAAAGAAAAAACTAAACACAAAACAGAACCCTGAGAAGTAAAAAAACCGCGGAGACGTTTTCCATAATTATTTTTTTTTAAATGTTCTCAAAGAAATTTTTTAAAGTGAACCTGTCTAGTGCTAAAGTTAGGGCAACACTGGAGATTTCATACTGAGAGACCCTTTCACTGCCAGAGCCGTTCTTGCGTTTTTTGCATACAGGTTTTTAAAAAAAATGTATGCATAAACCCCCCAAAGCATTAACCACTTCAGCCCCGGAAGGTTTTACCCCCTTCATGACCAGGCCATTTTTTGTGAAACGGCACTGTGTTACTTTAATTGACAATCGAGCGGTCGAGCGACGCTGTACTGAATTTACGTCCTTTTTTTTCCCACAAATTGAGCTTTCTTTTGGTGGTATTTGATCACCTCTGCGTTTTTTTTTTGCGCTATCAACAAAAAAAAGAGCGACAATTTTGAAAAAAAATAAGTACAATTTTTTTACTTTTTGCTATAAAACACATTCAATAAAAAATGTGAAAAAATCTAATTTCTTCATTGATTTGGGCCAATATGTAACAAAAACCCAATAAGCGTATGTTGATTGGTTTTTCACAAAAGTTATTGCGTCTACAAACTATGGGATATTTTTATGCCGTTTTTTTTTACTAGTAATGGCGGAGATCAGCGTTTTTTTAGCGGGACTGTGGCATTGCGGCGGACAAATCGGAAACCTAACTGACACTTTTGACATTTTTTTGGGAACCAGTGACATTATTACAGTGATCAGTGCTAAAAATATGCACTGACATTGTACTAATGACACTGGCAGGGAAGGGGTTAACATCGGGGGTGATCAAAGGGTTAAATGTGCCCCTGTGTGGGGGATGGTCTGACTGGATGAAGACAGAGATCCGTGTTCCTGCTTAGCAGGAACACAAGATCTCCATCTTCTTCCCTGTTTGAACGGCGGTCTGCCTTGTTTACATAGGCAGATCGCCGTTTTGCCTCTCTTGGGAAGGATCGCGGGTGGCGGGTGGACATCCGGTCAGCTGGTCCTGCTGATTGGCTCCCCCTCTGTGCAATCAGCGTGTGCCCCCAGTGTCTATTGCACGTAATGATGTACAGGTACGTTGTGTGGTGCAATAGAGAGGACCTGCCGCAGTACATCTGTGGTAGGCGGTTAGCAAGTGGTTAAATATTTTCTGAAAACAGACACCCCAGAGAATATAATAGTGTAGTTCCAATTTTTTTATGTGACACAATATTACCGCAAAGGTCTAGGAAATGCAAATTAACACTGATGCCCTGTACACACGATCGGATTTCCGACGGAATAAAATCCGATGGAACTTTCCGTCGGAATTCCGATGAAGCTGACTTTCATCAGTCTTGCCTACACACCATAAGACAAAATTCTGACCGTCCAAAACGCCGTGACGTAAAACACTCAGACGAGCCGTGAAAAATGAAGTTCAATGCTTCTGAGCATGCGTCGACTTGATTCTGAGCATGCGTGGGTTTTTCTCCGTCGGAGTTCCACACAGACGATCAGAATTTCCTATAGTTTTTTTATTCCATCGGAAAAATTTAAAACATGTTCTATTTTTTAACACCGATGGAAAAAAGTCCGATGGGGCCCACACACGATCTTTTTTTCCGATGAAAAAAGTCCATCGGACTTTTTTCATCGGAAAAAACGACCGTGTGTACAGGGTATAAGTCCCCTTTCACACTGAGCCGCCCATAGCGTCGGCGGTAAAACGCCACTATTTTTACTGCCGACGCTATGGGCGGATTTGAGGCGCATTTCGGGCGATAGCGGGGCGCTTTTAACTCCCGCCAGCGACCGAGAAAGGGTTAAAACCGTCCGCAATGCGCTGCTGAAGCAGCACATTGAGGGCGGTATAGCAGCGGTGCCCATTGATTTCAATGGGCAGGAGCGGTGAAGGAGCAGGTAAACGCACCACGCCTTTACCGCTCCAAAGATGCGGCTAGCAGGACTTTTTTTTACCGTCCTGCTAGCGCACCGCTCCAGTGTGAAAGCCCTCGGGCTTTCACACTGGAGACAATGGAGCAGCTGTTTGAGGGCGGATTTGAGGCGCTACTTTTAATGCTATAGCGCCTGCAATACGCCCTCAGTGTGAAAGGGGTCTAAAGTATATTTTAAGACACACAAATGCAATATTTTACCAATTTTTAAAATAAAATATGAGGTTTCACTGTGTAAAAAAAGGATCCTACATTCTTTCCATAGGCGGCGCTTTACAAGCCCCTGCAGATCATCAATTTCTCGCTACGGAGGAGGTCTGATGCTAGAATTATTGCTCTCACCCCGGCATGTGCAGAGATATGTGACATGCGTTTCAAAATTGACTTTTTGATGCGTAGGCTCCTTGACGTATGCGTTTATGTTCCTACGTGCATGTATGTGGAGGTGACGGGTACCTCAAAAAAAAACATTATGTGCTTGGGTGACAGCGAGCTGCTGGAGGGCTTTGTTTTAAGGTAAGTCTCTTATAATGTGCTAGTATGCGATGCATACTAGCACATTATAAAATTGCCTTGCAGGGAGCAATCTTTTAATTTTTCTTTTAACACTTTACTACCGCTTTAGAGGGGAACTGCAGTCTTCTCACATAATTTGTATTAAAAACATCTTTGCCATTCTGAAGCTTCCCTCCAACCACTTTGCATAATATTTTATATATACTGTGATTCTGTACTTGCCAAATATGCTGCAGAAATCTCCCTCCACTGAGTCTGGCTGAATCCATTTTAACTGTGAGCAGCTGAAGCTGCTGCCTGTTTACTTCCTGGATTTACACAGACACACACCTCCAGCTCTGCAGCTGTCATTGGCCCTCTTATGACTCATCCCCCCTCTCTTCCTGGCAAATTCTCGCCTGAGGGAGAGAGAGAGAGAGTTGTGCATGATGTCATAAACCTAGGCTTTTTACCAGACAAGAAACAGGAAGTGGGCTGTATAAGGTATTTACTGGCAGACATTTTTTTTTTTACTATCCAAAGTTAAAACAACAAGGACAGAAGATTTAATAGATGGAAAGATGAAAAAATGACTGAAGATCCACTTTAAGTAAGCTGCTTGCGTAAATCTTATGCCTCGTACACACGACCGGTTTTCCCGATGAGAAAACTGCCATTTTTTAGATTGGTCGGGAAAACCGGTCGTGTGTAGGCTCCATAGCAGTTTTCCCGACGAGAAAACTGACCGCAAAAAAATTAGAACCTGCTCTATTTTTTCCCATCGTGTTTCCTATTGGTCTTTTTCTCGTCGCAAAAACCGCTCATGTGTACGCTTTTCCGAGGGGAAAAAAAACACGCATGCTCAGAATCAAGTATGAGACGGGAGCGCTCGTTCTGGTAAAACTAGCGTTCGTAATGGAGATAGCACATTCGTCACGCTGTAACGGACGGAAAAGCACAAGGCTGAAAAGCGCGAATCGTCTCTCAACAAACTTTACTAACACGAGGATCAGCAAAAGCAGCCCAAAGGGTGGCGCCATTCGAATGGAACTTCCCCTTTATAGTGCCGTCGTACGTGTTGGACGTCACCGCGCTTTGCTCAAGTTTTTTTTTTTTTGCCTGAACGTGTGTAGGCAAGGCAGGCTTGAGAGGAATCACGTCAGGAAAAACTACGCGTGTACGAGGCAACAGATTGAGCTACTGAGCTCTGTGCACACCAGTTTCTTTTACAGCAAGGCATCAAAAGATAGGCAGGAAAATGTTTGAAAAGGGACCTAGAGCTCTGCCTATGGACTGGAAATTGAGAAAGATGCCACAGTCATTCGCATTTAATTTATCTTACTTTAAAAATAAAAATAAAAAATTATAACCCTAAAGTTCAGACATGATGCACAGAACAGTTTTCAAACGCATTGATTGAAGATTTGTGCGTTATAATTGCTTGACTTTCACTCATCTTGTTACCTTTAGCATTATCATTATTATTATTTTTTATGTTCATTCTGTAAAAAAAAAAGTTCTGCATTAGACAGGTTGATAAATATGGTTGATATTAATGAACGTGGGTGGAATGTCCCGAACATTTTCCATATTTTCCTCTGCCAGCGGTAGTAGAACTCGCTCTTTATTCCTTTTGCCAGGTGATTGTCGTTATTCAAAGTTGGAAGAAATCTTGCCCTTGGCGTGTTGCGTGTCTGGGATCACACGTTTTATCTGTTAATATGTCACAGAGGAAGAGCAGTTTAATGGCTTTGTAGACAGCGAGCCGCACCTGCACACATGGAGGCACACGCTACGCTGTGGACTTTGATTTCTAGATTCAAATATCTTTCTGCATATGAAGTGTTTACACCAACGACGGTTTTGTGTTTCACTGTCCTTCCACATTTACTGGGACAATAGGCTATAAAGTGAACCTACAGGGCGTTATCAGTTAACAATCTGCAATATCTGCCTCTAGAGCCCATTCACACAGGGGTGGCACGACTTGTCCCGCCACTCTGCCGGGCGCTCTTCACACGACTTCAAAGGTGACTTCCAAAATTACTTCTGTATTGAAGTCAACGGAAGTCGCCCTGAAGTCGTCTTGAAGTAGTACAGGAACCTTTTTCTAAGTCGGAGCGACTTGAGTCGCTCCTATTAGAACGGTTCCATTGAACAGAGCGGGACGCGACTTGTCAGACGGCTGAGTCGCCTGACGAGTCGCCCCTGTGTGAATGGGGTCTTAAGGTATTTTGATACTTTGCTCATATTTGTACAAGTTTGCTGGAGTGTGTTTTATAAGTATGTGTGTGGTGTGCCCTCTAGTGGTAACTATTAAGCCAGGTAGTGAAATCAGCATCCTTGCTTAATTAATGCTGGGAGAAACAAATTAAAGAATAAGCAAGTTAGAGAGGATGTTTCCCCCAGATTTTTTTGTCGTCTTTCTATGAAAGTTTGTTGGCAGAGCACTGTCTCCTATCTCAGTCATAAAGGGGTTGTAAAGGTAAAAGTTTTTTCACCTTAATGCATTCTATGCATTAAGGTGAAAAAACATCTGTGCATTAGCCGCCCCCCGAGCCCCCCGTTTACTTACCTGACCCCTCGAAAGTCCCGCGCCGTGAACGAGCTGGCTTCTCGGCCGGCTTCTCGGCTCATTCATTGGTTGATTAAAAGCAACGCAGCCATTGGCTTGCGTTGCTGTCAATCACATCCAATGACGCAGCACGCCGGGGGGCGGGGCCGAGTTATACAGTGAGCGGCTATAGCCGCCGGCTGTATTACAGGAGCGCGCCCGCTAGAACTCCTCACCATGCGAGCTCACATATAGGTGGCGAGTTATTGCGGGGAGGAGCCGAGACAGCCGCCGAGGGACCCCAGAAGATGTGGATCAGGGCCACTCTGTGCAAAACGAGCTGCACAGTGGAGGTAAGTATAACATGTTTGATATTTAAAAAAAAAAAAATGTTTACAACCCCTTTAAGTCTATGGACAGTGCTGAGCCTATAGACCAGGGTTCCATGGATCCCTAGGGTACCTCCAGAGGTTGCTAGGGGTTTCCTTGAGCAATGAGCAATTTCTGTCTCTCAGATAAGTTCCCACTGATACCATTGATCTTTTTTGCTATCTGTAAGGGGACAATTCTTCCCAATGACCACAAGTGTAAGGAGCATTTTCCCCATTGACCTAATGTATCATGAGTTGTAGATATAGTCATTTTTAGTAGGGGTTCCCTGAGACTGCAAAGTTATTTTGAAGGGTTCCTCTGTGTTAAAAGGTTGAGAAAGGCTGCTATAGACCTTCATGGAAAGGCGACACCAAATCTAGGGGGTAAAACGCTCTCTAACTTCCAGCATTAATAAGGCAAGGATGCTGATTGCACTACTAAGCTTGAAGCACGGCCAACATATGTAAAGAGCAGACATACCTGCCCCATGTGAATAGTCATTAGGGATGAGCCGAGCACCCCCCGGTTCGGTTCGCATCCAGAACATGCGAACAGGCAAAAAATTTGTTCGAACACGCGAACACCGTTAAAGTCTATGGGACACGAACATGAAAAATCAAAAGTGCTAATTTTAAAGGTTAATATGCAAGTTATTGTCATAAAAAGTGTTTGGGGACCCGGGTCCTGCCCCAGGGGACATGTATCAATGCAAAAAAAAGTTTTAAAAACGGACGTTTTTTTCGGGAGCAGTGATTTTAATAATGCTTAAAGTGAAACAATAAAAGTGAAATATTCCTTAAAATTTTGTACCTGGGGGGTGTCTATAGTATGCCTGTAAAGTAGCGCATGTTTCCCACGTTTATAACAGTCTCTGCACAAAATGTAATTTCTGAAGGAAAAAAAGTAATTTAAAACTACTCGCGGCTGTAATGAATTGTCGGGTCCCGGCAATACAGATAAAAGTTTGTTAAAAACAGCATGGATTCCCCCCCCCAGTCCATTACCAGGCCCTTTGGGTCTGGTATGAATATTAAGGGGAACCCTGAACCAAAATAAAAAAACAAAAAAGCGTGGGGGTCCCCCCAAAATCATTAACCAGGCCCTTCAGGTCTCGTATGGATATTAAGGGAAACCCTGCGCCATTTTTTTTTAAAAATGGCGTAGGGTTCCCCTCCAAAAATCCATACCAGACCATTCAGGTCTGGTATGGATTTTAAGGGGAACCCCGCACCAAAATTAAAAAAATAATGGCGTGGGGTTCCCCCAAAAATCCATACCAGACCCTTATTCGAGCACGCAACCTGGCAGGCCGCAGGAAAAGAGGGGGGGTGAGAGAGTGCCCCCCCTCCTGAACCATACCAGTCTACATGCCCTCAGCATAAGGGAGGATGTCCCCATGTTGATGGGGACAAGGGCCTCATCCCCATAAGCCTTGCCCGGTGGTTGTGGGGGTCTGCGGGCGGAGGGCTTATCGGAATCTGGAGGCCGCCGTTAACAAAGGGGACCCCCAGATTCCGGTCCCCCCTATGTGAATTGGTAACGGGGTACATTGTACATTGGCTGTGGAGGAGAGCAGGCTGTGTTCCCAGCACAGCCAGAGAAATGACCATGGTGTGTTCTGCTTAGTGTGGTCAATTTTTAATAGAAAAGCAGAGGGATTTCACACAAAGGAATCAATACAAAGAGAATAGGATATTTTTTCATACAGCTACATGGTACAAAAGACACATATCAGGAATATAAAATGTTGAGTTCACATATTCTTTAAGATTAGTGCACTTTAGAGGAGCCATCATTTTGTACATAGGGAACTTCTGATCACCCGCTCCAAGGATTTGGGGTAATTTAGTTTATTTGATTCAGTTTTCCTTGTATTTGTGTTTTCTTTTCCCTGTGTTTTTTTTTTTTTTTTTTTGTGTATTCTGTAGTTATATAAATTATATGGGTACTGTTGCTTTACCTTTTTGTTTTTACTTACTTTTTTACTTTATTTTTTATGGCCTTTTTTTTACATTTAAAAAAAAAAAAACAACATAAAATAATGAGGCTATTAAGGGGACTCTCTCCACCAGTTAAATGCTATTACTCTGAATGTCACCTATTTATTATGTGACGTGTATGCCTTATCTACATTTTTATTGCTGGGAATTTGATATATGCTGTGATTAATCCTGTTCTACAATGGCTGGGATACTGGATGCATAGCTCCAAACTGACCCTGATTTGGAACAAAGTCCCTCTGTCCCTCTTTCCTCCTCATTTGTCCCTCATTTTGGTCTGATCGATATAGTTGTATATAAAATGCACTTTTTATCTATGAAAAAGTGTTTTCCAGCGATAAACCTTTCATCTGGTTTCTAAATTGCTGCATTTGTAAATTCCAAAAGCCAAAATAAAGGAATAGTAGTGGTAAAAAAAAAAGCACTTGTGGGTTAAACAAATCTTGTTTTTTTGTACAATTCTCCTTTAAGGGGGGTGTGGCAAGGGGTGTGTCCTATGCCTGCATACTTTTGCTGATAGGTGTCCCTCATTCTCTTCTTAAAAAGTTGGGAGGTATGAGGATGTACCTTTAAGTTTTTGTTATTTCTTTGTCTCTTCTGTTATTTCTTTGTCTCTTACTGCCTTGCTCGAGTACGTGATAAAAATTTAACTTTAAGGGCTCATTTACACTTGCTTCGGCTTCAACCTACATTAACAGCTAGTTTACATTTGCTTCAAAACAAGGCTTTGGCCACGCTTTGTTAAAGGTCTCTGAATGCTAGCCAAAGCCCCTGTCTCTAAATAAAATGGTTAGCTTACAGCCCTATCCCTAAAGAAAGTCACGTGACCAGTGACTCAACGCGTCGGGTGGAGCCTGTGACGTCACTTCCTGTGTCTACAGTGTGTGGAAGTGCGGTGAGGAGGCAATCCGTTCCTTTTTTCCCCTTACATCACGGACCATAATGAATTGTAATGTAAGCAGTTATTATTAAATTGTATTCATATTATTGGCAATATTGCACTATGGAGTTCTTTTACTCTTTCTGAGTGGATGCTGACCGTGAACTGAGATGGTTGAGCAGTACAGCTGAGTCTGTGAAGACATCAAGTGTGGAGCCTAGCAGACATCTTATGGATCTTTTAAAGCGTTGTTTGGCCCTATGGTCAGTCCCTAAGGTGAGCGGCCATTTCACATGGTGGTGGCGGTGGATGAAAGTTTTTTTCACTGGACAACAAACCTCATTTTTTTTTGCACGTTTTATATTGGACATTTATTATTTTTCTCACTTAAACCACGATATGGATTGATTTTGTTTGTTTTTTTCACTTGGTTTCTTGTTGTGTTTTTGTATTTTATTTTATTTTACTTTATTAACCTTACACTGATCTATTCTTTAGCAACCCTTCTTTTGAAGTCTTTATGGAATTGTCGATCAAAGTTATTTTAATAAGCGCACTATTACACCCCTTTATACATAGCTTACAGTCCTGTTTACACCTGCTTTTGCTTTGCTTCAAAAATTATACCCCATGGCGTTTTAGTGGTGCTTTAACCGCATCAGCCCTGGATCATTTTTGGTGGTCAAAGACCAGGCCACTTTTTGCGATTCGGCACTGTGTCGCTTTAACTGACAATTGCGCGGTCGTGCGACGTGGCTCCCAAACAAAATTGGCGTCCTTTTTTTCCCCACAAATAGAGCTTTCTTTTGGTGGTATTTGATCACCTCTGCGGTTTTTATTTTTTGCGCTATAAACAAAAAAAGAGCAACAATTTTGAAAAAAATTCAATATTTTTTACTTTTTGCTATAATAAATGTCCCCAAAAAAATCTAAAAAAACATATTTTTCTACAGTTTAGGCCGATACGTATTCTTCTACATATTTTTGGTAAACAAAATTGCAATAAGTGTTTATTGATTGGTTTGCGCAAATGTTATAGCTTCTACAAAATAGGGGACTGTTTTATGGCATTTTTATAAAAAAAATGTTTTTACTAGTTGTGGTGGCGATCAGCGATTTTTATCATGACTGCGACATTATGGCGGACACATCGGACACTTTTGACACCATTTTGGGACCATTGTCATTTTTACAGTAATCAGTGCTATAAAAATGCACTGATTACTGTAAAAATGGCACTGGCAGTGAAGGGGTTAACCACTAGGTGGCGCTGCAGGGCTTAAGTGTTTCCTAGGGAGTGATTCTTACTGTTAGGGGGCGTGGCTACACGTGACACGTCACTGATGACCGTTCCCGATCATGGGGGAACGGTCATCAGTGAGAGTGTCACTAGGCAGAATAGGGGAATGCCTAGTGACACTGTCTGGAATGGAATATTTACAAAGGCATTCCCCTGTTCTGCTTTTGCCAACCGCAATCACGTGCCGCCCGGGAACATCGAGTTCCCGGGACCTGTGGCCGCACTCGCAAGGCAAATTTAAAGGGACGTACCTGTATGCCCATCTGCCTGCCCGTGCCATTCTGCCGACGTACATCGGCATGCGGTGGTCGGCAAGTGGTTAAAGTGTCTTCAAAGCCTCCATAGAAGTCTACGGCAAAGCTCGCTTGAAGCCCCACAAAGCCTCACCGAAGCCCCACAAAGCTTCACCAAAGCCCCACCAAAGCCTCATTGAAGCCTCATCGAAGCACCAAGCAAAAGCAAGGTGTAAACAGGACTGTAAGCTAACCATTTTATTTAGTGACAGGAGCTTTGACTGACGTTCAGAGAGCTTTAACAAAGCGTGTCCAAAGCCTTGTTTTGGAGAAAGTGTAAACTAGCCCTAAAAAATGAAAATAAAATAATGAGGCTAAAGGAGGGGCCATTTTTTGGCACAGGAACTGGTCCACAATAGTTAAAAGGAGGGTCTGTAAACAGTTCAAGCCTTCTGCACCCTTGAACACCAACAAAAACCATCTTAAATTCCCCCTTCCCTATTAACTCTATTTCATAAAATGGCAACTTTTCACCAAAATCTTTTAATTTGATGGAAGAAAATGCGCTAATTTTTGCTGATCCCTTGTGAAGAGAAAGCATCTTTACTAGGAGGAAATGTAAAAAGACGGTAGATATCATGAAATGCAGACTGTTGACCCAACTCTTACCCCCAGAGCGAGGTCAGATGTTCCATAGAACGAGGCAGCTCAGAAAACAAATAAAGTTTATTAGACAGTTTATGAAAAGGCTTTAGGTCTCACGTTTACTTCTCATGGAGTAAATGAAATAAACGTCCATATTGTAACATAAGTTACACTATACAAAGTTACTCCGAGACTGCTAGCTATGCCAAAGATGACCTCATAGTAATTATGTTAACCCATTCTGTGTCTCTGGGATTTCACACCCAGTACAGCATAAAAAAAAAAAAAGAACAAAAAAAAGAACTGTTACAGGAATCAACCTACTCAGTGGCAGAACGTGCCAAGAACCTGTAATTACAGAGCTGTGTGTGTGCGAGAGACAGGGCCTCTTCCAGGCAGGAGGGCGAACTGCCATTGTTTCATCGGCAGTGCGTCTGGTTGGAAGCTTTTTATCATAAATTAGTCTGCGGGGAGGCTGTTGCGTGTTCACTTGGAAACTCAAAGAATTGCAGGGGATAATTGTTTCTCTCTGAGATTTGTCACAATGAAATAAATTGAAACACTTGAAGCAAGAGAAAACCACAAAAAAAAAAGAAAGTTGTAGAAACACAGTAAGTTTTAAAACCAATTCCGGTGGAATCATAACCTAGTAATAGATCTACCTTTTTAGACAGGAGAGAGACTGACCGACCTCCAGAATTTCCAACATACTATGTGCAGCGGCCTCACCCCTTTCCTCCCGTCTAATTGGCTCACTCATGAGAGGAAAAGGCGCAAGGTGCCACCATGCCCGTACCCTCTGGTTTTCAGAGGTTAAAGCGGAGCTCCGCCGGAAAAAAATATATTAAAAGCCAGCAGCTACAGCTACAGCAGCTGCTGGCTTTTAATATTTGGACACTTACCTGTCCTGGAGTCCAGCGACGTCCGCAGCAGAGGATGAGCGATCACTCGTCACTCTGCTGCTCCCTCTGCCATCCTCGCTGAGGGAACCAGGAAGTGAAGCCCTGCGGCTTCATGCCCGGTTCCCTACGGCGCATGCGTGAGTCGCGCTGCGCCGTTCTGATTCGTCCTCCTGTGTTCTGGGAGCCGAGTGACTCCCAGAACACTACGGGTAATCTGGGGGAAGTGACGTCACTCCCGCAGATTCCCGGAGAGAGGACTCCCGGATGTGGGTGAAAATACCTGTCTTAGACAGGTATCTTCATCTCCCTCCCCCCTGAAAGGTGTCAATTGTGACACCGGAGGGGGGGAGGGTTCCAAATAGAAAAAGTTAATATTTAGGGTGGAGCTCCACTTTAAGCACAATTGTTTCACCTACGGGTCTTGCAGCGAAGTTCTCCTCAAAGTTGGTTCCTGTCCTCAGTATACAAGGACAGAGTCTCTATACCCCAAGTAACTCCAAGGTACACACAAGTATATCACTCCAACGTAGAGCTTTATTTTCTTTGCATGAAGAGGAAAAGGTGTTAGAAGGATAGACAGCATTCAGACACTTTTGGCCTCGTCGCCACTCAGTCCCGAGTGGGTATAGCTCACCCGGATAGCCACCAATGGTGCTAGCAGCCGGCGTGCAGCTCGAACAGTCAATCTAGATCCCTAATAGATGCGTTTAGGAGATCCTCTGCCACAGGATCTATAATGTCCCAAACCTCCCAATGGTCCAGATTGTTAGGCCCCTGGGTTCCGGATGGATGACATCCCCCTGGAGAGTTACTGGGCCCCCTCCTTCACTGTGATGGCTCACCAGTCCTTCGGAACGGTCCTCCCCCAGCCTCCTCATCCAGGAACGGGTCTCCTCGCAAGGCAGCACCCTGAGATTCTTCTATCCGAAGCAGGCTCCAGCTAAAGGTGCTGGGCCCAGGGCTGAAGTTGCAGTCCCAGGACTAAAGGTGCCTGGGACTGAGGCGTACGTGGCCCCATGGCCTGGAAGGCCACGCACTCTCCCAGTCTCCCCGGATCTACTCTCTCTCCCTCCTTCTCCTCCTTCAGTATCATGGCGTCCGGCCCTTTTGTATCCCCTCCCAGCATGCACAGCAGGCCGACTCCGCCCACCGCACGGCCGCCGAGAGTGGACACCAAATCGCCACTCCAACACCTGTGGTTCAACCCAGAGTACAAATGACAGCGCCACACATACAGCTTAGGGGAACCGCAGGCCAGGTGAAGCAGCAGCAAGGCAGAGTCCTGTAATTGAAAAAAAACTTGAGCCAACTATCACTCAAGCCACCCCTAAATTTGGCATAACATAACCTCAATTTAGGACCCCGCTACATATGCCTTTATAAAGGGACTCTGATGGTGTTTTTTTTATAAATAATGAGGTCTCCTCTGCAGTGCTGGTGACTTCCTTATTGTAATGGACCAGAATAGAGCTGTACACAGTCGCTAACTTCCAGGACCAGGGTTTTTTACTCAGCCACAGGGTCATTGGCCTTCCAATATCATAGTTGTCAACATTGGAAAAAAACAATCCGGGACACTTTTTTTGCATGGAGGCGGGGCCTTTATATAATTAGGGGCGGGACATTCGTTTGTAGGCGTGTCACCCAATAGGGAAAAGTGGGCGTGGTTTACACGCGTTAGTGGGCGTGGATCAGAAGGGGTGTGGTTGAAGTCCGAGATGAAGAAAGAAAGAAGCCAGATCCTACACCACAATAGAAATATGTGTATTCCAGAAAGTTTAACAAAATCGGCAGATAAAGATACTCCAAAACACCTGTTGTTGGTGCTTCAATCATCCCGGGACCATGTTTGTTATGGTGTCAGGGTGATTGAAGCGCATTATTTCTATTATTACATTGTAATATAAAATGAAATCATTCAACTCACCATAATGCCGAATCAGTGGAAGTGTGTCACCTGCCACCAGATGCCTCCCCAGCAGTCCGTCCTTGCATCAGGTGCTCCCAGAAGCAGAGCCCCTCTTTACAGAACTGTGTCCCTGGCAGCGGAGCCCTCCTTTACATCTGGTGTCCCCAGCAGTGGAGCCCTCCTTTACATCTGGTGTTCCCGGCAGTGGAGCCCTCCTTACAGATCTGTGTCCCCCAGCAACAGAGCCCTCCTTACTTCAGTGTCCCCAGCAGCTGGCAGCAGCGGAGCCCTCCTTTACATCTGGTGTCCCCGGCAGCAGAGCTCTCCTTTACATCTGGTGTCCCCCAACAGCGGAGCCCTCCTTTACATCTGGTGTCCTCCAGCAGCAGAGCCCTCCTTTACATCTGGTGTCCCCAGCAGTGGAGCCCTCCTTTACATCTGGTGTCCTCCAGCAGCAGAGCCCTCCTTTACATCTGGTGTCCCCAGCAGTGGAGCCCTCCTTTACATCTGGTGTCCTCCAGCAGCAGAGCCCTCCTTTACATCTGGTGTCCCCAACAGCGGAGCCCTCCTTTACATCTGGTGTCCTCCAGCAGCAGAGCCCTCCTTTACATCTGGTGTCCCCAGCAGTGGAGCCCTCCTTTACATCTGGTGTTCCCGGCAGTGGAGCCCTCCTTACAGATCTGTGTCCCCCAGCAACAGAGCCCTCCTTACTTCAGTGTCCCCAGCAGCTGGCAGCAGCGGAGCCCTCCTTTACATCTGGTGTCCCCGGCAGCAGAGCTCTCCTTTACATCTGGTGTCCCCGGCAGCAGAGCTCTCCTTTACATCTGGTGTCCCCCAACAGCGGAGCCCTCCTTTACATCTGGTGTCCTCCAGCAGCAGAGCCCTCCTTTACATCTGGTGTCCTCCAGCAGCGGAGCCCTCCTTTACATCTGGTGTCCCTGGCAGCAAAGCTCTCCTTTACATCTGGTGTCCCCGGCAGCAGAGCTCTCCTTTACATCTGGTGTCCCCCAACAGCGGAGTCCTCCTTTACATCTGGAGTCCTCCTTTACATCTGGTGTCCTCCAGCAGCGGAGCCCTCCTTTACATCTGGTGTCCTCCTTTACATCTGGTGGTGTCCCCCAGCAGCGGAGCCCTCCTTACAGGTCTGTGTCCCCTAGCAGCGGCAGCCAGCCCCGGGGAACAGATGCTCTCACCTCCCGGCGTCTCCGTGTGTGTGCTGGAGGCAGAGGCAGCTCCGCGGTCCATGATCATTTCCCAGCGGTGTCGTGCCGAGAATGGTTCCCCCGCCGGATTCTGTTCCCCCTGGCTCTCCCGACTCCTATCGGAACTCCGCCTCCCCAGCCCTGTACATTGCCGCTCCCTCACGAATGCTCATAATACCGCCCCGCCTTCTCATGTGTGAACACAGAGAGGGGAGAAGCCGATTGGCTGCTCCTCCCCTCACCACTGAACACAAGAGGAAATAATCCTTGTGTCTGCAGCGGCGGCCATCTTTGTGTAGCCCGCCGTTTTTTTACCTCAAGCATTCCCGATTTTCCCGGCGGCCGGGACAAAGGCAAAATACCGGGAAAATAGACGGGACAAAATAAATACGGGACGAGGGTCCCAAATCCGTGATTGTCCCGGGAAAAACGGGACTGTTGGCAACTATGCAATATCCATCAGGCCCTCTCCAGTGAGGGAGACACAAACTTGCACCACCATAGGACAGCTTTTTGGAGGGAATGCCCCAGGGATTGTTGGGATCTTTGTGACCACACCTCTTTGATTCGACTTTATGTCTGGAACGATGGTGTGCTCCAATAATTAGCAGCTGTTTATTATCTAGCAAATGTTCTATTTACTGTTTGTAGGTGCTTTTTGTATATTTTGTAATTTGTGGTAAATTTGTACTCAATAAAATTTGTCATATATTTTTTATACTATGTTACTCTTTCTCTTTTTATCCTGGCATACTTTTCCTTTGTCCGCATAATCCCTGGGGCATTCCCTCCAAAATCCTATATTTTAGGATGTGACAAAAGTTGCTAGGATTTAAAATACTCCTGGTTTAGTTTCTCCTCTCCTATATTTACACCATAGGACAGCAGGACACTTCTTCTCCAACTTAATCCTGGTTCTCTCTCCAATGAGCTTCTCCAGACCCAAGCAAACTCCAGGACTTAGCTTTTGTGAATAGCACCCCCAGCTGAAGCCTCATCTGGGCCCACAATGTCTTCTAGGTGTCACCTTCCGAAACCCTGCCCCAGCACAGGGGTCTCCACCAGCAGGACTGGACCCAGGAACTCTGCTGCTCTACCTCAGGCCCCAGACTATGTATGGGCTCTTCCACCACCTTCTGTGCATCCCCTAAGGCAGGGATATGCAATTAGCGGACCTCCAGCTGTTGCAAAACTACAAGTCCCATCATGCCTCTGCCTCTGGGTGTCATGCTTGTGGCTGTCAGAGTCTTGCTATGCCTCATGGGACTTGTAGTTTGGCAACAGCTGGAGGTCCGCTAATTGCATATCCCTGCCCTAGGGATTGGCTGGAGACCCATAAATATTCAGTCTTCTTACTATGTTCTTCCTCCCACTATAATTCTAGAATCCTCTAGCATACAGGAGGAAGCAATCAGCCTGTGAGACATTGAACAATAAACCCCTGTTCCACTGATTACAGAGGAGCTAATATTAAATTTACCTTGCAGCCTACTCTACACTAGGCGGATGCTACATGACATTAATTATTTATTTTTCTCTCGATGTTTACTTTGCCATCATATTGCTGGGCTAGGTGATGCGGCTCAGTGTGGTGAAGACCAGATGATGGGACTCAACCAGGCCCGGACTGGCCATAGGGCATACCGGGCATTTTGCCAGGTGGGCCGCGGCCCCTGGGCTGCATTTTTTTTGGAAGAGCGGCTTCTGGATGACTGGGCCGCAGAGCGGAAGGTAAGCGGCGACCGCGGTCCGGACAGGGTTAAAACAGACAGCAGCCGCCGCTCACCTACCGCTATACGGCATTCCTAAAGCACGGCGGCACCAGCACATTTATGAGGTGCAGAAGGAGGCGGGAGAGAAGGCTCCTGTGACATGCAGGAAGTGCCTGCACTGGACAGACACCTCGTGGGCCGGCCGCGCTGGAGGTATAGCTGCACTAAAGGAGATGGCGGCGGCGGCCTCCTCTCTCCTAACACCGGTGGCCTCCTCTCTCCTAACACCGGCGGCCTCCTCTCTCCTAACACCAGCCAAGACAATGTGATTCCTGCACAGGGAGCAAGGTGAGCACACTGAAAAAAATAAAATAAAACATGTTCCAGTGCGTTACATCCTTATTACTGTTATGGGGCTGTCTATTATTACTGGTATGGGGCTGTCTATTATTACTGGCATGGGGCTGTCTATTATTACTGGCATGGGGCTGTCTATTATTACTGGCATGGGGATGTCTATTATTACTGGCATGGGGCTGTCTATTATTAATGGCATGGGGCTGTCTATTATTACTGGCATGGGGCTGTCTATTATTACTGGCATGGGGCTGTCTAATATTACTGGCATGGGGCTGTCTATTATTACTGGTATGGGGCTGTCTATTATTACTGGCATGGGACTGTCTGTTAGTGGTATGGGGCTGTCTGTTACTGGTATGGGGCCGTCTCTTTGCTGTTCTGGGGATGTCTCTTTGCTGTATTGGGATGTTGTAAGAATGAATATCTGGTCACCAACCACCCCGCGAACGCCCGCCCCACATCTTTGCCCTACTTCCCCCAGGGATTGGGCTGCCCAGTTTAAAATGCCCGGGCCTATTTTTTTTCCCAGTCCGGGCCTGGACTCAACCTGTTGTGGAGACCAGATGATGGGACTCAACCTGTTGTGGAGACCAGATGATGGGACTCAACCTGTTGTGGAGACCAGATGATGAGACTCAACCTGTTGTGGAGACCAGATGATGAGACCCAACCTGTTGTGGAGACCAGATGATGGGACTCAATGTGTTGTGGAGACCAGGTGATGGGATTCGATGTGTTGTGGAGACCAGATGATGGGATTCAATGTGTTGTGGAAACCAGATGATGGGATTCAATGTGTTGTGGAGACCAGATGATGGGACTCAATGTGTTGTGGAGACCAGGTGATGGGACTCATTGTGTTGTGGAGACCAGATGATGGGATTCAATGTGTTGTGGAGACCAGGTGATGGGACTCATTGTGTTGTGGAGACAATATGATGGGACTCAATGTGTTGTGGAGACCAGGTGGTGGGACTCAATGTGTTGTGGAGACAAGATGATGGGATTCAATGTGTTGTGGAGACCAGGTGATGGGACTCAATGTGTTGTGGAGACAAGGTGATGGAACTCAATGTGTTGTGGAAACCAGATGATGGGATTCAATGTGTTGTGGAGACCAGGGGATGGGAATCAATGTGTTGTGGAGACCAGGGGATGGGACTCAATGTGTTGTGGAGACCAGGTGATGGAACTCAATGTGTTGTGGAAACCAGATGATGGGATTCAATGTGTTGTGGAGACCAGGTGATGTGCTCAGTGTTGTGGTGAGCAGGTGATGTGCAGATCAGGTGCCGGGAACAGAGCTGGGAACAGAATCCCCAGCCAGCTGCTCTCTTCTTTGATAAAGCAAAGCTCCTCACTTTAAATACATTTCTACATCTGTGAGATTACAAAGGCTATAATCACATAAAAGCCTTTGGAAACTCCCCTAATCTCTGAACAACTTTCTCATTCAATAGATTCACCAATGATCATAATACATGAAAGTAAAAAGACAGCACAGAGAATAGAGTTTACCTTCCCCACAACAAAATTTATTTTAGGTATTTACTGTATGTAGCACCAACAATTTAAAGTCTATACATATCATACACATACTAGGGCCAATCTACTAAACAGCATGTCTTGGAAGTAAACCCCTAGGACACCCCCACAAGCACAGGTAGAACTCCAAGCAGATAGTGTCCTAGCCAGGATCTGAGTATCACAGTGCTGTAAGGTAGAAGTGCTAACCACTAAGCCACTGATCTTTCTTGGTGTTATTAATCTGCATAGGGAGGAAACTATGAGTTTGTAATACCCAACATTTGAGAATGTGGCAAGGTCCCGGGGCCCCAGAGGCCTAATGGTGACCTCAAGGGTTAGGGAGAGCTAACATCCTTCCTTGTAGAGTGGGTTACCAGGCATGGTAGGTGTAGTGCAAGATGAAATGATGGGCGCCAGTCACTATTTAAATGCGAACAAGAGATTTATTGTCTCTTAACGAGAACTTTTGGAGAGCGGGTTAGGGCCAGGACACCCTTAGGTAGATGCAATGATAATTGGCAGACTCCAAAACACTATAGGTATACAGTGGAAGGCCTCAAGCCGGATAACACTTCTGTATAGGTATTAGGTAGGACCGCTGTCTCCAATGGCATCTAATCTTGCAATAGTCACTAAAGGTAGTTGTACATAACTCTTGGTAACACAGATTAGTCCCTCTCTTATCTCACAGTATCCCACTGTAGATCTTCACTCACTGAGCTGCCAGTCTCTCACTAGACCTCCAGATCGCAGTCCTCACTGGATCTCCTGAGCTCTTCCACAGCTAACACGCTGTACACTCCTCAAGCGTCACCCCCGCTAACCTGCTGGGCCCCTGGGTTGGCACTTGCTGATGCTTTCCCACTTCTTTACAATCCCCGGCTGGTGAAAAGACAGCTCCTGGCACTTGCTTCAGCTTACTCACTGTAGTCTCTGGTAACAAGGTGGATGGTCCCTTAGTGGCGACAGCTTCCCCTCTACCTCCGACCACACCTAGTTCCCCGTCCGGCTGAACCTTCACAACTCAGTTGGACTCCAATCCTGCAGTCCCAACCCTACACTGCTTCTCCTGCTCCTGGATAGGCCTCAGGCAGCCTAGCAGCCAGGTGTCCCCGGAATAGGCCTCTGGCTTCTGACCTAGCAACCCGGGGCGACACAACACACGTCCACCAAGACAGCCGTCCAGGTGGCACAGAACCCCGATCACCTGACTCCACCCAAATAAATAGGCTCTCCCAGCAGGCCAAGGGACCAAAGAAACCCCCGCCAATTGACTGAGACACCCCTATCCATTCATGATCTGACCTTGCTTAGCCCTTGTAAATCTAATGTCACCAGCCACAGTGTCACCTAGTGCCGGAAGAGAAAAGGTGCAGCAATTGCAGAATTTAGGGATGAATCAGTGGATCTTCTATCGATCAGCCAGTACAATTACTACCTGGCAAACTAAATTTGTTAGCAACCCTGTCTAAACACCAGGGTGCTACATCTACATTTGGTATGTAATACTTAATTAAATTAAATTGTAGTGCCCTTAGGTGGCAATAAGGCACACATAGTAATAATGTGCCACATCCCAAAAAGTCTGGATTGAATAGGAATTAGAATGATGGACTTTAGCAGCCGGACTGGGTGACGTCAGATGCTGTTCTGACGCCTGACATACAAAACAGAGGTGAGGACACCAAAGCTCCAGGCGCCTCGAGGGAGACGGACGTCCCCCCCGCACCTCTCACTGTTACTATCAAGCCACGTCCCCAGAGCATATCCGGACACTCTATTACTCAGGTACGTTACTATCCTTGGTTATCCCCAGCATAGGTTCACGGTACTGGGCTTTCTACCCCTCTCATCACTGCCCTTTCTGGTTTATTTTAGGGAATGCGAGCAGGATCAACCCTGTATGAACCTTAATACTCATCAATGCACCTTTGAATCATATACCTACCTTCAATGTACTAGCAAGGATTTAAGGTATTCTGATGCCTTCCTTGTGTACTGTATGCCCCTTACCAGGGCATCACTCTATATTTATTCTTCCTTAGCTAGTTATCGGGGAACCTTTTCTTCTTTTCCCCATAGATTGTGAGGGCTACATATTACAGCATTGGTGGATCTCCATCATCTCTATCTTTCTATGTGAGTAATGGGAGGGGCTATCCAGCTTATATCCATCTATTAGTAAACGCATTCTGGGCTATTTACCATGTGTATATATTTTTTATTCCTTCAGTTACCTTGTATGTCCCCACATCCTGACAAAGGTAGTAAATTTCAGCTGCTCTCTGCGTACAAGGGCCTTGGTGGCCAATAGGGGGTCGGCACTGTGGTTTGGTGCCCATGGCGCAAGTGAGCGTTGGTTGTATTGAATGCACTTTGTGTGTATACGAATATGTTTATATACTTTTGGTTGTATCTTGTATTCTAATTAAGGTTTGTTTCTTTGAATAGAAATATTCAAGCTCCTGAAGAAGCGACGGTCCAGGTCGTGAAACATGTAGGGCAGAATTGTTCTATATCAAGGAGGACAAGTGGAACCCATTTCTGAGAGGAGAATATATGTCTTGGCACATTTCATTGAGTCCTACCTCTTTTATATCACGTTATTGTCTTTGTATATTGTTATGAATTTTTTAAATGTAGATCAATAAAATATATTATTTTTATACGTGCCTTTAAAGTCCATCATTCTAATTCCTACATTTGGTATGTGTCACATCTATGTTTTCTGGCAGCCAGTGGTTTTCTGCCCCCCTCACAATATTTAGCACCAGCCAGCACTGTTTAGTTAGTATCCATGTGTAGTCTAGAGTCTACACTCTAGATATGTGCGGTTCGTTTAGTTCCTGAATTGAAATTCGGACACATTTTTAGTTATTCGGAAATTCTGATGTATCCGAATTTACGAATTAAAATAGTAATGAATTTAAACGATTCTGAAATAACTAATCAATATTTTTGGACGAAATTCTAATTTGAAAAGTTATTAACTCGAATCTGAATAGTTTTCAAGTCGAATTCTAATCGTTTTTTAATCAAACTCGAATTTCCGAAGAGAATAAAATAGAATAGAACATAAAGAAAATGAACAGAAAAGATCATAATAGAATAGAAAACAAAAGAATGGAATATAATGGAGTAAAACAGAACAGAATACAAAATGAAAGAATAGAAAAAAATAAAACAGAAAAAAAAGTAGAATAAAAAAAGGGATAGAATAGAAAATAAAAGAGTGTAAAACAGAACAAAATAAAAGAGAAAATAAAAGAACAGAATAAAATAGAATAGAAAATAAAGGAATAGAATAGAAAAAAATAGAAGGAATATAACCCTCTTTTGAAAATTTAATTTTAAATAGAGTAAATTTGAATTCAAATATAATAGACAAGAATAGAAAATAAAAATATATAACCATTTCTCAAAATTCTAATTTAATAAATTTTAATTTGAATAGAAAAGAAAAGAAAAAACAAGAAAAAAAAAAACAATCGAATAGAATGGAATGGAATAGAATAGAATAGAAAGAATATATCCATCTTCCAAATTTGAAATTTGGAATAGAATAAATTTGATTTAGAATAGAATTTGATTCAAATGCAAGTCAAAAAATTTAAATCGATTTGAACGTAAACAAAATTAATTCCGAAAACAAATTAAACAAGCTAAACAAATTTAGGTAAATAACGTATCGAAACGAAAGTTTTTGTTTTGCACATGTCTAGTGTAATCCCTGTACAGCAGATCTCAAATAAAAAAGGCATACCGTACATATTCGAGTATAAGCCGAGTTTTTCAGCACATTTTTTTGTGCTGAAAATGCCCCCCTCGGCTTATACTCGAGTCTGTGTCCATCTTCAACTTTGTTTGCCTGATACTGGCCAGCCGTTGGTCCCCTGGACCTCAAACTTGGCACACATATAGCCCCACTCTTCCTCTACAAGTGTGCAAAGTTTGTTGTCCGGGGGACCTACGGCCATTGAGCACTGATTTTTCAAACCAGGGCACCCCTTTCATAGACTCCAATGTTAAACGGTAATTTCTCCGGTGAATTTGGGGACTCGGTACGGGCCGGCCCTAGGTCCCTCGGACCCCAGACTTGGCACACATATAGCCCCACTCTTAATGTACAAGTGTGCAAAGTTTGTTGTCCAGAGGACCTATGGCCGGGGAGCACCAATTTTTCAAACCCGGGCACCCCTTCCATAGACTCCCATGTTAAACATCAGTCTAGTCACACAGCGCCAGAGATCAGGTAGGGAGAGTGGGCACAGTAAGGCATGGGCACAGTGACAGTGAGGCATGAGCACAGTGAGGCATGGGCACAGTGAGGCATGGACACAGTGAGGCATGGGCACAGTGACAGTGAGGCATGAGCACAGTGAGGCATGGGCACAGTGACAGTGAGGCATGGGCACAGTGAGGCATGGACACAGTGAGGCATGGGCACAGTGAGGCATGGGCACAGTAAGGCACAGTGAGGCATGGACACAGTGAGGCATGGACACAGTGAGGCATGGGCACAGTGACAGTGAGGCATGAGCACAGTGAGGCATGGGCACAGTGACAGTGAGGCATGGGCACAGTGAGGCATGGACACAGTGAGGCATGGGCACAGTGAGGCATGGGCACAGTAAGGCACAGTGAGGCATGGACACAGTGAGGCATGCACATGGACACAGTGAGGCAAAATGAGGCACAGTGAGGCATGCAGATGGGCACCCTAGGCATATACTCAAGTCAATACGTTTTCTAATTTTTTTGTGGTAAAATTAGGTGCCTCGGCTTATATTCGGGTCGGCTTATACTTGAGTATATATGGTAAATGGCCCAAGAAGCCATGTGCTGATAGGAGAAGAAAGCAGAGTGGCAGAGAGATGAGCATATCATTGTGCTGCTCCTCTTTTCGCTGTCCAGTCACTAGCTAGGGCTGGGGGGGGGGGGGGGGGGGGGGGAGTCCTCAAGAGCATAAAAGACTGAGGGCATCTAGTGACAAAAAATAGGTATTGCTGGGAGCAGCTTCAGATTCAAAGTGAGTTTTGCAGCAAAGGCTGCTTTTTTATTTGATCTTTTTTTTGTTATTTTTGAACTCTGCTTCAAAACGTCTGTGCTGACAAGTGTGTATAGAAGAAATTAAAAAAAAAGAGCATCTCAAAGATGAGGAATTACCACGTAATAAAGCAAATACTGCACAAAGTCAACTGAATTACAGAATCAGCACACTTGAATACTTTCCTTTATACATGTAATGAGAGTCAGTTCAATACACAGGAAGACTTTCCTCCTCCTTTGTCCCTGTTGCCCCATTAAGCCATCAATCACAAGTCTCATCCTTGTCTGAACTGTGTTTTCAGTACCCCAGGATCCCCCGACTTCTGAAAACCTTGCTGATCAGCAACACATTTTACACATTAACTTGGAAGCTGAGGAATTTGCTCAGAGGAAATGGTCTGATTTCCTACCACACCCAAGAAACAGTGTTCTTATGTATATCATGTATATACATTATCCGCTGCTTCCCATCTGCTTCTTGTGCAATCCGGTAGATGTATACTGAAGATCAGATGACACCTTTTTTGCAGTAATAAATTCTAGCTGAGTGTAAGGCCACATACGCCATTGCCATTTTTTTTTTTTTTGTTTTGCTGTATTTTTAAGAACCCCTTCGCACCATCCTGTGCCACTGTATGGTGTATTATCACTGGAACATTAACAATTCTACATTTTAATGTGGGTTGCATTAACCACTTAAGCCCCGGAAGGTTTTACCCCCTTCATGACCGGGCCATTTTTTGCGATACGGCACTGTGTTGCTTTAACTGACAATTGCACGGTCGTGCGACGCTGTACCCAAATAAAAAAAAAAATTTTCCCCACAAATAGAGCTTTTGTGGTATTTGATCCCCTCTATGTTTTTTTTTTTTTTTTTTGCGCTATAGACAAAATAAGACCAACAATAAAAAAAAAACAATATTTTTTACTTACCCAATAAAAAATAAATAAAAAAAAAATCAAATTTCTTCATCGATTTAGGCCAATATGTTTTCTGGTACATATTTTTGGTACACAAAAACCCAATAAGCGTATGTTGATAAAAAAGGCCAACAATTAAAAAAAAAAAACAATATTTTTTACTTACCCACTAAAAAAAATAAAAAAAATTCAAATTTCTTCATCGATTTAGGCCAATATGTTTTCTGTGATATATTTTTGGTGCACAAAAACCCAATCAGCGTATGCTGATTGGTTTGCGCAAAAGTTATTGCGCCTACAAACTATGGGATATTTGTATGGCATTATTATTTTTTTTACCAGTAATGGCGGAGATCAGATTTTTAGTGGGACTGCGACATTGCGGCGGGCAGATCGGACAGCTAACTGACACTTTTGACACTTTTTTGGAAACCAGTGACCAGTGCTAAAAATATGCACTGTCACTGTACTAATGACACTGGCAGGGAAGGGGGTTAACATCATTGGTGATCAAAGGGTTTAGTGTGTCCCTAGTTGGTGATTGCTAACTGTGTGGGGGATGGTCTGACTGGATGAAGACAGAGATCTGTGTTCCTAATTTCTTCATCGATTTAGGCAATATACAAAAAATGCAGCGCTATGTGTATGACAATGTGAAAAACCAAGTGCTCCAAAATTAACTGAATCACAGAAAAAATAATAAATAAAAATCCAAATATATTAATGAATAAAAAGTCCAATTGTATATAGAACTCCAAATAGATGTGATGAAACATATATTCAAATCAATTCCAAAAGGTGCAAGTGAATCTTCCAAAGTAAATATGTGACTTGTAACATAACCACCACCACGTGAAGGGGAGGCTTACCGGATGTAGTGGACCCAATACACATACGTGTATGGGGTCAAACAGGCTGAATATGTATACGTCCGTGCATATGGAACCAGATAAACACTGCGCACCCTTATATCCAAGGTCCAAGCTCAGGAGGGGATACCAGAAATTCAAGCCAATAGGAAATTTGACTCACATAAAGTTCATGTGGAAAAAGAAGGGAGATGGCACATAGCGTAATAACGCAAAGGATTTTAATGAATATAGGCAAGTACACTTACATTCAATCCATAGATTTCATGCTTTGCAAAGACACTCAGTAGCAGCAGTAGAGTCTCCCGACGCGTTTCGCAAAATGTTGCATCGTCTGGGGCATTTAGGCCAATATGTCTTCTGCTACATATTTTTGGTAAAAAAATTCAATAAAAATCCCAATAAGCGTGTATTGATTGGTTTGCGCAAAAGTTATAGCGTCTACAAACTATGGGATGGATTTATGGACTTGAATTTTTTTTTATTGTTTTTACTGGTGTAGCGGGTATATGCTTTCCTCTCATGTTTGAATTTGGTGGGGATATTTGTAATGTGTGGTTCCCCCGGGGCCCAGCGGGTGGCGCTGTCGCTTTGGGCCCGGGGTTGAGCTATCATTGCGGTGCCGTACCCTTTTTGGCCTCTCGCAGCATGAGTACAGCGGGGCGGGGGCTCCAGTGGGCTTGCTGGGGGAGGGTATAAAGGGGTCGGCCATTTTGGTCGCGGGGTTGTGGAGTCCCAGGCACCTTCAGCCTGAGGGCTGTGGTTAGTGGTCGGTGTCCAGGCGGCCTAGGCCTGGACACCCGGAGCTCGTGTTCCACCCCAGGCACCTTCAGCCTGGGGTGAGGTACTCGGTTGAAGGCCTGGGGCCCAGTGTCCTCCGCTGGGCTCCGCGAGGGAAGGATTTCCTAGGGGACCCCGGGAGTGGGGTACCCGAATCCAGAGGCGTAAGGGACCGGAGGAGTTACTCACCCGAAGACCTGGTGCAGCAGATTGCCGGTGCCGGGTGAGCCTCAGGAGACCGTCCGGAGGAATATCTTCCCAAACAGGGGCCGAGTGCAGTCAGGAGGAAGGTTCACAGTTCACCCGGTAGGTGGCAGCTACCAATTCACGGTCGGTGGCAGAGACCGTGCGCCAAGCCTATTCGCACGCTAAGAAAAGGAATAGGAGAGTTCATTGTGCCTGGGCCTACTCGTATCCACACCCCCTGTCAGAAAAGCCCGGAGCAAGGAATGCAATGGATGGGTGGAGGGCGGACATGACTAGGGAAACAGGGACTTATGTGAAGGATTAGGGGATTGGTGGGGTAAGGCTGAGGAAGAGGGGATAAGATTGGTGGGTTAATTTGTGTGGGAGGGGGCATTGAGGGTATAAAGGAGGACTCCGCCCCCTCCCCGGATAACATGCGGCGCAGAGAAAGTTTGAGATGGCAGACTTAGAGCAGCTCCTGGCCCAATTGCGGGCGGAGACAGCTGCGCGAGGCCCACAGTGGGCCCAGGAACATTTAGGACCTTTGCTCGGGCGTCCGGTGGAAGAAGAGGTTAATGGGGGGAGAGTGTCAGCGCGAGCTCGGCAGTCAAAACCGCCGGAGCGCTTCTCTCCTGACCTCTCCTCCGGAGCTCGCAGACACATAGGGAATCCCCATTCGCGGGCCCCTTCGGGTCCTCCCGCGAAGCGAGCTGCTGTCGCCGGGTTGGACGCTGGAAGGAATCCCCAGCAGAGTCGGAGCTCCGCGGGCGGCCGTTCCGGGAGTTCCGGAGCGGCCACCAGGCCCGCATGGCGATTGGAGTCGGAGGCAGCGGGCCCCGCCCCCAGAGTGATGTCACCGGGGACGGCGCCTCGGCGGGGGAGATCCAGTGTGGTGGTGGCCGGGCCTTCCACTGCGGCAGCCGGGGACCTTGCGGCGGAGGAGCAGAGGGCAGAGGCAGCAGAGGTAGGCGACAGGGCTGGACGGAGCCCCCCCGGCCTGGGCAAGGCAACGAAAAAATCGGTGGGCGGGCCCAGAGCACGAAGAAGGAGTCGGTGGGGAGCGGGACCCTCGGCATCCAGGGATCCTTCCCCTGGAGGGCTTGCATCTGGAGCTGAAGGGGAGGAGCAACGGTCGGACGGTGCAGTGTCGGAATCGGAGGAAGAACGTGAGCCTCTCGGAAGGTCAGCATCGATGGAGGCGGGACGGTCGGCTGGTGGGTCGCTTCCTAGGCAGCCCGGTAAGTTTGTTTTTCCTTTATCTTCACTGGGTCAGTCACAGGTGTTGGGTGCTGGGGGCTGCAGTGGTGGGGGTGATGCTGGGACGTCAGTGTGGGGGTGCTCGGCTGGGGGTGGTGACTTGGCAGACCGGGGTCAGAGGTCGGTAGTAGGGTTGGATACAAGTATGAGGGGGTTTTTAGCAGGGATCAAGGAACTGGTGGACAGGTTTGAAAATTCAGCAGGTGGGGCGCCATGCCCGGCAGAGGCATGGGTTCCCCCGTGGGGGGGATGGCAGGAGCGGGGTGGCAGGGGCAGCGGTGGTGGTGCCACAGCAGGGGGGGACGGACAGTCCTCATCTAAGGAAGGAGGGGGTTGATACGCCTGCGGCAGTGGGGGAGGCTGGCAGGCAGGACCTGGTGAGGTTGGCTGACGCGGCGATGTGCGAGGTCTATATCTGTTTTGAGGGATCGTTGGGAGCGCATTTAAAGGTGGAGGTACGTGACAAGATTTGGAAAGGTGAGTATGTGGAGTAGGGATGAGCTTCGTGTTCGAGTCGAACATACGTTCGACTCGAACATTGGCTGTTCGATCGTTCGACGAAGATCGAACGATTTGGGCCGTTTGCGCCAAATTCGAGTGACGCGAACGGCCCACAATGCACTACGCCATCGCAGTGTCATCCAGGCGCTGTGATTGGCCAAGCATGCACTGTGACCCCGCATGCTTGGCCAATCACAGCGCCGGCAGCGAGGAGAGCAATGATTGGCCACAGGCAGGATGCCTGTGGCCAATTATTGCTGAGGGTGTTTAGTACACGCCCCACACTATAAAAGGCCGCCAGCACGGCGGCCTAGTGTAGTGTGTTCCGGAGCAGGGAAAGAGAAGCATAGGCAGGGACAGTGACATTTATTTTTTTCTTGCTTAACCTGGATTCCTTTAGTTTAGGGAAAGAGAAGGATAGGTAGGGAGAGTGTCAGTGTGTTTTACTGTGCGAATCCTTGTTTCTAGGGACAGGGAAGGACAGTGAGGGAATTCTCCTTGTGCTATAGTGTGCTTTAAAAAAACATTTTTTCTAGGGACAGAAAACTATAGGTAGGGAGAGTGTCAGTGTGTTTTACTGTGCGAATCCTTGTTTCTAGGGACAGGGAAGGACAGTGAGGGAATTCTCCTTGTGCTATAGTGTGCTTTAAAAAAACATTTTTTCTAGGGACAGAAAACTATAGGCAGGGAGAGTGTCAGTGTGTTTTACTGTGCGAATCCTTGTTTCTAGGGACAGGGAAGGACAGTGAGGGAATTCTCCTTGTGCTATAGTGTGCTTTAAAAAAACATTTTTTCTAGGGACAGAAAACTATAGGTAGGGAGAGTGTCAGTGTGTTTTACTGTGCGAATCCTTGTTTCTAGGGACAGGGAAGGACAGTGAGGGAATTCTCCTTGTGCTATAGTGTGCTTTAAAAAAACATTTTTTCTAGGGACAGAAAACTATAGGTAGGGAGAGTGTCAGTGTGTTTTACTGTGCGAATCCTTGTTTCTAGGGACAGGGAAGGACAGTGAGGGAATTCTCCTTGTGCTATAGTGTGCTTTAAAAAAACATTTTTTCTAGGGACAGAAAACTATAGGTAGGGAGAGTGTCAGTGTGTTTTACTGTGCGAATCCTTGTTTCTAGGGACAGGGAAGGACAGTGAGGGAATTCTCCTTGTGCTATAGTGTGCTTTAAAAAAACATTTTTTCTAGGGACAGAAAACTATAGGTAGGGAGAGTGTCAGTGTGTTTTACTGTGCGAATCCTTGTTTCTAGGGACAGGGAAGGACAGTGAGGGAATTCTCCTTGTGCTATAGTGTGCTTTAAAAAAACATTTTTTCTAGGGACAGAAAACTATAGGTAGGGAGAGTGTCAGTGTGTTTTACTGTGCGAATCCTTGTTTCTAGGGACAGGGAAGGACAGTGAGGGAATTCTCCTTGTGCTATAGTGTGCTTTAAAAAAACATTTTTTCTAGGGACAGAAAACTATAGGTAGGGAGAGTGTCAGTGTGTTTTACTGTGCGAATCCTTGTTTCTAGGGACAGGGAAGGACAGTGAGGTTATTCTCCTTGTGCTATAGTGTGCTTTAAAAAAACATTTTTTCTAGGGACAGAAAACTATAGGTAGGAAGAGTGTCAGTTTCTTTCACTGTGATAATCCTTGTTTCTAGGGACAAAGAAGGAAAGTGAGGGAAATTCTCCTTGTGCTATAGTGTGCTTTAAAAAAACATTTTTTCTAGGGACAGAAAACTATAGGTAGGGAGAGTGTCAGTGTGTTTTACTGTGCGAATCCTTGTTTCTAGGGACAGGGAAGGACAGTGAGGGAATTCTCCTTGTGCTATAGTGTGCTTTAAAAAAACATTTTTTCTAGGGACAGAAAACTATAGGTAGGGAGAGTGTCAGTGTGTTTTACTGTGCGAATCCTTGTTTCTAGGGACAGGGAAGGACAGTGAGGGAATTCTCCTTGTGCTATAGTGTGCTTTAAAAAAACATTTTTTCTAGGGACAGAAAACTATAGGTAGGGAGAGTGTCAGTGTGTTTTACTGTGCGAATCCTTGTTTCTAGGGACAGGGAAGAACAGTGAGGGAATTCTCCTTGTGCTATAGTGTGCTTTAAAAAAACATTTTTTCTAGGGACAGAAAACTATAGGTAGGAAGAGTGTCAGTTTCTTTCACTGTGATAATCCTTGTTTCTAGGGACAAAGAAGGAAAGTGAGGGAAATTCTCCTTGTGCTATAGTGTGCTTTAAAAAAACATTTTTTCTAGGGACAGAAAACTATAGGTAGGGAGAGTGTCAGTGTGTTTTACTGTGCGAATCCTTGTTTCTAGGGACAGGGAAGGACAGTGAGGGAATTCTCCTTGTGCTATAGTGTGCTTTAAAAAAACATTTTTTCTAGGGACAGAAAACTATAGGAAGGAAGAGTGTCAGTTTCTTTCACTGTGATAATCCTTGTTTCTAGGGACAAAGAAGGAAAGTGAGGGAAATTCTCCTTGTGCTATAGTGTGCTTTAAAAAAACATTTTTTCTAGGGACAGAAAACTATAGGTAGGAAGAGTGTCAGTTTCTTTCACTGTGATAATCCTTGTTTCTAGGGACAGGGAAGGAAAGTGAGGGAAATTCTCCTTGTGCTATAGTGTGCTTTAAAAAAACATTTTTTCTAGGGACAGAAAACTATAGGTAGGGAGAGTGTCAGTGTGTTTTACTGTGCGAATCCTTGTTTCTAGGGACAGGGAAGGACAGTGAGGGAATTCTCCTTGTGCTATAGTGTGCTTTAAAAAAACATTTTTTCTAGGGACAGAAAACTATAGGTAGGGAGAGTGTCAGTGTGTTTTACTGTGCGAATCCTTGTTTCTAGGGACAGGGAAGGACAGTGAGGGAATTCTCCTTGTGCTATAGTGTGCTTTAAAAAAACATTTTTTCTAGGGACAGAAAACTATAGGTAGGAAGAGTGTCAGTTTCTTTCACTGTGATAATCCTTGTTTCTAGGGACAGGGAAGGACAGTGAGGGAATTCTCCTTGTGCTATAGTGTGCTTTAAAAAAACATTTTTTCTAGGGACAGAAAACTATAGGTAGGGAGAGTGTCAGTGTGTTTTACTGTGCGAATCCTTGTTTCTAGGGACAGGGAAGGACAGTGAGGGAATTCTCCTTGTGCTATAGTGTGCTTTAAAAAAACATTTTTTCTAGGGACAGAAAACTATAGGTAGGAAGAGTGTCAGTTTCTTTCACTGTGATAATCCTTGTTTCTAGGGACAGGGAAGGACAGTGAGGAAAATTCTCCTTGTGCTATAGTGTGCTTTAAAAAAACATTTTTTCTAGGGACAGAAAACTATAGGTAGGAAGAGTGTCAGTTTCTTTCACTGTGATAATCCTTGTTTCTAGGGACAGGGAAGGACAGTGAGGGAAATTCTCCTTGTGCTATAGTGTGCTTTAAAAAAACATTTTTTCTAGGGACATAAAACTATAGGTAGGAAGAGTGTCAGTTTCTTTCACTGTGATAATCCTTGTTTCTAGGGACAGGGAAGGACAGTGAGGGAAATTCTCCTTGTGCTATAGTGTGCTAAAGCATTCCTCATCAACCATCTTTGAAATCCTTGTTTTTTTGGACAGTCAGGGAAATTGTCGTTGTGCTATTCTGTGCAAAAGCAATCATCCTCAACCATATTTAGAAATCCTTAAGTAAAGGGACAGAGAAGGACACCTGAAGGTAGCCCTTATTGCTTTTTTCCCATCTCCCTGCAGGCCATCTATTAGAATGTCTGGAAGGCAAACAAGGAGAGGCAGACAGTCAGGAGGCAATAAAAGAGGGCAAGCAGGCTCTGTGTCTGGGGGCAACAGTGCTGGTCGTGGACGCGGTGCATTGTCATCAGCACATGGCCATGGGACACGCTTGTCCTTCTTTTCGGCAGCTGGACATGTTGAGCCACATCATGCCGAAGACTTGGTAGAGTGGATGACCAAGCCCTCCTCCTCCTCCTCATCCTCTCTCACCCAGGCTCAGGGTACTGGAAAAGCAGCTGCCAAAGCATCCTCTTCCCTGGTATCAATGTCAGACTCATCATCAGTCACTCCTTCCCTAGACCCACCATGTCCTCCTCCTGAGGAGTCCCCCGAACTGTTTGAGCACAGTGTTGGGTACATGCTCCAGGAGGATGCCCAGCGTTTCGAAGGGTCTGATGATGAAACCCAGCTACAGGAAGGCAGTAGCGTGAGAGCAGACAGAGGGGATGCTCAAGAAGGACACCAATCTGGCAGTCATGTTCCAGCAGCTGCAGCATACTGCCAGATTGGCTCCAGTGATGAGGAGGGAGGGGATGATGAGGTCACTGACTCCACGTGGGTGCCTAATAGGAGAGAGGAGGAGGAGGAGGATGAGGAGGAGGCACATCTCCAACGAGGCAGGATGCCCTTTGGTGGCCAGCGTAAGGGCAGTACACCGACGGAATCACACCGCAGAGCTCCGCCTGTGCAGGGCGCTGCCTCTGCCCGTCATTCAAAAAGTTCTTTGGTGTGGGCCTTTTTTGAGGCTAGTGCATCAGATCGCACAGCTGCTGTTTGCAACATATGTCTCAAGCGTATATCGCGTGGCCAAAACATCAGCCGCTTGGGTACCACATGCCTGACCAGACATATGTTGACCTGCCATGCAGCTCGTTGGCAAGCCTACCTCAAAGACCCACACCAAAGAACAAAGCGGACCTCTCCTTGCACCGCATCAGCTGGGATCTCCAACCCCACTATAACTTCAGTCCTCTCTGAAACATGCACTGAGAGGAATGAAGGTGTAGAATTAGGTGTGTCACAGCCAAGTACTTGCGGCCACTCTGCTAGCAGTACACCGACGTCCGATTCTAGTAGGCAAATTTCCCTGCCCCAGCTGCTGGACCGTCGAAAGAAGTTCACTCCCAGCCATCCACATGCCCAGCGGTTGAATGCTAGCTTGGCTAAATTGCTAGCGCTTCAACTGCTGCCTTTTCAGTTGGTAGACTCGGCCCCCTTCCGTGAGTTTGTGCAATGTGCGGTTCCTCAGTGGCAGGTTCCCAAACGCCACTTTTTCTCACGGAAGGCTATTCCGGCTCTCTACCGGCATGTGGAAGGCAATGTCTTGGCCTCGCTGGACAGGGCGGTCAGCGGTAAGGTGCATATTACCGCTGACTCATGGTCCAGCAGGCATGGACAGGGACGTTACTTTTCTTTCACGGCCCATTGGGTCACTCTTTTGGCAGCTGGGAAGGATGCAGGACAAGGTGCAGTAGTGTTGGAGGTTGTTCCACCGCCACGCCTCCAAAATGCTACTACTGGTTGTGACACACCTCTCTCCTCCACCCCCTCCTCTTCTTCTTCCTCCATGGCCTCTTCCTGTGGTTTGTCCTCGGAACCAGCGGTGCTCCGTAGGCGTTCAAGGGGCTACGCAAGTACGCAGGCAAAAAGATGCCATGCCGTGCTTGCGCTGGTGTGTTTGGGGGACAGAAGCCACACTGGGGCAGAGGTCCTGTCTGCTCTGCAGGGCCAGGCCGAGAGGTGGTTGACGCCACGCCAGCTTAAGCCAGGAATGGTGGTTTGCGACAATGGCACCAACCTCCTCTCCGCCCTCCAACAGGGACAACTGACCCATGTGCCCTGTGTGGCTCACGTCCTTAACCTGGTGGTGCAGCGGTTCTTGGGCAGGTACCCGGGCTTACAGGATGTCCTGAGGCAGGCCAGGAAAGTCTGTGTGCATTTCCGCAGATCTTATAATGCCAGTGCTCGCCTGGCTGAGCTGCAAAAGGAGTTGAACCTGCCCAAGAACCGCCTTATATGTGACATGCCCACCAGGTGGAACTCAACGTTGGCCATGCTGCAGCGGCTGCACACGCAGCAGAGGGCCATCAATGAGTACCTGTGCAACTACGGCACCAGGACAGGGTCAGGGGAGCTTGTTTTTTTTTCTCCACGCCAGTGGGGCATGATCAGGGATGCATGCACTGTCCTGGCACCATTTGAGGAGGCCACGAGGATGGTGAGCAGTGACAGTGCATGCATCAGTGACACTGTACCTCTTGTCCACCTGTTGGAGCACACGCTGCGTGGAATAATGGACAGGGCACTTGAGGCAGAACAGAGGCAGGAAGAGGAGGACTTCCTTGCCTCTCAAGGCCCCCTTTACCCAGACAGTGTTCCTTCTGTCCCACCCAAAGCACAGAAAGAGGAGGAGGAGGAGGAGGAGGAGGATTGTGTCAGCATGGAGGTGGAGGCTGGCACTCAGCATCATCAGCAGCAGTCTTTTAGGGATGATTTACAGTCCCAAGAAACCAGTGGACTTGTACGTGGCTGGGAGGAGGTGGCTGCGGATCATGTCGTCCTTAGTGACCCAGAGGACTCCGGAGCGAATGCCTCAGCAAACCTACGCTGCATGGCCTCCCTGATCCTGCAAAGTCTGCGGAAGGATCCTCGTATTCTTCGGATCAAGGAGAGGGACCATTACTGGCTGGCCACTCTCCTTGATCCACGGTACAAGGGTAAGGTTGCGGACCTTATGTTACCTTCGCAGAGGGAGCAGAGGATGAGACAACTCCGGGAGGCCTTGCAGAAAGGTCTGTGCAACGCGTTCCCAGAGACTGGGAGGTTACAAACTCCTGGTCCTGGACAACGAGTTGCTGAGGCTTCGGCCAGTCAAAGAAGGAGCGGTGGGGAAGGTGGCCGTCTGACCGATGCGTTCAGACAATTCTTTAGTCCGCAGCCCCAAAGTATGATCGGTTCCAGCAACCATCGCCAGCGTCTGATAAACATGGTGCAGGAATATCTAGGGGCAAGGTCAGACTTGGACACCTTCCCCACCGAAAATCCTCTGGCTTACTGGGTCTTGAGGATGGATCACTGGCCAGAGCTTGCACAGTATGCAATTGAGCTACTGGCCTGTCCTGCATCCAGCGTTCTTTCGGAACGCACATTCAGTGCTGCTGGAGGATTTGTCACGGATCACAGGGTGCGCCTGTCCACCGACTCTGTTGATCGACTGACTTTCATCAAGATGAACCAGTCTTGGATCACCACCAGCTACCACACACCTGATGCTGATATAACAGACTAATTGATTTTAACATGTCACATCCCTTCAAGACTGATGCTGATGCTGAGTGCCTGTGCTGTTATGTTGACTGGCTATCCTCCTCCTCCGAGTCCTCAATGATACGATTGATGATGATAGCTTGGAAGATCATTTTTGTTTATGGGTGCCGCCACCAGTGGCTAAGGCCCAATTTTTCAGCCCCTGTTTTACAGGGGCGTGTAATTACAATTTTTTTAGCAATAATTTGCCATAGGGCTCATTGCTGTGCTCCAAGTACAGTATCTGTGAGGGGTTGGAGTGTTGTGGCAACAGTGCCTAAGGCCCAATTTTTCAGCCCCTGTTTAACAGGGGCGTGTCATTACAATTTTTGAAGCAATACTTTGCAACAGGGCTCATTGCTGTGCTCCAAGTACAGTATCTGTGAGGGGTTGTAGTGTTGTGCCACCAGTGCCTAAGGCCCAATTTTTCAGCCCCAGTTCAACAGGGGCATGCAATTACAATTCTTGATCTAATAATTCACAGCAGGGCCCATTGCTGCACCCACCAAGAGTAACTCTGAGGGCTTACAGTGTTGTGGCAACGCCACTACCACCACCACCACGAAAGGCCCAATTTTTCAGCCCCTGTTCAAAAGGGGCATGTAATTACAATTCTTGATCTAATAATTCACAGCAGGGCCCATTCCTGCACCCACCAAGAGTAACTCTGAGGGCTTACAGTGTTGTGGCAACACCACCACCACCACCACCACCACGAAAGGCCCAATTTTTCAGCCCCTGTTCAACAGGGGCATGCAATTACAATTCTTGATCTAATAATTCACAGCAGGGCCCATTCCTGCACCCACCAAGAGTAACTCTGAGGGCTTACAGTGTTGTGGCAACACCACCACCACCACCACCACCACGAAAGGCCCAATTTTTCAGCCCCTGTTCAACAGGGGCATGCAATTACAATTCTTGATCTAATAATTCACAGCAGGGCCCATTGCTGCACCCACCAAGAGTAACTGTCAGGGCTTACAGTGTTGTGGCACCAGCACCACCATCAAAGGCCCAATTTTTACTACCACTGTTCAACAATTATATGTAATTAAAATTCCTGATATAATAGTTGACAGCAGGGCGTTCCAGCACCAACCAAGAGTAACTGTGAGTGCTTACAGTGTTGTGCCAACACCAACAACTAAGGGGCCTATTTCTGCAGAGTATATACGGCAGGTCCCTACTTTCAAACATCCAACTTACAAACGACTCCTACTTGCAAACGCAAGAAGACAACAGGAAGTGAGAGGAAATCTACCACTAGGAAGGAAAATTCTCTCCTGTAAGAATAAATATGGGAGAAAGGTGTCTCCTCTGTACTGATGCTTTATCAGCAATCCTTGTTTCAAGAAAAACACCACATTTCAAAAACAGTTGTCATTGGGACGGAAAGTGAGGTGAAATGTTCTGAACAGGGGCACAGACAGCAAAACAAATGTTACAGGGGTGATAACCCTTACCTATGTTTTCCAAAAAGTTTAAAAATAGATTTTTGGGCTGGAGCTACACTTCAACAATGTACCTGTTCAAAATTACAAACAGATTCTACATAAGAACAAACCTACAGTCCCTGTCTTGTATGCACCGCCTGTATACGGCTGTTCAGAGTATATAGGGCCTTTTTTATTTTATGTGCGGGGTTCCCCTTAATATCCATACAAGACCCAAAGGGGCTGGTAATGGGCTGGGGTAGGGGGGGGGGGGGGGTCATGGGGTAGCTATGCCATTTTTCTTAAAGATTTTCATCCATATTACCGGGACCAGACATTACATTAAAGCCGCAAGCAGTTTTAAATGGCTTTTTTTTCCTTTAGAAGTGTCATTTTGTGCAGGGACAGTTCTAAACACGGGAAACACGTGGCACTTCACAGGCATACTTTAGACACCCCCCAGGTACGATATTTAAAGGAATATTTGACTTTTTTTTTTTCACTTTATGCATCATTAAAATGACTGCTCCCGAAAAACGACCGTTTTTAAAACTTCTTTTTGCATTGATACATGTCCCCTGGTGCAGAACCCGGGTTCCCAAACCCTTTTTAGGACAATAACATGCATAATAGTTGTTATAATTAGCACTTTAGAATTCGAACGTTCGCATCCATTGTATTTAATAGGGTTCTAATGTTCGTACGAACTTTCGGTCCGTTCGCGGGTTCTGGTGCGAACCGAACCCGGGGGTGTTCGGCTCATCACTAATGTGGAGATATTCTCACTGCTGCCGTTGGGTAAGTTCAACTTGGACAGAGTCAAGCCAGATGACTCCAAGAAGGAAGATGAGAAGAAGCGTAGGTATCGACTTATCCCTCGGACATTTACAAATTGGCTGCAGGCATTTGGCATTTTGGCAAGTGTGATAGGGGTAAAGAAGCCGGAGTTCTGCTCTGCTCTGTTTTGCTACCAGGATGCTATAGGGGAAGCATACAGAACCTTCGGGGGCACGGCTTGGTTGAGGTACGACGAGCAGTTTCGCCAGAGAATGGCGATGCGGCCGGAGTTGAGATGGGACCACAAAGACATTAGTTTGTGGATGCGATTGATGACTTCGGCGAGGGCCCCGAACCAGTTTTTTCAGGGGGGGCCGGTGGATCGTCTTCCCCTGGACAACCGTCCGGTAAGGCAAAAGGGGTTTGTTGGCAGTTTAATTCGGGTACATGCAAGTTTGGAGGAACGTGCCATTTCAAACATGAGTGTTCCGGATGCGGGGTTCCCACCCCTCGTCTAGATGCTTTAAGCAAGGGAAGAACCGTTCCGGAGAACTTACGAACAAGAGGGAAGACGCCGGTGATGGTGGAAAGGATGCGGCCGTTTCTAGGTAGGTATCCTGACAGGGCGGCTGCGCGGTTGTTGGAAAGGGGGTTTGCGGAGGGTGTTCGTATTCCGTGCTCGTTGAGGGAGGTCCCCCCGTGCCGCGCAATTTGCGATTGGCGTTGCTACATTGCGACGTAGTTTCAGAGAAACTACGAAAGGAAGTGGCGTTGGGCCGCATGAGCGGCCCTTTTCCAGTTCCCCCATTAAAGGATTTGGTGGTCTCTCCGCTGGGTGTGGTGCCAAAAAAGGAGCCGAATAAATTTTGGCTCATTCACCACCTTTCTTTTCCAAAAGGGGGGTCGGTGAATGACGCCATTGAGCCGGATGCTTGCACGGTGAGTTACACATCATTCGATGCAGCAGTTGTTTGGGTCCGGCATTATGGAAGGGGGGCTCTCATGGCAAAATCAGATGTGGAGGCGGCCTTTCGGCTTCTTCCGGTTCACCCGGATAGTTTTCGATTATTGGGGTGTCACTGGAACGGGGAGTTTTATGTGGACCAGTGCCTGCCTATGGGCTGTTCCATATCGTGTGCATTATTTGAGGAGTTTAGCTCCTTTCTAGAATGGGTGGTCAGGGACGTGGCAGGGGTAAATTCGGTCATACACTATCTGGATGACTTCCTCTGCGTGGGCCCGGCTTCATCCAGGAATTGTGCGATTCTGTTAGCAACGCTGGAGCATATGGCGGATCGTTTTGGTGTCCCATTGGCGCCTGACAAGACGGAGGGGCCAAGAACGGTCATTACGTTTTTGGGGATAACGCTGGATTCAGAAGCCATGGAATGCCGTTTACCGGAAGATAAGCTTGCGGCTCTGAAAGAAGAAATTAAACTGATGTTGGGTTTGCGTAAGGTACAGCTGCGAACGCTGCAATCTTTATTGGGGAAGCTGAATTTCGCCTGTCACATTTTGCCGATGGGGAGAGCGTTTTGCCGACGGTTGTCGGCAAGTACGGCTGGGGTGCAGTCGCCGAGACATTTTGTTCGGCTGGTACGTTCCCACAGGTCTGATCTGCAGGTCTGGCATACATTCTTGGAGTCCTTCAATGGTAGGGCACTATGGATGTCGGGCCCGGTCAGCAACTTTGATATGGATATGTTCACGGACGCTGCGGGCTCAGCAGGTTTTGGGGCTTTTTTCCAAGGCCGATGGAGTGCGGGTTCGTGGCCACAGAGTTGGGTGGAGGCGGGCTTCATAAAGAATATGTTGCTGCTGGAACTGTTTCCAGTAGTACTGGCAGTGGAACTATGGGGCGAGGCTTTCCGGGATCGGAAGGTGCGTTTCCACATCGACAACATGGGTGTGGTGCAGGTGATTAACAGAGCATCGGCGGCATCGCCGCCGGTGGTTTGCCTGCTACAACAGCTGGTGTTGAGATGCCTACAGTTAAACATCTTCATGTATGCTGTTCACCTTCCGGGAGTGGACAATGTGGTGGCTGACGCTTTATCTCGCTTTCAGTGGGACAGGTTCCGAGAGTTGGCACCGGACGCGGAGCAACGAGGGGTACCTTGTCCAGACTGGCTGTGGAAGATTGCGTTAGATTAGTCGCCGGATGGATCAGAAATTCAGTGAGTGAGACGACGTGGGCTGCATATCAGAAAGTTTGGCTGGAATGGGCGGATTTGGGTAGAATGGCGGGAGTGGATATTGATGGTCCGGAGGTGAGGTTGCTAGTCTTGTACTTTATCTCCAGGAGCATGGAAGCAGGGGTGTCGGTATCCACGCTGGATAAAAAGGTTGCTGGGTTGGCATTTTTGTTTCAATGGCAAGGTTTGCCTGATTTCACGAAAGACTTCTGGGTTCGACAAGCGCTCAAAGGTTATAGGCGGGTTAGGCCGTTAAAAGACACCAGACGCCCTGTGTCCTTTGGGGTCCTGAGGGGGGTGTTGGCTAAGCTACCGGAGGTTTGCACCTCGGAATACGAGGCTGCCTTGTTCCGAGTGGCATTTTCCTTGGCATTTTTTGGGGCGTTCAGGATTGGCGAGCTGGTTAGCTCGTCTAAGAAAGTGCACGGGGGGATTGGGGCTAATGAAGTGCGTTGCCAGGAGGACAGGGTGTCCTTGTGGTTACGTAGATCAAAAACGGATCAAAAAGGGAAGGGCAAGAGAGTTCAGATCTTTTCATTGCCGGGCTCACCGCTTTGTCCGGTTGGGGCCGTTCGGGGTTTTCTGGCGGTACGCCCAGGGAACGTGGGGTCCTTTCTGATACATGCGGATGGGTGTCCGTTGTCCAGGTTTCAGTTCATATCGGTTTTCCGGAAATGTTTGGGGTGCCTAGGTTTAGAGGCGAAAGAATTTTCGTCACATTCATTCAGAATTGGGGCGGCTACGGAAGCGGCTCGAAGTGGGTTGGATATTGAGTCGGTCAAGCGCATTGAGAGATGGGAATCGAGGAGATTTCGATCTTACATTCGCCCTCACTTAGTGGTAGGGGTGTGAGGATAATAGGAGTAGGGGTATGAGGAGAGTAGGAGTAGGGCTGATTGGAGTTTAAAATAAAAAATAAAATAAAAAAACAAACAAACAAAAAGAAAATAAAATAATGAGGTTACGTTGACAGGCTTGGCTGTGGTTACGGTGGATACATGTTTTTCTCTCTTTCAGGTGTGGCGCCGGCGTTGGTCTGGATACTGGGGCACTCTTACGTGTACAGGGGGGGTAAGAGGGCTGAGGCAAGACCGGAAGGTCGGCAATTGGGGTTTCCAAGGCAGGAGGCCCGGATTCGCTGGCTGGGAATTCCAGGAATGTTGTGGAATAGGACGGTTCCAGAAGTGCATCGTTATGCGCGACTGGACCGCCCACCTGACGTTTTAATTTTTCACGTAGGTGGGAATGACTTAGGTGTTAGATCTATGCTGGATGTGACGAAGGATATCAAATTTGATATTCTTCGTCTTCGTATGGCATTCCCGGAAATGGTGATAGTGTGGTCCGACATGGTGGCTCGTACTTCATGGCGGACGGCTAGATCCATAGAGGGCATCAATAGGGCGCGGAGGAAAGTTAATCGGGATGTGGCCAGGTTCATGGTTAGGAATGGGGGGTTGGTGATACGTCATTTTGAGCTGGAGTTGGAGACATGGCGGTACCTTCGGGGTGATGGGGTACACCTCAGTGATGTGAGTATAGAACTATGGGCGTTAGGGTTACAGGATGGTATACAGAGGGCTCTCAGGGTGTGGAGGGGCACCCAATTGTAAAGGCTTTTACATTCGGGTGCTGTGGCAGGTGTCTGTTCTTTGCAGGGGAAGGATGATACCTCGGAAAGAAGGGTTCAGGACCTGTCGTTGGTATGGGTCCTGACGGTGGGCTTACAGTTAACGGAGGTTTAGCTTGAAGCATTGGGATGGTGCACTGCGGTCAGGGTTGTCTCTGAGCCAGCATGTCGGCTTGAGGCCTATTAGCGGATTTTGAGAAGTACCGCAGTGCAATAATAGACACAAATGTTAATAGAGGTTCCTGCAGAGATCGACACCAGTAATTTACTGAGGGTCCTTTAGGACAGAGTTTATGGTTACTGTTAAAAAAAGTTATACAGCGTTTTAATAAATAAGGCTGCTACGGCCTATATATATTTCTCCAACTCTTGGTGTGGTCTCGTTTACTTAGTCATAAGTAAGATAGTAATTAAGGGGTATATAATAAGGACATCTGTTATACGATAGTCAAGAAAAGCCCGGAGCAAGGAATGCAATGGATGGGTGGAGGGCGGACATGACTAGGGAAACAGGGACTTATGTGAAGGATTAGGGGATTGGTGGGGTAAGGCTGAGGAAGAGGGGATAAGATTGGTGGGTTAATTTGTGTGGGAGGGGGCATTGAGGGTATAAAGGAGGACTCCGCCCCCTCCCCGGATAACATGCGGCGCAGAGAAAGTTCCCGCCCACCCTCCCCTGAATTTGGACGGAGTTGGGGATGTTGTCTTTACATTTTGTTTTACAGGTACAAGTGGGGTCATTGCAGATGTCGTGGCAGTGGCGGGTGTCTGTTCTTTGCAGGGGAAGGATGATACCTCGGAAAGAAGGGTTCAGGACCTGTCGTTGGTATGGGTCCTGACTAGTGATGAGCCGAACACCCCCGGGTTCGGTTCGCACCAGAACCCGCGAACGGACCGAAAGTTCGTACGAACATTAGAACCCTATTAAATACAATGGATGCGAACGTTCGAATTCTAAAGTGCTAATTATAACAACTATTATGCATGTTATTGTCCTAAAAAGGGTTTGGGAACCCGGGTTCTGCACCAGGGGACATGTATCAATGCAAAAAGAAGTTTTAAAAACGGTCGTTTTTCGGGAGCAGTCATTTTAATGATGCATAAAGTGAAAAAAAAAAAGTCAAATATTCCTTTAAATATCGTACCTGGGGGGTGTCTAAAGTATGCCTGTGAAGTGCCACGTGTTTCCCGTGTTTAGAACTGTCCCTGCACAAAATGACACTTCTAAAGGAAAAAAAAGCCATTTAAAACTGCTTGCGGCTTTAATGTAATGTCTGGTCCCGGTAATATGGATGAAAATCTTTAAGAAAAATGACATAGCTACCCCATGACCCCCCCCCCCCCTACCCCAGCCCATTACCAGCCCCTTTGGGTCTTGTATGGATATTAAGGGGAACCCCGCACATAAAATAAAAAAGGCCCTATATACTCTGAACAGCCGTATACAGGCGGTGCATACAAGATAGGCACAGTAGGTTTGTTCTTATGTAGAATGTGTTTGTAATTTTGAACAGGTACATTGTTGAAGTGTAGCTCCAGCCCAAAAATCTATTTTTAAACTTTTTGGAAAACATAGGTAAGGGTTATCACCCCTGTAACATTTGTTTTGCTGTCTGTGCCCCTGTTCAGAACATTTCACCTCACTTTCCGTCCCAATGACAACTGTTTTTGAAATGTGGTGTTTTTCTTGAAACAAGGATTGCTGATAAAGCATCAGTACAGAGGAGACACCTTTCTCCCATATTTATTCTTACAGGAGAGAATTTTCCTTCCTAGTGGTAGATTTCCTCTCACTTCCTGTTGTCTTCTTGCGTTTGCAAGTAGGAGTCGTTTGTAAGTTGGATGTTTGAAAGTAGGGACCTGCCGTATATACTCTGCAGAAATAGGCCCCTTAGTTGTTGGTGTTGGCACAACACTGTAAGCACTCACAGTTACTCTTGGTTGGTGCTGGAACGCCCTGCTGTCAACTATTATATCAGGAATTTTAATTACATATAATTGTTGAACAGTGGTAGTAAAAATTGGGCCTTTGATGGTGGTGCTGGTGCCACAACACTGTAAGCCCTGACAGTTACTCTTGGTGGGTGCAGCAATGGGCCCTGCTGTGAATTATTAGATCAAGAATTGTAATTGCATGCCCCTGTTGAACAGGGGCTGAAAAATTGGGCCTTTCGTGGTGGTGGTGGTGGTGGTGGTGTTGCCACAACACTGTAAGCCCTCAGAGTTACTCTTGGTGGGTGCAGGAATGGGCCCTGCTGTGAATTATTAGATCAAGAATTGTAATTACATGCCCCTTTTGAACAGGGGCTGAAAAATTGGGCCTTTCGTGGTGGTGGTGGTGGTGGTGGCGTTGCCACAACACTGTAAGCCCTCAGAGTTACTCTTGGTGGGTGCAGCAATGGGCCCTGCTGTGAATTATTAGATCAAGAATTGTAATTGCATGCCCCTGTTGAACAGGGGCTGAAAAATTGGGCCTTAGGCACTGGTGGCACAACACTACAACCCCTCACAGATACTGTACTTGGAGCACAGCAATGAGCCCTGTTGCAAAGTATTGCTTCAAAAATTGTAATGACACGCCCCTGTTAAACAGGGGCTGAAAAATTGGGCCTTAGGCACTGGTGGCACAACACTACAACCCCTCACAGATACTGTACTTGGAGCACAGCAATGAGCCCTGTTGCAAAGTATTGCTTCAAAAATTGTAATGACACGCCCCTGTTAAACAGGGGCTGAAAAATTGGGCCTTAGGCACTGGTGGCACAACACTACAACCCCTCACAGATACTGTACTTGGAGCACAGCAATGAGCCCTGTTGCAAAGTATTGCTTCAAAAATTGTAATGACACGCCCCTGTTAAACAGGGGCTGAAAAATTGGGCCTTAGGCACTGGTGGCACAACACTACAACCCCTCACAGATACTGTACTTGGAGCACAGCAATGAGCCCTGTTGCAAAGTATTGCTTCAAAAATTGTAATGACACGCCCCTGTTAAACAGGGGCTGAAAAATTGGGCCTTAGGCACTGGTGCCACAACACTCCAACCCCTCACAGATACTGTACTTGGAGCACAGCAATGAGCCCTATGGCAAATTATTGCTAAAAAAATTGTAATTACACGCCCCTGTAAAACAGGGGCTGAAAAATTGGGCCTTAGCCACTGGTGGCGGCACCCATAAACAAAAATGATCTTCCAAGCTATCATCATCAATCGTATCATTGAGGACTCGGAGGAGGAGGATAGCCAGTCAACATAACAGCACAGGCACTCAGCATCAGCATCAGTCTTGAAGGGATGTGACATGTTAAAATCAATTAGTCTGTTATATCAGCATCAGGTGTGTGGTAGCTGGTGGTGATCCAAGACTGGTTCATCTTGATGAAAGTCAGTCGATCAACCGAGTCGGTGGACAGGCGCACCCTGTGATCCGTGACAAATCCTCCAGCAGCACTGAATGTGCGTTCCGAAAGAGCGCTGGATGCAGGACAGGCCAGTAGCTCAATTGCATACTGTGCAAGCTCTGGCCAGTGATCCATCCTCAAGACCCAGTAAGCCAGAGGATTTTCGGTGGGGAAGGTGTCCAAGTCTGACCTTGCCCCTAGATATTCCTGCACCATGTTTATCAGACGCTGGCGATGGTTGCTGGAACCGATCATACTTTGGGGCTGCGGACTAAAGAATTGTCTGAACGCATCGGTCAGACGGCCACCTTCCCCACCGCTCCTTCTTTGACTGGCCGAAGCCTCAGCAACTCGTTGTCCAGGACCAGGAGTTTGTAACCTCCCAGTCTCTGGGAACGCGTTGCACAGACCTTTCTGCAAGGCCTCCCGGAGTTGTCTCATCCTCTGCTCCCTCTGCGAAGGTAACATAAGGTCCGCAACCTTACCCTTGTACCGTGGATCAAGGAGAGTGGCCAGCCAGTAATGGTCCCTCTCCTTGATCCGAAGAATACGAGGATCCTTCCGCAGACTTTGCAGGATCAGGGAGGCCATGCAGCGTAGGTTTGCTGAGGCATTCGCTCCGGAGTCCTCTGGGTCACTAAGGACGACATGATCCGCAGCCACCTCCTCCCAGCCACGTACAAGTCCACTGGTTTCTTGGGACTGTAAATCATCCCTAAAAGACTGCTGCTGATGATGCTGAGTGCCAGCCTCCACCTCCATGCTGACACAATCCTCCTCCTCCTCCTCCTCCTCCTCCTCTTCCTGTGCGATGGGTGGGACAGAAGGAACACTGTCTGGGTAAAGGGGGCCTTGAGAGGCAAGGAAGTCCTCCTCTTCCTGCCTCTGTTCTGCCTCAAGTGCCCTGTCCATTATTCCACGCAGCGTGTGCTCCAACAGGTGGACAAGAGGTACAGTGTCACTGATGCATGCACTGTCACTGCTCACCATCCTCGTGGCCTCCTCAAATGGTGCCAGGACAGTGCATGCATCCCTGATCATGCCCCACTGGCGTGGAGAAAAAAAACCAAGCTCCCCTGACCCTGTCCTGGTGCCGTAGTCGCACAGGTACTCATTGATGGCCCTCTGCTGCGTGTGCAGCCGCTGCAGCATGGCCAACGTTGAGTTCCACCTGGTGGGCATGTCACATATAAGGCGGTTCTTGGGCAGGTTCAACTCCTTTTGCAGCTCAGCCAGGCGAGCACTGACATTATAAGATCTGCGGAAATGCACACAGACTTTCCTGGCCTGCCTCAGGACATCCTGTAAGCCCGGGTACCTGCCCAAGAACCGCTGCACCACCAGGTTAAGGACGTGAGCCACACAGGGCACATGGGTCAGTTGTCCCTGTCGGAGGGCGGAGAGGAGGTTGGTGCCATTGTCGCAAACCACCATTCCTGGCTTAAGCTGGCGTGGCGTCAACCACCTCTCGGCCTGGCCCTGCAGAGCAGACAGGACCTCTGCCCCAGTGTGGCTTCTGTCCCCCAAACACACCAGCGCAAGCACGGCATGGCATCTTTTTGCCTGCGTACTTGCGTAGCCCCGTGAACGGCTACGGAGCACCGCTGGTTCATAGGACAAACCACAGGAAGAGGCCATGGAGGAAGAAGAAGAGGAGGGGGTGGAGGAGAGAGGTGTGTCACAACCAGTAGTAGCATTTTGGAGGCGTGGCGGTGGAACAACCTCCAACACTACTGCACCTTGTCCTGCATCCTTTCCAGCTGCCAAAAGAGTGACCCAATGGGCCGTGAAAGAAAGGTAACGTCCCTGTCCATGCCTGCTGGACCATGAGTCAGCGGTAATATGCACCTTAGCGCTGACCGCCCTGTCCAGCGAGGCCAAGACATTGCCTTCCACATGCCGGTAGAGAGCCGGAATAGCCTTCCGTGAGAAAAAGTGGCGTTTGGGAACCTGCCACTGAGGAACCGCACATTGCACAAACTCATGGAAGGGGGCCGAGTCTACCAACTGAAAAGGCAGCAGTTGAAGCGCTAGCAATTTAGCCAAGCTAGCATTCAACCGCTGGGCATGTGGATGGCTGGGAGTGAACTTCTTTCGACGGTCCAGCAGCTGGGGCAGGGAAATTTGCCTGCTAGAATCGGACGTCGGTGTACTGCTAGCAGAGTGGCCGCAAGTACTTGGCTGTGACACACCTAATTCTACACCTTCATTCCTCTCAGTGCATGTTTCAGAGAGGACTGAAGTTATAGTGGGGTTGGAGATCCCAGCTGATGCGGTGCAAGGAGAGGTCCGCTTTGTTCTTTGGTGTGGGTCTTTGAGGTAGGCTTGCCAACGAGCTGCATGGCAGGTCAACATATGTCTGGTCAGGCATGTGGTACCCAAGCGGCTGATGTTTTGGCCACGCGATATACGCTTGAGACATATGTTGCAAACAGCAGCTGTGCGATCTGATGCACTAGCCTCAAAAAAGGCCCACACCAAGGAACTTTTTGAATGACGGGCAGAGGCAGCGCCCTGCACAGGCGGAGCTCTGCGGTGTGATTCCGTCGGTGTACTGCCCTTACGCTGGCCACCAAAGGGCATCCTGCCTCGTTGGAGATGTGCCTCCTCCTCATCCTCCTCCTCTCTCCTATTAGGCACCCACGTGGAGTCAGTGACCTCATCATCCCCTCCCTCCTCATCACTGGAGCCAATCTGGCAGTATGCTGCAGCTGCTGGAACATGACTGCCAGATTGGTGTCCTTCTTGAGCATCCCCTCTGTCTGCTCTCACGCTACTGCCTTCCTGTAGCTGGGTTTCATCATCAGACCCTTTGAAACGCTGGGCATCCTCCTGGAGCATGTACCCAACACTGTGCTCAAACAGTTCGGGGGACTCCTCAGGAGGAGGACATGGTGGGTCTAGGGAAGGAGTGACTGATGATGAGTCTGACATTGATACCAGGGAAGAGGACGCTTTGGCAGCTGCTTTGCCAGTACCCTGAGCCTGAGTGAGAGAGGATGAGGAGGAGGAGGAGGGCTTGGTCATCCACTCTACCAAGTCTTCGGCATGATGTGGCTCAACATGTCCAGCTGCCGAAAAGAAGGACAAGCGTGTCCCATGGCCATGTGCTGATGACAATGCACCGCGTCCACGACCAGCACTGTTGCCCCCAGACACAGAGCCTGCTTGCCCTCTTTTATTGCCTCCTGACTGTCTGCCTCTCCTTGTTTGCCTTCCAGACATTCTAATAGATGGCCTGCAGGGAGATGGGAAAAAAGCAATAAGGGCTACCTTCAGGTGTCCTTCTCTGTCCCTTTACTTAAGGATTTCTAAATATGGTTGAGGATGATTGCTTTTGCACAGAATAGCACAACGACAATTTCCCTGACTGTCCAAAAAAACAAGGATTTCAAAGATGGTTGATGAGGAATGCTTTAGCACACTATAGCACAAGGAGAATTTCCCTCACTGTCCTTCCCTGTCCCTAGAAACAAGGATTATCACAGTGAAAGAAACTGACACTCTTCCTACCTATAGTTTTTTGTCCCTAGAAAAAATGTTTTTTTAAAGCACACTATAGCACAAGGAGAATTTCCCTCACTGTCCTTCCCTGTCCCTAGAAACAAGGATTATCACAGTGAAAGAAACTGACACTCTTCCTACCTATAGTTTTCTGTCCCTAGAAAAAATGTTTTTTTAAAGCACACTATAGCACAAGGAGAATTTTCCTCACTGTCCTTCCCTGTCCCTAGAAACAAGGATTATCACAGTGAAAGAAACTGACACTCTTCCTACCTATAGTTTTCTGTCCCTAGAAAAAATGTTTTTTTAAAGCACACTATAGCACAAGGAGAATTCCCCTCACTTTCCTTCTTTGTCCCTAGAAACAAGGACTCGCACAGTGAAAGAAACTGACACTCTCCCTACCTAGAGTTTTCTGTCCCTAGAAAAAATGTTTTTTAAAGCACACTATAGCACAAGGAGAATTCCCCTCACTTTCCTTCTTTGCCCCTAGAAACAAGGACTCGCACAGTGAAAGAAACTGACACTCTCCCTACCTAGAGTTTTCTGTCCCTAGAAAAAATGTTTTTTTAAAGCACACTAAAGCACAAGGAGAATTCCCCTCACTTTCCTTCTTTGTCCCTAGAAACAAGGACTCGCACAGTGAAAGAAACTGACACTCTCCCTACCTAGAGTTTTCTGTCCCTAGAAAAAATGTTTTTTTAAAGCACACTATAGCACAAGGAGAATTCCCCTCACTTTCCTTCTTTGTCCCTAGAAACAAGGACTCGCACAGTGAAAGAAACTGACACTCTCCCTACCTAGAGTTTTCTGTCCCTAGAAAAAATGTTTTTTTAAAGCACACTATAGCACAAGGAGAATTCCCCTCACTTTCCTTCTTTGTCCCTAGAAACAAGGACTCGCACAGTGAAAGAAACTGACACTCTCCCTACCTAGAGTTTTCTGTCCCTAGAAAAAATGTTTTTTTAAAGCACACTATAGCACAAGGAGAATTCCCCTCACTTTCCTTCTTTGTCCCTAGAAACAAGGACTCGCACAGTGAAAGAAACTGACACTCTCCCTACCTAGAGTTTTCTGTCCCTAGAAAAAATGTTTTTTAAAGCACACTATAGCACAAGGAGAATTCCCCTCACTTTCCTTCTTTGTCCCTAGAAACAAGGACTCGCACAGTGAAAGAAACTGACACTCTCCCTACCTAGAGTTTTCTGTCCCTAGAAAAAATGTTTTTTTAAAGCACACTATAGCACAAGGAGAATTCCCCTCACTTTCCTTCTTTGTCCCTAGAAACAAGGACTCGCACAGTGAAAGAAACTGACACTCTCCCTACCTAGAGTTTTCTGTCCCTAGAAAAAATGTTTTTTTAAAGCACACTATAGCACAAGGAGAATTCCCCTCACTTTCCTTCTTTGTCCCTAGAAACAAGGACTCGCACAGTGAAAGAAACTGACACTCTCCCTACCTAGAGTTTTCTGTCCCTAGAAAAAATGTTTTTTTAAAGCACACTATAGCACAAGGAGAATTCCCCTCACTTTCCTTCTTTGTCCCTAGAAACAAGGACTCGCACAGTGAAAGAAACTGACACTCTCCCTACCTAGAGTTTTCTGTCCCTAGAAAAAATGTTTTTTTAAAGCACACTATAGCACAAGGAGAATTCCCCTCACTTTCCTTCTTTGTCCCTAGAAACAAGGACTCGCACAGTGAAAGAAACTGACACTCTCCCTACCTAGAGTTTTCTGTCCCTAGAAAAAATGTTTTTTTAAAGCACACTATAGCACAAGGAGAATTCCCCTCACTTTCCTTCTTTGTCCCTAGAAACAAGGACTCGCACAGTGAAAGAAACTGACACTCTCCCTACCTAGAGTTTTCTGTCCCTAGAAAAAATGTTTTTTTAAAGCACACTATAGCACAAGGAGAATTCCCCTCACTTTCCTTCTTTGTCCCTAGAAACAAGGACTCGCACAGTGAAAGAAACTGACACTCTCCCTACCTAGAGTTTTCTGTCCCTAGAAAAAATGTTTTTTTAAAGCACACTATAGCACAAGGAGAATTCCCCTCACTTTCCTTCTTTGTCCCTAGAAACAAGGACTCGCACAGTGAAAGAAACTGACACTCTCCCTACCTATCCTTCTCTTTCCCTAAACTAAAGGAATCCAGGTTAAGCAAGAAAGAAATAAATGTCACTGTCCCTGCCTATGCTTGTCTTTCCCTGCTCCGGAACACACTACACTAGGCCGCCGTGCTGGCGGCCTTTTATAGTGTGGGGCGTGTACTAAACACCCTCAGCAATAATTGGCCACAGGCATCCTGCCTGTGGCCAATCATTGCTCTCCTCGCTGCCGGCGCTTGGATTGGCCAAGCATGCGGGGTCACAGTGCATGCTTGGCCAATCACAGCGCCTGGATGACACTGCGATGGCGTAGTGCATTGTGGGCCGTTCGCGTCACTCGAATTTGGCGCGAACGGCCCAAATCGTTCGATCTTCGTCGAACGATCGAACAGCCGATGTTCGAGTCGAACGTATGTTCGACTCGAACACGAAGCTCATCCCTAGTCCTGACGGTTGGCTTACAGTTAACGGAGGTTTAGCTTGAAGCATTGGGATGGTGCACTGCGGTCAGGGTTGTCTCTGAGCCAGCATGTCGGCTTGAGGCCTATTAGCGGATTTTGAGAAGTACCGCAGTGCAATAATAGACACAAATGTTAATAGAGGTTCCTGCAGAGATCGACACCAGTAATTTACTGAGGGTCCTTTAGGACAGAGTTTATGGTTACTGTTAAAAAAAGTTATACAGCGTTTTTAATAAATAAGGCTGCTACGGCCTATATATATTTCTCCAACTCCTGGTGTGGTCTCGTTTACTTAGTCATAAGTAAGATAGTAATTAAGGGGTATATAATAAGGACATCTGTTATACGATAGTCATGTCTGTTGAGGGAGTCCAACTGATTGTGTTTCATCCTGACATTGGAAAATAAAGGAGTGTTGGACTTTTATTGGTGTGGGGCTCATTTACTGGCAGACACTGTTCCACAGGAGAAGCAGAGGATCCGAACACCGAACACCGACCCGAAGGTAAAAGAAACTTTTCTCACACCACACAAACATCTGCGGTGAAGGCTTGGCGTGGTGACCCCGCACTCTCTCCTCCAGGATACCCCTAGACAAGCAGTAAACAGCCAGCAGAGGAGTGGGAGAGTGGAGGCCGCTACACTGGTAATTGCGGCGATCAGCGATTTTAAGCGGGACTGCAACATTGCGACGGACAAATCTGATACTAAGTGACACTTTGTGGGGACCAGTGACACTAATACAGTGATCAGTGCTAAAAAAAATGCACTGATCAATGTATAAATGACACTGGCAGGGAAGGGATTAACATCAGGGGAGATCAAAGGGTTAAAGGGGAACTGCAGTCTGCTCACATAATTTGTAATAAAAACATCTTTGCCATTCTGAAGCTTCCCTCCAACCACATTGCATATTATTTTATATATACTGATTCTGTACTTGCCAAATAAGGATGAGCTCTGGTGTGTTTGCATTGAACCCGCTCGGCTGCAGAGATCGTGAAATGTCTCCCTGGCTCTGATTAGCGCAGCGCGATGCCGACTTCCTGGCGGGCTCTGCACGTGTACTATGCAAACACGCCAGAGCTCATCGGAAGAGGAAAGAGCCCTGGACTGCCGCACTCTGTATAAACGGTTTATTGAGTTTCAAAAATAAAAGTCCAAAAATGAATCGATAAATCTAAAAGCAAACGAAAAACAGACAGTAGACATGCAGGGGTGAATGGCTGACGCGTTTCACATCAAAAATTTCTGCTTTCTCATAGACAGAGCTCATCCTTATTGCCAAATATGCTGCAGAAATCTCCCTCCTCTTAGGTTTCTTACACACGACCGGTTTTCTCGGCAAGAAACGACAAGAAAACTGTTGGGAGAGCTTTCTTGCCGAGAAAACTGTCGTGAATCTCGACGAGAAAAAAAAGAAAACCTGCTTTCTTTTTTCTCTTCGGGAGTCTAATTTTTCTCATTGTGATTCTCGTCAGACTGTTTTTGGACGAGAAAACCGATCGTGTGCTTGCTTTTCCGAGTCTTAAAAAAACGCGCATGCTCAGAATCAAGTATAAGACGGGAGCGCTCCTTATGGTAAAACTAGCGTTTGTAATGGAGATAGCACATTCCTCACGCTGTAACGAACTGAAAGCACGAAGACTGAAAGGCGCGAATCCTCTCTCACTAAACTTTTACTAACACGCGGTAACACGAGATCAGCAAAAGCAGTCCAAGGGGTGGCGCAATGAGAATGGAACTTCCCCTTTATACTGCCGTCATACGTATTGTCCGTCACCGCGCTTTAGACCGACGAGATTTTGGATTGAAAGTGTGTATGCAAGGAAAGCTTGACAAGAATCTCGTCGAGAAAAACTACGTTTTTTTTTGTGACAAGATTCTCGGCCGTGTGTACAAGGCTTTAGTCTGGCTGCATCCATTTTACCTGTGGGCAGCTGAAGCTGCTGCCTGTTTACTTCCTGGATTTAAACAGACACACAGCGGCACACCTCCAGCTCTGCAGCTCTCATTGGCCCTCTTATGACTCACCCCCCCTCTCTTCCTGGAAAACTCCAGGGATGGACTGACAGGAAGAACACAGAGATCGATGTTCCTGCTTACAAGGAAGATCTCTGTGTACTTCCCTGTCAGAACAGGGATCTGCCTTGTTTACATTGGCCGATTCCCGTTCTGCCTCTCTGTGGAGCGATCGTGGGTGGCTGGCAGAAGATCACAGGTCCTGTACACACCGCTGTGCAGAGACGGACCTGTCAGAGTCCCGCTCACCTCTATGGGGAAATCAGATGGAAACAGACCACCTGTCCGGCTTCATCCAATCCACAGGTGTCCGCTCCATAGGGCAAGGGGGGTCAATTGCCCTCCCCTGGAAGTCAGAGTGAAGACACTTGCCCCCTGTGTTGCAATGGCCGCCGCCTCTGCGGCAGCTGTGGAATTTTTTTTCTAAGTCTGCAGACTGCTGCTGGCCTGGGGGCTGAGGCTGCTCTCAGTCTTTTCCGACTATCCGTCCCTCCCTTCTCACCCCCGGCCCGAGCATCGGATTGGCTCTGCCGCTCGGGCCTCTGCTTAACATCACTGTGACCCTGACCCGGCTGTTCCGTGATTGGCTATTTCACACTGCCAGCTGTCCGCGTTATCAGTAAAGCTCCGCTAGTTTTAGCGGCGCTTTACCGTAGTTTTAGTGGTGCTTTTTAGCCGCTAGAGGGGGGGTTAAAAAAAAAAATAGAAATTGCTAATCAGACAATGGCAGCTTGATCCTTCTATTAAGCTTTTGCATCAGGTTTCTCAAACCTTTCCATGCCTGCGCTTTATGTCATAATGACTAAGCCCCTCCCCTTCATGACATTGTCAAAAAGGGACTGAGCATGGATGACCTTAAAATTATGCCCCCCCCCCCCCCTGAAAAAAGTTCAGCGGACGCCCATGATCCGATCCTATCCGATTCAATCCACCAGACAGATGGAAAATAGGACCACCATCTGTAGAAAATAAGTCATTTCATGATGGAGTTGCAATTGATCATATACTCTATAACACATCCATCTGGATTTTGCGGACAAGATTTGATCGGTTGGAGGGGGGGGGGGGGGGGTTTCAGCAGACATGTCACCGATCAGGCCTGCCTGCAAAAACTGACAGGCGGACGTGATCAGAACAGCCCATAAGAAAGGGGCCTTGCAGCAGGGATTGAATAAATACTACCACTGAGCACTAATGTGTGTGAGGAAGGGAAGGGTTAAGAGCACTGCCTGCCACTGACCCCCAATACAGTGGGAAAGGGTTGGTTAAAGTGCAAGTAAATGCTTTTTTTTTTTTAAAACTTGTACCTACAGGTAAGCCTATAAAAAGGAATATCCGATTGCCTCTCGGGGGGGATCAGGAAGGAATTTGTTTCCCCTGCTATAGCAAATTTGATCATGCTTTATTGGGGGTTTTTCGCCTTCCTCTGGATCATGATTAATTATTATTATTAATTAGTTACGTTCCATATGTTTAGATGCGGCATCATTATTTCGGATAATTCGTAACTTCGGATAAATTCGTATTCGTTACTTTCACTAACAGCCAAGTTTGAAAGGAAATTCCAATACCTATAAATGAATAGTTAGTTATTATTAGTTAGTTAGTTATTCCTTTAAATTTTTCGAAATCTCTTTCTTATTTTTGAATTTACAAATTGCGATCATAACGAATGACCCGAAAAAAAACAAAAAAACAAATGAAACTAAATAATTATTTTTTTTGGCAGTGCACATGTCTGTTTTGCACCCTTATGCGGCGTACACACGATCGTTTTTCATGCCATTTTTTAAACCAACGTTTTTCTCGTCGTTTTTTTTCATGTTTCCTCTCAAGCCTGTCTTGCGTTCATACGATCATTTAAAAAAACATTCAAGCAAAGCGCGGTGACGTACAACACGTACGACGGCACTATAAAGGGGAAGTTCCGTTCGGATGGCGCCACCCTTCATGTTAGTAAAGTTTGTTGAGCGACGATTCGCGCTTTTCAGCCTCCTGCTTTTCAGTCCGTTACAGCGTGACGAATGTGCTATCTCCATTACAAATGCTAGTTTTACCAGAACGTGCGCTCCCGTCTCATACTTGATTCTGAGCATGCGCGTTTTTTTTTCACCTCGTAAAAGCATACACACTATCGTTTTTCACGTCGTTACAAAAAACGACATGAAAAACGACGTGAAAAAATAGAGCATGTTCGAAATTTTTAATGTCTGTTTTTCACGTCGTTAAAAATGCTCTGGAGCCTACACACGATCGGTTTTAATGCCCATTTTTAAAAATGGCATTTTCAACGGCATGAAAAACGATCGTGTGTATGGGGCATTAGGCCCCTTTCACACTGAGGCGTTGAAAAAACGCTAAAAAATTATGTTTTTTTTTTACCGCGATTTTACTGCGATTTCACCGCGTTCGCGGTAAAAATAGTGCTAATGCATATGCGTTTTTACCGTGTTTTTGCGGTAAATAGGATTATTTGGCATCCCACAATCCTCCACTCTACTGCGGTCATGTGACCTTCCCACAGCTTCTGGTTTTTTTTTACCACATTTTTACCGCGTTTGTACCGCATTTTTACAGCGGTACTCATTCATTTCAATGGGGATAGGCGTTTTTACAGCGCTATTTTATGCGCCCCAAAGATGCTCTAAAAAAGCTGTTTGCAGGATTTTTTCCAACGCACAGCCAGCAAAACGCCTCAATGTGAAAGCCCTCAGGGCTTTCACATTGAGAATGATGGGGCAGGATTATTTCAGGCATTTTTACAGCGCTGTTTTTACTGCGAAAACGCTGTAAAAACGCCTCAGTGTGAAAGGGGCCTTACCGCTGTAGTACCACAAAGGGTGACCTTACACCTATCCCATTCTGCCTGTAAGCAAAATTTACATCCTCACCCTGCAATTGGTTACTTTTAAAGGGGTTGTAAACCCTGTAAAAAAATGTTTTTTTTTTTAAACCAACCTGCAAGACAAAGGCATAATGAGCTAGTATGACTAGCATACTAGCTCATTATGCATCACTTACCTTAGATTGGGGCCCCCGAAGCCGCCCTCATCTCCCTCTCCAGCCGCAGCCATCGCTGCGGCGATAGCCGGAATGTTACCTCCGGGCATCGCCGCTCCAGCCAATCACAGCGCCGCATACGTGCGGGAGCCGTCAAATCCGGGCTAAGCCGGATTTGTGAATGGGATTAACCCTTTTAATGCGCCGTTGTCTACGGCGTGCATGCGCCGTAGACACCGAAGCATGTCATTTTTAGCAAATATCTCCTAAACCGTGTAGGTTAAGGAGATATTTCTGCACCTACAGGTAAGCTTTAATCTAGGCTTACCTGTAGGTGCAAGTTGCATAAGTGGGTTTACAACCACTTTAATTCGTAGACTCAAATCTGTCTTGTTTGAAAATAACCTGCTCCCAGAGTATACCGCATGCATGCTGGACTGGAGGACATGCAGTACCAGTTTTCACAAGTAAGTGTCACTGCAGTTGAAGTGTGCAAATCTGTGGGTCAAGCTTATAACAGGGAGGCGGGGAAAGGATATTTCCTTTAATCATGGTTTACCCCTGTTACTCAAATATATTTCAAGTGAAGAATTATATTTTTAAACTGTGGAGTATTGTTGCTATTCAGCTTCTTTGTCCTGAAGGGGTTACTACTGAAAGGAAATAATGTCAGTTATTTGTTGAAAAGGGATAAACCGGAATCATTCTGGTTTATTAAATTCCACTACTATATCACAGGTAGAAAAAAAAAAAAATCCCTTTTTTATTGGTTCCCGAATTCCTCGCCGGGCACCTGCAGTCACTTTGTTCCTAAATCTGCTTTGCGTCGTAGCTTATTTACATTCAGGATGGAATTAAATTTTAATCTAGTTTTTCGTTTTTATTCAGAGGATTATCCAATCGGGTCGCTCTTTGGCCTGTGTTCCGCGTTCGTCCACAGAGCAAGGTGGAGACTGGCTGACTGAGCACTTCTGTTGTCTTAAATCATCTTCTCCAGCAATTACAGTACAAGGGAATGTTTTCTCTCTTACTGCATTTAGATATTCTTGATAGCTGTTCCCATAGGTGTGTGCAACCAATTGCATTAGGGTGTGCACCCCAAAGCTCAAACACACATGCTTGTGTATGTGTCTATATATATATATATATATATATATATATATATATATATATATATATGTGGCGGGAGGGCCTGTGGAACCCAGAATCCCTTGGAAAGTATGAGATCCCCTTGTTTCAGCTCCCCATGCACCCCTTATGTCTAAGTTACCCTGGGTCTATTGGGGCACAGGGTGGGCAAGGAAATAATGGACATTAAGAATGTGGGTTGGATTACTTAAAATGGAACCCTGTATATGCCATATTAGAAAGACTGACTGATTCATACTGTTAGGACACATACTGTTAGGAGGTGCTGATGTCAACTCCAACCACCTGTCTGTCTGTTGTCTGCTATAATGTGTTAATTAACTCTGCTATTGTGTGAAGGAGTTCTGTGTTGATTTGTGATAATGTTGATTGTGACTTCTGAGCTAGGCTGTCGAAAGGGATTAGTTAATGAGCTCATGTTAATTAGGTTTCTGGTCACAGGTGCATTTCCAGAGTAATATGAGCAGAATGTAGGACCCTCCTTATTTTACTGTATAAAAGAGCCTGTATTCCTTTCAATAAAGTCATTCCTGCTTGACCCTCAAGACGGAGCTTTGTCTCGTATTTGGGGGAGAATTATTCGTATGGGTTTCTTGTTCGGCTGGTTGGAGTGCCCGGTAGCTGCCTTTGTGTTCGGGAATGGAATGTCCTAAACGACTTTAACCCCTGTCATACAATATATATATATATATATATATATATATATATATATATATGGCCCTGGCACATTGATCTCCCTGCCGGTACAGTGAAAAAAGAAGTGTGTAAGCACTTTTTTTATGGCAGAGCTGGTAAGAAGGAGATCTTTCCCATCTCCACACTGCCCACAGAACGATAATGCTAATGCGCACTAGGTAATTAGGATGTGCCCATGCACACCCAGCACACCCTGTGCGCATGCCTATGGTTGTTTATAGGGTTGCCACCTTTTCTTCGAGCCAAACACAAACACTTTAGTGGCACACAACAAAAATGTTTTTAAGGGGGAATGCTGTGGTCTTCTGATGTAAAGGAGAACTCTGATGGAAGAAGGTTTCTGCTCACCAAACCTCCCACTTATATCTGAGGTTCCAGCCTTCCCCCTTAAATTAGGATTCCCAAAGCCCCCCTTACATCAAAGTCCACAGGGCACCCCGTACATCTGAGTCCCTCTTACCTTAGTGCAGGTAGGAGGCAGGAGAGAAAAAGGGAGGGAGGGGAAAGACTTCAGACAGACATTGGATGGTGAGCTTACTCACCCAAGGATGGAGGCTGAGGCATTGACACCTTTCATCCTCGATGTATCTGCCGGCTCCTGAGTTTCAAATTTCCAACCCACACATCCCTTTTCTGAGGCACAGAATGCCAAGGATTGGAGTGTGGGTGGGCAGACAGATGGCTAGGGGTAGAAGAAGGAGAAGCAGATCAAACCCTTTCTCCTCTCCGTGTATGGGGATGGGGCCTGTGCACACCCATATGCATTCGGCAGGTGTGGTACTTGGTTATTTTGGGAGCCACAGTCCATTATGAATATTGTGTCCGGGTTTCAGGCAGTCTAAAACCCGGACACAGGATTTGAAACCTGGCAACCCTAGCTGTTCCCCCAGACACTATACAATATCACAATGGACAGACAATTACATTCAATAACATTTGCATATTTCAATATTTCAAACCTAAATTCTAAATCCCAAATAATTTTTTAATCCAGAGTTTGCTCAGCAAACATTCCTTCTATGAGGAATAATATGTTGTAAATGTAATTAAAGGGAATAAAATACCTTGTGGTAAAGGGTAAGTTCATCCTTTAAATTGAAAGCTGAACTCGTGATGTCCCATGCTGCCAGTGTAGCGGTCCATACACTGCAATACACAGCCCTGGAGTGACTATCCACCATAAAGTTTGTAATGGCAAGCACTCATTAGTCTGTGAAAACATCTGACTGCGTTGACCAAAGAGAAGCACTTCTTACCTTACTGGAAGAAGAATCCTTAGATGCTCTTCTCAATGGTCAGCATGGTCACATGGCTGTGCTGACCAATGAGTACCAATGTGCTGACCAATGAGTACTTGCAATTATGAGCATTTTGATGGCTACTCACTCCAAGGCTGTGTATTGTGGTGTGGACATTCATAGCTCCCAGCTGTCCCTAATTTCGAGGGACTGTCCCTCTTTACCCCTGATTTGTCCCTCATTTTGGACGGATCTATTTACTTGTACATTAAATGCACTATTTACCTATCAAAAAGTGTTTTCCCGTGCTAAACCTTTCATTCAATTTCTAAATTGCTACTGTCAATTCCAAAAGCCAATATAAAGGAATAGTAGTGGTAAAAAAGCACTTGTGGGTTTACCCAGTCATTTATTTTGTACAATTCTTCTTTAAGGTGGAGTGACAAGGGGTGTGTCCTAAGCCTACATACTTTTTCTAATAGGTGTCCCTCGTTCCCATCTCAGAAAGTTGGGAGGTATGGACATGTGCAGAATGGAAAAATTTGTTCAGTTTAGTTTCGGATAGATTTGTAATTTGGATTCGTTATGGAATTTGTTTCGGAATTTTTTTTTAGTTACGTTTATTTTTCGGTACATTTTCGTTTCATTTATAAAATTTCTAACGAATTCAAACTTTTCAGATTGATTAGAATTCGGATCGGTGGAAAAACGGTCAACCGATCAGAATTCTGTGTGAAGAACTAGCTGGTTTATTAAAGTGAAGTGGAACTTCCGCTCATTTATCTCCTCCTTCCCTCCGGTGCCACATTTGGCACCTTTCGTGGGGGAGGGGGGAGCAGATACTTGTCTTTGACAGGTATCCTGTACCCACTTCCAGGAGTCGCGGCGCATTACGTCAGTGGCTCGGCTCCCTCCTCCTTCATTTAACTTTATTGCTATCATAAGGGGGCTAACAAGCCTCTATGTGATAGCATGGGCAGGTGACAGGTTCTGTTTATGGGATGTCAGGGGTCTTTTAGACCCTCCAGTGTCTCCCTTGCCCTCCACAGCAGATAATCAAGCACAGACCATATGCTATAGTAGCCAGGAAATTTATGAACTAAAACCCAAAGTGCAGAGGAAATCGGGCGATGGATGTTCTTCAGCCTCTCCCTGACCTTACTGTTGCTCTCAGGCCCCCTTGAGGAATGGGACAGCCTAGGAACCACCAAGGGTGGCGGCGGGAGAGTGGCCTTTCTCGCTACCGTAAAATGCAATCGCGTGGCTGTAGAGCTGCCTGGATAATTGTTACTGGACAACCAAATCCTGGCTGAAAAAATGATACCAAACTCATTGCTGCAGCTGTTTTAACCAGAGAAAGGGAGTTACCACTCAGATGTGATTGATGAACCTTTTCACTGGATCCAAAGCCATGGGTGCTGGCAATGCATATGGTAATGAAGAAATTGAAGAAAGTTTGGACAGTCCCAAAATTGTTCCCTTTATTGTGAAATCAAATCACAAAAATACATGCCACAGCAAAAAACAGATAGACAGCTGTTTTAACCACTTGAAACCCAAGACATTTGTAAACGGCCTAATGAATGATGGCAAGTAGTTAAAGTAATGGAGCTCCTACTTCAGAGCTGAATTCTAGCATTCCCAATGTATGGGCATCTGTGGGTTCTATACGTCACTGCTCTCCATCACTGCACTGTTCTTATAGCCCCGTACACACGATCGGTTTGACTGATGAAAACCGTCCGATGGATGGTTTTCATCAGACCAACCAATCGTGTATGGTACCCATCGGTCTTTTTTCCATCGGTTGTAAAAAATAGAACTTGTTTTAAAATTTTCCGATGGATAAAAAACCGATGGGAATTTCCGATCGTCTATGGGCAAGTCCATCGGTTAAAAAACCCACGCATGCTCAGAATCAAGTCGACGTATGCTCAGAAGCAATAAACTTCATTTTTCTCGGCTCATCGGAGTGTTTTACGTCACCGCGTTTGGAACGGTCGGTTTTTTGACTGATGGTGTGTGGCCAAGACTGATGAAAAACAGTTTCATCGGATTTCCGATGGACAAATCCATCGGACGAAAATCCATAGGTTATCCGATCGTGTGTACGGGCTTATGTCTTTCGAATCTACAACTGTGTACAATTTCCATGGAGCTGTAATTGACGTTATTTATCAGAGGTTTCCATGTACAGCCACAAGGACAGTTAGGCAAGTGCATGTGAACTGAGCTTTGATGTGACCATCCCGAAGGCAGTGACTGACCTACATCTCTTGGAGCTGCCTGCATCAGCTAGAGTTGCTTGTATTTCTGCCTTTAAAGGGAGGTAGCAGTGCTTTATCGGTTAGTACATGTTAAACAATTATTTTAAATTATGATAGCATTACCTATTTTACCATATTTTATTGACTGAATGTAATCTACAGATTCTTATGCCGCGTACACACGATCGATTTTTTCGACGGTGAAAACACCGTCGAGAAAATCGACGTGAAAAACGAGGAACAGCTTGTTCCCCCCACACACGGCCGTTTTAAATGACATTTTTTTTTTGGTCGAAAAAAACGACCGTCTGTGGGCTCCCCGGCAGTGTTTCCCTATGGGAAAACTGCCGCGGAAAAAAACGGCGGGAATCACGACGAGAAAAATTAGAGCATGTTCTAATTTTTCTCGTCGTGATTAATGCCGTTTTTCCCGTCGAGAAAAACGACAAAAAGCCCACAGACGATCGTTTTTCTCGTCCAAAGGAAAAATTTTCGTTTTTCTCGACGGGAAAAATGATCGTGTGTACGCGGCATCATACTCCGTTGTGGCTGGTGCTAAAAAAAATGGGGGGGGGGGGGCGCAAACAAACCCTTCCAGGTCTGCACTCACATACATATATATATTCTAAATAATACACATGCAGTCGCAGCGATCACACAGACAATACAATCCATAGCTGCCCACTCCGCATTACCTTGCCCAGCCCTTTATGGACCGACCGCCCCTGCTAATACTCTCCTTTTGAAGAGAGTCCAAAAACAGGAAGGATTCACAGTCACCAGTTGCTATAAAAAAGATGTTAAACATCCATTAATTTTAACCACTTGCCGACCGCGTCCTGTAGATGTACGTCGGCAGAATGGCACGAACAGGCACATCAACGTACCTGTACATCCCCTTTAAGTGCCTGTCCATGTGGCCGCTTGCGACCCTGCCGCCATCCCCATGAGTCGGACCGCGGGTCCCGCGGACTCGATCGCCGCGGGGATCCCCGCAATCGTCTCACGGAGGTATAGAGCGGGGAGATGCTTTGTGTAAACAAGCATCTCCCCGCTCTGCCTAGTGACAATGACACGGATCTCGGCTCCGTATAATCGGAGCGGAGATCGGTGTCATGTGAAACAGAGCCCAACCCCCCCTCAGTTAGAAACACAATGCAGGGAACACTTAACCCCTACAGCGCCACCTAGTGGTTAACCCCTTCACTGCCAGTGTCATTTTCACAGTAACCAGTGCATTTTTATAGCACTGATCGCTGTGAAAATGACAATGGTCCCAAAAATGTGTCCAATGTGTCCGCCATAATGTCGCAGTCACGAAAAAAATCACTGATCGCCGCCATTACTAGTAAAAAAAAAAAATTATAAAAATGCCATAAAACTATCCCCTATTTTGTAAACGCTATAACTTTTGCGCAAACCAATCAATAAACGCCAATTGCCTTTTTTTTAACCAAAAATATGTAGAAGAATACGTATCAGGCCTAAACTGCGGAAAAAAACATTTTTTTATATATTTTTTGGGGATATTTATTATAGCAAAAAGTAAAAAATATAGAATTTTTTTCAAAATTGTCGCTCTAATTTTGTTTATAGCGCAAAAAATAAAAACCACAGAGGTGATCAAATACCACCAAAAGAAAGCTCTATTTGTGGGGAAAAAAGGACATACATTTTGTTTGGGAGCCACGTCGCATGACTGCGCAATTGTCAGTTAAAGCGACACAGTGCCGAATCGCAAAAAGGGGCCTGGTCTTTAACCAGCCAAAATGGTCCGGGGCTTAAGTGGTTAAGGGAGTTTCTAACTAACCTATAGATTAAGACCACCCATCAACCCTATCCTGGGAACAGTCATGTTTTTAAGTTGAGTGTTATCGCCAGCCTAACAAAGTTCAGATATTTCTATAAGGAATCCACTAGAGTAACCTCTCCCAAGCAGGGTTCTGTAGAACCCTAGGTTTTCTCCAGGGTTTGCTAGGGGTTTCTTGAGCAATGAGCAATTTCTGCCTCTCAAATAAGTAACCAATGACACCCATGATCTTTTTAGTTATCTGTAAGGGGGGATTATTCCCAATGACCATCATTCTAATGTACTCTGAGCTGTAGATATAATAATTATTATTAGCGATTCCCTGAGCCTGGAAAATTATTTCAAGGGTTCCTCCAGATTAAAAAGATTGAGAAAGGCTTCACTATTCTTCATCTGGAATATGCAATTCAGTTTTGGGCACCAGTTCTCCAAAAAAATATCGGAGAACTGGAGAAAGTGCAGAGCTCAGCTATGAGGAAAGATTAGAGGAACTGAATTTATTCACTCTTGAGAAGAGGAGATTAAGGGGGGGTATGATCAACATGTACAAATAGTGAACTTGGTTTTGGGTTATTCACTTTAAGGTCATCACAGAACAAGAGGGCACTCTTTACGTCTAGAAGAAAAACGATTTCATCTCCAAATACGGAAAGGTTTCTTCACAGTAAGAGCTGTGAAAATGTGTGAAATGTGGGATAGACTCCCTCCAGAGGTGGTTCTGGCCAGCTCAGTAGATTTTTTTTTTAAAAAAGGCCTGGATTCTTTCCTAAATGTACATAATATAACTGGTTACTAACATTTCTAGGTATTATTATTATTATTATTATTATTATACAGGATTTATATAGCGCCAACAGTTTGCGCAGCGCTTTACAACATCAGGGAAGACAGTACAATCACAATACAATTCAATACAGAGGGATCAGAGAGCCCTGCCCGATAGAGCTTACAGTCTAGAAGTGAGGGTCACGTGAAACAAAGGGTATTAGCTGTGGGGGATGATCAGGTGGACAGAATGGAAATATAGTTATTAGGTGTGGGTGGGATAGGCTTCTCTGAAGAGGAGGGTTTTTAGGGATCCTCTAAAAGCTAATAGAGAAGGAGATAGACGGACCGATTGGGGTAAGGAGTTCCATAGGCTTGGGGAGACTCTGGAAAAGTCCTGGAGTCGAGCATGGGAGGAGGTGATGAGCGAGCTAGAGAGCAGGAGGTCTTGAGAAGAACGAAGAGAACGATTAGTTTGGTATTTAGAGACTAGGTCAGTGATGTAGCTGGGGGCAGTGTTGTGGATGGCTTTGTAGGTGGTCGTTAGTATTTTGAATTTAATTCGTTGGGTGAGTGGAAGCCAGTGGAGGGATTGACAGAGAGGGGAAGGAGACACAGAGCGGTTGGTAAGGTGGATGAGTTTGGCAGCAGCATTCATGATGGACTGAAGGGGGGTTAAAGTTTTCTGAGCTAAGCCAATGAGGAGGGAGTTGCAGTAATCGAGGCGAGAAATGACCAGGGAGTGGATAAGGAGCTTTGTTGTGTCTTTGGTTAAAAAGGGGCGTAGGTAAAGTTGATACAGGAAAAAAACTAATTTGGCCTCTCGGGGATCAGGAAATATTTTTTTCCCCTGCTGTAGCAAATTGGATCATGCTTTGCTGGGGTTTTTTGCCTTCCTCTGGATCAACTGGATCAACTGTGGGTGAAGGATTGTGTATATGGGATTGTATTTTTTTTTCTGGTAAAACTAGATGGACTTCGTCGATTTGCGAGCGTTGTCTCACAAGACGAGCAGAACTCTGGTGTATGCAGTACCGCATGTGGCCAGAGGTGCGGGGGCACCGGTGACGCTCGGAGACGCTTGGAGAACACTCAGAGACCCTCGGAGACACTTGGTTCACAAGTGTCTCCGAAGCGTCCGAGTGGTCTCCGAGCGTCTCCGAGTGTTTCCCAGTGTCTCTGGCGCCCCCGCACCTCTGGCCACATGCGATACTGCATACACTGTGGCACTGGAACGCATTATCTGAGTTTTCATTGATTCCTATGGGGAAACTCGCTTTGAAATACGAGTGCTTTGGATTACAAGCATGCTTCTGGAACGAATTATGCTTGTAATCCTAGGTACTACTGTATATATATATATATATATATATATATATACAGTATATATATATATTCATAGCACATATATTTACCAGTTTTCTATGCATATGGACAGCCATACAGTACATACAACTGCCAGCTGTAAACAACTTGAAAATACTTTTCACGTCTGTGATAGACATTAGCGTGGATTTCATTCTTCTTTTTGGAGGAGTCTTTTATTTTTATACCGTCACAAAAACACATTTTGGATGCGCAAATCAGCAAAGTTGACATTTTTATGAACTGTGGAGCAGTTCTCCCTGCGGAGTGCCAATCATCTGTTCCAATTGTACAGGATTCCAGTACTCTCTGTACTCATTCACGGAGGGAAAGAAGGCCAAGCCAGTGAGTGGTGCTAATTATCTGCCTAGGCGTGTTTTTATTTATTGTTATTCCAGAATAACCTTCTGCGGCTCCTAGTCTCTCACACAAAACACATCAATGCTGGTTCTTCTTTGCCAGAGTCAATAAGGATCTGGCTTCCCACGGCCCCTGTGTCTCTTTGTACCTCTTTCTAAGTATGAAGACAGAGGTGTGTAGTATGATGACATCACAATGGAAACACGGGCCAGCAGACAGCTGCGAAAACTGAACTCCTGCAGATAAGGGCGGCTAATACAGACACATGTGGGATTTTAATTTCTCCTAATATGGTCTGTGCAGCGAAATTATGTGCAGAAAGTAATTCTGTACACTTGTCTTATTTATAGGTACCCAGGACATTCACAGGACTGTAGAATACATATTTTTACCGTAAATCTCCAGGAAAATTTTCCAAGGATCTTCAGGAATTCTTATAGTATCTCTCATAAACATAAATATTGCTAGTAAAGTGACAATTGCAGCCCAATGTATCATAGATTAGTGACATTCTGAAAATGCCCAGTGTCACGATCAGGGAACCAATAGCTATAGCAGTAGAGAGACTAGAAGGAAAAGTATATGGGCAGGTCACCCTGACAGATGATGTGGGCTCCTCCAAGGTGCAGAGTCTAAGCACCAGAACTCCTCCCAGATAGCATGGATAACTTGCCACAAATTTGTGGCAGTGTTGAATTCTAAGGCTTCGTACACACGACCGAGTTTCTCGGCAAGAACCAGCAAGAAACTTGCTGGCAGAGATGTCTTGCCGAGTAAATCGGTCGTGTGTACGCGGCTATCGGGTTTCTCGTCGAGAAAACCGACAAGTAACCTCGACGAGAAAATAGAGAACCTGCTCTCTATTTTCTCGTCGAGATTCTCGTCAGCCTATTTCTCGACGAGAAAAGTGAGTGTGTGTACACTTACCTGTCCGCCGGGAAGCCTGCGCATGTTCGAAATGAATTTGACGCATGCGCGGTAGCTTCCTAGGCATAGATAGGGTATACTAAGATGGCGGCGACGGCATCGAATGTGACGAGCGCATGCTCGTCGTAGTCGATGACGTCACCGCGTACGCTCCATTCAAAGAACCGCGGGTTCTTTGAATCGAGCGTGTGTACACTCGGCCGGGACAATTTTCTTGTCCAAGAATCTCGTCGAAAAAAACGACATGTTTTTTTCGGCGAGAATCTCGGCCGTGTGTACGAGGCCTATGTCTTGTTAACTTGCCGCACATTTTCACTGGCAAGTTGTACACTTGCAGAGCACTTGGAGCATAAGCTCTAGTCGACTTTTCAAATTTGTAGCAAATTTGCGAGGCGATTCTCTAGCAAGAGCAAAGTTGCAGTGGTGAGTCTACAGCAAGAGCTCTGCAAGTCACAGTGAACCCTGTGGTGGGATGACTATTGCACAACATAACAGAACCAGAATTTGCAGCAGACTTGCAGAATTTTTGCCAAGAAAGTTTAACTGGAGTCATTCAATGTGGACTTGCCTCAATTGTACAACAAACTTGTGAAGCCTGGCAAGTCTAGCAATAGTTTAGCAAGTAATTTTCAAGCTTGCAGCTCCATTGCTTGCTATCTGGGCTGATGGTGGAGACGGGTTTTGCTGTGTATTGGAACCAGGATGCGGTCCTCAGGAATGCCCCACCAGGAGTTGAGCAAATCGAAGTGAGTAGCAGATATAGGGGTTAGGAATCAAGCAGAAGCGTAGTCAGTAAACAAACCAAGGTTGGTAACAAGTGGTTGGAGGCTGGGATCAAGCAGAAGCATAGTCGAAGAACAAGCCAAAGGTTGGTAACGAGTGGTAGCGAAGATATGGATGGCAGCAGGAGTGACAAGAGCGAGATATTTTCTGAAGAGAGCACAATAATCTGGCAAACAGAAAGTGCAAAGGCATGGCTCAAATCGGAAGTTCAAGGGAGTAGCAAGGAGTTTAAGGTTCAACCAGAAACCAGACTGAATGCAGGTTTGTCCAAGTATTCAGGCAAGGCACAGTCCAGCATCTCGGGTGGCTCAGCAAGAAGATCTGCTGCCAGATGCAGCAGAGGTTGCGGATTCAGATCTTGACTCTGATACCCAGATCACTGGGCATTAGCATATAATGTCAGCCATTCATACAGGCACATGGTGTCCACTCCCAAATCCCTAGTCCAGATTGTTTACGTCCAAATCGGGGCCCTGTGCAGAAAACGTTCACCACACGGAGCCCAAAGATAAAGTATATAGTGCAGTATTCATTTCTTAAAATGAGCCACGTAAACCATTATATTGATTCCACGTGGAAACAAACAAACAAAAATTTGTCTGGACTTACTAAGATGGCCGCCGACCCAGAAACCAGAAGCGGCAGTGTGACGTCAGCACGTAAGGCCCCACCCAACGGGTTTCTGCGCACGCGTGTCCTCGTGGATAGTATACGCTGCAGAAAACATGCCCCATAATTTTCACCATAAAATATGTATGTTGATGCCATGGTAAATTCCTCTGGCTAATCACCACTGGTACCACAGTAAACATATTATTGTCACACTGTCATAAAAGGTCGTCATAAATGTTTCCATCTAAAGGTTTTTTTGAGGACTTGGTCACAAAAACTGTTTTTTTAGTCAATGATCTCACACTCAACCTTAATTATCAAGGTCTTATCATGTTCCACATACCCTTAGGGGGTCGTCTTGGCTTAAACTATAGCTCAGTTCCCACTTAAAACTATAGCTCATTTGTTCAATGAGGCTTATGCTTGTTTTATTGGCATCTAGCAAACACTCTTTTCTTCGTGTAATCTACCTTTCTTTCTCGTACATCACGGGACACAGAGCGACATAGTCATTACTAATGGGTTATATAGATACCGTCAGGTGCTGGCACTGGCAACTTCCAAAACCGGAAGTACCCTCCCCTATATAAGCCCCTCCCATCCGGGAGCACCTCAGTTTTTTGCCAGTGTCTAAGGCAGGGGTCTCAAACTGGCGGCCCTCCAGCTGTTGCGAAACTACAAGTCCCATCATGCCTTTGCCTGTGGGCATCATGCTTGTAACTGTCAGCCTTGCGATGCCTCATGGGACTTGTAGTTTTGCAACAGCTGGAGGGCCACCAGTTTGAGACCCCTGGTCTAAGGTGTTGGCCAAGAAGAAACATGTGTTTTTCACTGAGCTTGCGTACAGGTTCTTTTGGGCCTCAGTAAGCTATTCCGGATCCGACCAAAAAAGCTTCATAGCTAAACGGTCGGTACCCGGGCCTTGCAGAGAAGAGCAAGGTTTTGCCTGTAATGCTTCTCTTAGGAGAGCTGGACCCTGGGATCCAGAGCTCTGGTCATACCCACGACCAAGATGTTTTCTATGCAGGGTGCTATACAGGTCCAGGGGAGTGGAATCCTTGGGAACCCGGTCCCTGAAGGTTTGATTACAATGCCTGCCGTGATAGGTGAAGTTTGGGCTTTTGTGGACCAAACAAAGTCCTGCGGCGGGGAACAGGTAAGTGGGGGCCCCCAGGAACTTGGTTCTATTGGGGGACCCCCAAGCCTAATTTGTCTTTCTGTCTGTTACCTAATGGTATTCCCGCAAAATTCTGTGCATGCCTGTAACTACTAAAAAAATGTAATAATTTTTAATGGTGGTCAAGAAAAAAAAAAAAAAATTTTTTTTTTTATATATTTAATATATTAGACTGCGGTACCTGTGTTTGTCCACTAGAGGCCGCTGTGGAATGTTTTCTTGTCATGTGGACTAGTTTCTTCTCAGCAGAGCAAGTCCAGGCAGATGGTGAGTTCTCTTATGGGAAACTGCTTCCTCTGCCATGTTGCAATGCTCGTCCATCCCCCGGCCTGCGGCAAAGGGGCCCTGGCTCTTGTCCCTAGTCTCCATTTTTCGAAATTAGCGCCAAAGGCGCACGTGGCCGCGCGCGTGCGCGTGCACGCGCCTCTATATATAGAGGTGAGCCGGGAAAGGGGGCGGAGCCTGGGGGATGACGCTCTGTGCGCGCCGCAGCGCTTCTGCGCATGTGCGGGCGTCCCAGCATGTTAAAAATCACAATTTTGTGTGGTGAGCTGGCTATGAAGTACAGAGACAGAGCTGGCAACATTTAAAAAAGGGCATACAGCAAGCGGTTGATACAGGCATCCCCTAGAAAGGCACATTAGTAGACACCAACTGTTTCTTATAGCAGCATTTATGCTAGACTATTGTCAGTAACTGGTGTATTTCGGCTGGAATACCTCAGCTTTGTGGCTTAGGAATATGCCGTCTAAAAACTCCGGGACTAGAAATTCCAGGAGGAATAGGGGGTCTCCATCGGGCTCTGAGGATCTTGGGCATGCTTCGGCTGCACCAGTCTCCCCTGAAGAATCAGAGGTTAGTGACCGTAGAGCACCCTCAGGAGTACCTGGTACGGTGGCTGTCCTCAGTTCACCTGCTCCTGTGTATGTAACAGAGGAGGTTTTTTCCTCAGCTCTGGGAGGGCTGGAAGAGAGATTGTCAGCATTGATCGCGGCTTCCCTGTCACAGGAGAAAAGCGCCCAATCTCCGTCTCCTCCCTCAGAGTGCCTGTTAACAGAGCAACAGTCCCATACAGGGATCGACCTACCTGAAGGGGATCAGAATGAGGTCGATTCGGTTGTAGAGGAATCAACAGTGGAAGAGCCGTTCTCAGCATCACATGCTGAAAGGTTATGGGTTCAGTCCCTGACTAATATGGTCCGATCAGCATTTAAAATGCCACTTGCGGAGCCATCATCCACTTCTGTCTCCTCGTTGGGGTCGCTAAAAACTCCCCAGACTGTTTGTTCCTTTCCGATCCATCCTTTACTGGAAGGGCTCATTTACCAGGATTGGGAGCATCCTGACAAAATATTTACTCCCCCTAAGAGATTTCCGGTGGTCTATCCCATGGAGGATAAGTTCATCAGAAAATGGAGGGTCCCTACAGTGGACGCAGCCATCTCTTGTGTGAATAAATCACTGACATGTCCGGTGGATAATGTCCAAATGTTCAAGGACCCAATAGATAAAAAATTGGAGTCCTTATTAAAATCTGCTTTTTCTACAGCAGGATTGGTGACACAACCAGCAGTGGCAGCTATTGGGGTCTGCCAAGCAGTGAAGGATCAGTTGAAACAGGTCTTAAGGGACTTGCCAGATCAGCAGGCTCTTGCCCTAGCTGATCTACCTAGAGCCTTATGCTTTGCGGTGGACGCCATAAAGGATTCAATCCATCAGGCCTCCCGCCTTACGCTGTCTGTAGTACATATGCGCAGGCTTCTATGGCTCAAAAACTGGTCTGCTGAAGCTCCCTGTAAAAAATTGCTGGTCAGCTTCCCATTTCATGGTGAGCGCTTATTCGGGGAAGACCTGGACAAGTATATCCAGAGAATTTCCAGCGGTAAAAGTACACTTTTGCCGGTTAAAAATAGAGTTAGAGGTCCCTCTTTTAAGAGGCCGGCTTCTCCAGTCCCTAGGACATCGGCTGTGAAACAGTTCCGACGGCCTCCTCGGTCAAATCCCGGAGGTAAAAATCAGGGACAGTTGCAGGGTAACAAGAAGCCCTGGAGCAGGAGAGGTACAAAACCTCCCCCAAAGTCAAATGCATGAAGGGTTGCCCCCACTCAATCGGGTGGGGGGAAGACTTCAGTTGTTCACAGAGACCTGGCGGGACACGATCCGAGACAGATGGGTGCTCTCCGCAGTAAATCTGGGATACAAATTGGAGTTAAAAAACTCCCCTCCTTCCCGCTTCATAAGGTCAAACGTGCCAAGGGATCCCCAGAAGAGAGGATCCCTCCTGTTGGCACTGGAACAATTATTGCTCCAAGCAGTAATTATAGAGGTTCCCCTGGAAGAATGGGGGTTCGGGTTTTACTCAAACCTCTTTACAGTTCCGAAGCCAAACGGGGACGTGAGGCCCATATTAAATCTAAAAGGGCTAAACAAATTCCTACATATCAGGACTTTCCGGATGGAGTCGATCCGATCGGTAGCCACTGCCCTACAAGGGGAGGAATGGTTAGCCTCGATCGACATCAAAGATGCTTATTTGCACATTCCCATCTTTCCAGCCCACCAAAAATTTCTACGCTTTGCGGTAGAAGGGCGCCATTTTCAGTTCAGAGCCTTACCCTTCGGTCTGGCCACAGCACCAAGAGTGTTCACAAAAATTCTGGCCCCATTATTGGCCAATCTAAGGACACGAGGTGTAACGATAATGGCATATCTAGACGACTTGTTGCTGATAGACCACTCAGTGGAAAAACTAGAAGTGGTTGTTCACGAGACAATCAAGTTTCTGGAATATCACGGTTGGATTATCAACCGAGACAAGTCAGCCCTAAAACCAGTCAAAAGTCTGGAATACTTGGGGCTAAGGCTGGATTCAGACCAGAGAAAAAATTTCTTGCCTCAAGAAAAGGGGTCGTCTTTGAGAGATTTGATCCACTTAGTGGGTTCAAAAAGACAGCCATCCATACGCCTGTGCATGAGGCTGCTGGGAAAAATGGTGGCATCATTCGAAGCAGTACCCTACGGTCAATTCCATTCAAGGAAATTGCAAAGGGCCATACTGTCAGCCTGGAACAAAAAAGTTCAGGCTCTGGACTTACCAATGTCCTTGTCCCCTTCCGTTCGCAAGAGCCTCCGCTGGTGGTTGGTTCCCCAGAATCTGGAAAGAGGGAAATCCTTCAGTCCGATTTCCTGGAAGGTGGTCACTACAGATGCCAGCCTTATAGGCTGGGGAGCAGTACTGGAGCAATGGTCTCTCCAAGGCAAGTGGTCAGAAGCAGAAAAGGCCCTGCCCATCAATCTCTTAGAGATACGAGCAGCCCGGTATGCCCTAGTAGCATGGACATCCAAACTCCAAGGGTCCCCTGTCAGAGTTCAATCAGACAATGCCACAGCAGTGGCATATATCAATCGTCAGGGGGGCACCAGGAGTCGTGCAGCCCAAAGGGAAGTAAATTACATCCTGAGATGGGCAGAAAGATATGTCCCAGCCATATCTGCGGTATTCATTCCAGGAGTGGAGAATTGGAAGGCGGACTTTCTAAGTCGCCAACAATTATGCCCAGGGGAATGGTCCCTTCATCCCGAGGTTTTCCGGACAATATGTCAGCGGTGGGGAACACCGGATGTAGATCTGCTAGCATCCAGATTCAACACAAAAGTGGACAGGTTTGTCTCTTGGACAAGGGATCCCCTAGCATGCGGCTCGGATGCCCTAGTGTTCCCTTGGGATCAGTTCAAGCTGATATATGCATTCCCACCGCCACAATTGTTACCTCGATTACTCCGCAGAATCAGGGTAGAAAAGAAACCAGTGATTCTGGTGGCTCCAGCGTGGCCCCGAAGAGCATGGTACGCGGAGATTGTAAAAATGTCTGTGGGGAGTCCTTGGACCCTCCCACATCGTCCGGACCTGCTTTCGCAAGGACCGATATACCACCCTTCCTTACCAGCCCTAGGTTTGACGGCCTGGCTATTGAAGCCCACATTCTAAAAAAGAGAGGGCTCTCTAATGCTGTGGTATCTACCATGATCAATGCCAGGAAGCCGGTATCCAGGCAGATCTACTATAGAATCTGGAAGGCGTACATCGCCTGGTGTGAGGCCAAGAAATGGCATCCACGTAAATACGTAATAGGTAGGATTCTGGACTTCCTACAATGGGCTGTAGATAGGAAGCTTGCCTTGAGTACTATCAAGGGTCAGATTTCGGCCTTGTCAATATTTTTTCAAAGGCCCTTGGCTTCGCATTCACTAGTCAAAGCCTTTATACAAGGAGTGATGCGTATTAGTCCTCCGGTTAATATTCCCATATGTCCATGGGATCTAAACTTGGTTCTGTCGGTTCTACAGAAACAACCATTTGAACCATTACAGCATATTTCCTTGGTGCTTCTCACCAGGAAATTGATTTTTCTAGTAGCCATTTGTTCGGCTAAAAGAGTATCGGAATTAGCAGCTATGTCCTGTAAGGAGCCATATCTGGTTATCCATAAGGACAGAGTAGTGTTACGTCCTCATCCAGCCTTTCTTCCTAAGGTGGTATCGAGGTTTCATTTGAACCAGGATGTGGTTCTTCCTTCTTTTTTCCCCAAACCTACTTCGGTAGAGGAAAAGTTATTGCATTCTTTGGATGTAGTAAGAGCAGTTAAAGCTTATCTAAAAGCCACTGCTCAGATTCGCAGAACGGATACTTTGTTTATTCTGCCGGAAGGCCCCAGAAAGGGTCAGGCAGCGTCAAAATCTACTTTAGCCAAGTGGATTCGACAGGTCATAATACAAGCCTATGGCTTGAGAAGGAGACCGCCTCCGTTCAAACTTAGAGCGCACTCCACGAGAGCAGTTGGAACTTCATGGGCAGTGCATCACCAGGCCTCCCTGGCTCAGATCTGTAAGGCCGCAACATGGTCTTCAGTACACACGTTTACTAGGTTCTACCAGGTGGACGTTAGAAGTCAGGAGGATGTCGCCTTCGGGCGCAGTGTGTTGCAGGCCGCAAAAGATCCTCATGTCTGATAGCGCTCAGCTTATATATGGTGTATCCCCCCCCTCATTTGGCATTGCTTTAGGACATCCCATTAGTAATGACTATGTCGCTCTGTGTCCCGTGATGTACGAGAAAGAAAATAGGATTTTTATAACAGCTTACCTGTAAAATCCTTTTCTTGGAGTACATCACGGGACACAGAGCTCCCGCCCCTCTTTGGGGACACTTATTGCTTTGCTACAAAACTGAGGTGCTCCCGGATGGGAGGGGCTTATATAGGGGAGGGTACTTCCGGTTTTGGAATTTGCCAGTGCCAGCACCTGACGGTATCTATATAACCCATTAGTAATGACTATGTCGCTCTGTGTCCCGTGATGTACTCCAAGAAAAGGATTTTACAGGTAAGCTGTTATAAAAATCCTATTTTTGTCCATGGACCCCCATCGTCCATGACAGGTGCTTTTCATAAATGGCTAGAGCCATACATGCCACGCTTACTCAGATAAATACAGAAGGATTACTTTTATAGTCTTTCAAAACTTAAAATCGAATCTGCACTTTCCCCGTAGTGCCCCATTATGGCTGGTCATAACAGCTCTCTCCATATGAACATATTGCCCTTCACTGAGATATTTAGCTGTCAGTGTTCTGAGTTCTGGACACCAGCTACTCTCGCAGTCTTTCCCAATTACCCGGTTGATTAAACCAGACCCAAGCTGGGACCTGCTAAGGTGAAGCATATGGCTCTTTGACCACCACCAAATGGAGCTCTCCATAGTTCTGCTCCTACTTTAAACCATTTCCTAGCAGCTTCTTCTCACTTTTTTACACTGAAGGAAAAGAAGTCCAGCCCAGACTGTCTGGCACTAAGGCAGAAACCACCCTAAAAGAGAAACTAACCTCCTCTTACACCCTTAAGAGAAGGGAAATTAAACTGACCTCTCTGGTGGCCTGTGCCACCTACATCCCCTCTGTTCCAGCATTGCAGCCTCTGTCAGTATCTTTGGCATTCATTAGTTATCTAATGACGAAGACACTGATAAAGACTGCAATGCTTGAACAGAGGGGAGGTAGGAGACACGGTCCACCAGAGAGACATTTATGATACATCTTCTATTACAGGGTACTGTAGGTTTGATTGTGTATTAATTGTCAGGGTATCTTTAATGGTTGGGCTGTGTAACCAAAGTAACAGGTTTGTCCCCAGTGATGGTCATTTTAGATCTCCTAAAGAAACAGCTTACTGTATGGCAATGTCACACGTATTAACCAAATGGAGTTTAGAAAGTGTGACAATCCTGCCTAATTTAAATGAAGTATTTGCCAGTCTCCCCTGGGCTCTGGTTATTGTTAGCTTCTGCCTACTGCTGGGGAGTTTCCCTGGCAAGAGTATGGGAGGCTGCACTTAGCAGAGTTTGGAATATTTATACCTCCCTGGCCGACCACAGTGGTGTAGGCTGAGGGTATAAATATTCAGGGGTGGTCTTCAGGGCTCCTGCCTGGGATGTAGATGGCAGCAGGATCCTCTCAGGCCTGTTACCTGAGGAGGCTGGCCATGTGCCTGGATAGAAGCCTGGAATGGAGGACTAGAATATTGAACAAGGGAATAGAAAAAGCATGAACGAACTTCAGCCTAATTAGGGTACCTGAGAAGCTGGGTGAAACTTGTTCCTCAATTGAAGTGTGGTGGTCTCTTACAAAATAGCCTTTAGCTGAAATGACATGTCTTGCAATGAGGATTCTATAGAATGCCAGGGTGGCTTCAAAATCCTCTATCTGTGAATCAGTGGCGACTGGTGCTCAATTTTATTGGGGGGGGGCAGCCAGCCACCCCCCCAGCCAGCCAACCACCCCCCACGCCAAGTGCTCGATCGATTGATCACCGCTTACCCCCACCCCCAGAGCTCGATCGATCGCTGATCCCCCCGTCGCTCAAACAATCGATCGCCGCTTCGCTCACCGGTCGCCCGCCAGGCCCCCTGCCAGCCCCGCACTTATCCCATCAAAGTTGTGGCTTTAACGGCTACGTCTCCTTCCGAGTCCCGGCAGTCGCTTCTCCACCCGGTCAATCAGGACTTAGGACTTGCGACTAATCGGGTCTTAGGACTCCAGGCCAATCGGGTCTCAGGATCCGCTTCCTGATTGGCCGGGAGAAGAAACATGAAGGCATTAGCGAATATTAATTCGCTAAAGTCACACAACTGGGTGGGCTCGGGGCGCAGTGCTCTGTTTCCCGAGCCCACCCTTTTTTAAGCCAATTAGAACCTCAGACTTTAATCATGTGCTTCAAAAAAAAGAACCCATTGAAATCCATGCGTCCGGCGCCCTGCATGTAGATTAAGACCCGGGCGCCTGGATTAGGGGGGCGGCGCCCCTGCGCCCCGTATGAGTGGCCGCCACTGCTGTGAATGCTGTATGTACTTTTTGTCCGTCAACTGAAGTCTGCCAGGTCCATTGGTGTCCTGTGCCCTAACCCTCTCTCCCAGGAGTGTTGCATGACAGTTAATAAACTTGCATTTCTTGCATCGAAAAGTGAATGGTACACATCTGCTTAACTATTGCAGTAGACAACTTGATCCTGAGTTAAAATGCTAGCCCACCCTGCCTCTAAGGTACCTCCTATGCTTAGGGGGCCAGAGAGGTTCTACAAAAGCAAAAAAAAAAATGGCCTGGCTTTTTCTGGTTTATTAATTTAAGTCAGAGTTTTAAACCCAAACAGTAGTATAAAGCAAATTAAATTCCGTATCTCTGTACCTATTTTCCAGCTAGAGGGACTCAAAATATTGAAGTGTCCTCCTCACATCCAGGCAAGTAGCATTTTCATAAGGAGGGGTCAGCAGCAGTAATATCCTAAATATTTTTCACATGACTAGTTCACATTAATGATAGCTTTGTGGTTTATTTGCTGTACCTCTCCCTGTCTGGCTATATTTAGATGTATTGTTATACTAGCGCTATTGCTAAATTTCATTTCTGCCAGATATATGTGTGGAAAAATGAACGTAGTAATTAGCATTATATTCCTATAAATACATGCATCTATTTATAATTTCTACCCTCAAGAGGTCCCCTCTACACACGCTCTACACTTATAAAATCACTTTCAGACTTTCAGACAAACCAGACAGTGCAGTGTGCAACGGGCGTGAAATAAACAAGGAGCGTGTTTTATCTGCAGGAAAGTACTTCTACTTATCACAGTCCTCCTGACAAGAGTAGAGGAAACCCAGAGAAGATTGGAAGTCCATCTAAGCTGCAACCACCTCTATTCTTCCGACTACTATACAGATTATCATTCTTGGAATGAATGGACCTTCTTTTGGATTAGATCACATAGTCTGCACTGGCATGTGTGACTTTAATCACTTAAGGACTGGAAGACTTTCCCCCTTAATGACCAAGGACATTTTTTGCGATACGGCACTGCGTTGCTTTAACTGACAATTCCGCAGTCGCGCGACGCTGTACCCAAACAAAATTGACGTCCTTTTTTTCCCACAAATAGAGCTTTTTTTGGGAGGTGTTTGATCACCTCTGCGGTTTTTATTTTTTGCGCTATAAACAAAAAAAGGCCGACGATTTTGAAAAAAAAAAATATATATGTTTTAATTTTTGCTATAATAAATACCCCCCCAAAAAACTATTAAAAAAACAAATTTCTTTCTCCGTTTAGGCCGATATGTATTCTTCTACATATTTTTGGTAAAGAAAAAAAAAACTGCAATAAGCGTATATTGATTGGTTTGGGCAAAAGTTATAGCGTCTACAAAATAGGGGATAGATTAATGGCATTTTTATTATTAAGATAAAAAGATCTAAATATCAATGGCAATAGTCATAAATGGTGAGTGCTTGACAAACAAATCCCAGTGTCAGCGATCATACATTAGTGCTGAATCCCAGAGAGGACAAAATCTGCCACCAAATGCAATGGCCGCTCACCTCAATTCCAAAGGTAATGCGCATTAAACTGCCAAAGCAATCTCAATATGGTGTCATCCGTCATTGGTCATCACACATGTAATAAGGAAAACAACTCATCATGGTGTAGTATATAGCAATGGTTTTATTAAAACAAAGGTAGACTAAAGCCCCATACACACTATCAATTACTATTTTCTGCGGATTTTTGTCTTCAGATTTACCAAAACCATATAATGAGGTCAAACCTCAAGGCCTCTTTCACACTGAGGCGCTTAAAAAACTGCCAGTAAAACACAGAGCGCTTTTGAAGCGATTTTCAGGCGCTTTTGAATCGCTTTCAATTAATTTCAATGGAGAGGGGCGTTTTTTCAGCGCACTGCCCCAGTGTGAAAGCATTCATTGATTTTAATGGAAATATGTTTTCAGAAGCTTTTCAGATTCTTTTTTTAGCGTGAAAGTGCCTGAAACGTGGTCTAAGAGTTTTAATTTGTATGCAATCAGGAAGGCCCTTGCACTACATGGTTTTGGTAAATCTGAAGACAAAAATGTGCAGAAAATCTAATAGTGTATATGGGGCCTTACACTTAAAAAGGAAGATATGCGAGTAGCCACAGCAATAATGGGGTCACAAATCAGTGAAAATGCTGTAAATGGAGAACTTCTGGTTTCGGCCATAACCGGAAGTGACGTCACCCGGCTCCTCCCAAAATACAATTAATCTAGGCAAATTATCTTCCTTATTCTATTAGAAGAACATTGCTGAGGATCCCGTACTATAGGGAGCTACCCATAGAACGCTTCACTTAGCAAAAACCCACCCAACCAGGACACTAACAATACCATGTAATTTATTGCTCATCCATCCCACCATAATCTGAGCAGTAAAAACCTGAGAAAGGTTCTAAAGCCTGGTACACACGGTTCGTTTGTTGGACAACCAAGCGTCTGTTTTTTGTCAAAAGGGCGTGTGCCAGGATCTTGTCTTGCATACTAACGTTACACAATTGTCGTGCCACAAACACGAACGTAGTGACGTATGATGAGGAATTTCAGCTCTTGAGCGCCACCCTTTGGGCTCCTTCTGCTAATTTTGTGTTTGGTGAGCATTGATTCTTTGCATGTGTGTTTGTACTTTCGACTTTTGTGTGACGGATTTGTGTACTGAACATTAGAAAATCGTTTGACAAAAATTTACTAGCTCTTCATCCAACATTTGTTGTCGGAAAATTGGAAAACAATTGTCAAAAGGAGCGTACTAATGGTAAGAATTTCGGACAACAGTCTTTCAAAAGACAATCCCCTTCCGAAAATCTAACCGTGTGTACGAGGCTTAACTCTTTCTAACTCTATCCAAAATCTAAAAAAAAAATACACTTTTACACTTTACAAATTAGAAATAAATCACTGTGACATTTTGTAACATTTTATATCTTGCCTAATAAATACATTGGTCAGACAGCTGCCCTTTGATTAGCCATGTTATAAGGTTACATAACACGATGCGTTTTTTTTACTTGCAGTAATGGGCCCTCTATTATTTGCATGTTTGTACAATGTCACTTAAATAATACACTGTCACATTGATAAGATCCTACATTCTCCCAGCTCTCCTAATGACTCGAATAACCTATCAGTTAATTAGCAGCCACAGCTCTTCCATTTCCTTGTCTCACTGAAAAGGACGAATCTCTTCAACAATGTACTGTAAACTGAATTGTGTTGTATGTCGTCGTACTTGAATTTTCTTTTTTATTATTCACAGATGTTTTTCATAATACTTGCGACATGCGAGGATATTTTTCTTTATTATGCTAATGCATTTTTTATTTCATTTATCTTTTATCTTCAAACACTACTTGTCACCTACACAAAACCATTAAAAAGCAACTCTATAAAAGAAGGGAAAAAAATGATTTTCAGGCAATTAAAATGGTCACCGTGCCTCTGTAAAAACCATTATTTATTGCGTGCCAGTTCTATCGCCCATTTTATGTTTTACCTTGAAGAGTGTAACCGCATATCTACAGCCTGCAATTACCTCTTTATTTGGGATGAACAAGACTGAAGCCTCGTACACACGGCCGAGAATCTCGTCAGGAAAAAACACGTTGTTTTTCCTGACGAGATTCTTGACAAGAATCTTGTCCCGGCCGAGTGTACACACGCTCGATTCAAAAGAACCGCCATTCTTTTGAATGGAACGAACGCGGTGACATCATCGACTACGACAAGCGTGCGCTCGTCACATTCGATGCCGCTGCCGCCGCCGCCATCTTGCTACACCCTACCTATGCCTAGAAAGCTAGCGCGCATGTGTCAAAGTCATTTTGAGCATGCGCGGGTTTCCACGGCGACAGGTAAGCGTACACACTCTCAGGTTTCTCGTCGGGAAACAGGCCAACGAGAATCTCAACGAGAAAATAGAGAGCAGGTTCTCTATTTTTCTCGTCGAGATTCTGGCCAGTTTTCTTGATGAGAAAACTTAAAGCATCGTACACACGGCCGGTTTTCTCGGCAAGAAAGCTCCCCTGGCAGTTTTCTTGTTGTTTCTTGACGAGAAAACCGGCCGTGTGTACGAGGCTTTAGAGTTTATTTATCTTTTTGTTACAGCCATGGTTTTAGACAGGACACTGCATTCCTTTTCAAATTGCATGCGATTCTTTGCAGTGCTATTTAAGCCCATTCATTTTGTATAGGCTCAAATTGCACCGCAAAGGTATCGGTACTTGTGAGTACTTGACTAAAAGCAGTGACGGCTGGTGATTTTTTTTTTTTTGGGGGGAGCAAACCCCTCCAGGTCTTTACCTGCAATCAGAACCTCCAGCCTGGACTGTTCACGACTTCCCTGGTACCGAGTGGCTTCCGTGTTCCAAATCTTCAGCCTCCTGATTGGCCGCCGGAAACCAGAAGTGACAAATTTTTATTTGCTAAAAGCAAAAGTGGGAGGGTTTGGGAAGCAGAGCTCTGCACCCCAAGGACAACGTATAATGAGCCAATTAGAGTCTCTAGCCTCGTACACACGGCCAGTTTTCTCGGAAAGAAAACTGCTGGGAGAGCTTTTTGCCGAGAAAACCGGCCGTGTGTATGGCTTCTCGTCGGGAAAACTGCAGAGAATCTCGACGAGAAAAATAGAGAAACTGCTCATTACTTTCTCGTCGGGATTCTCGTCGGCCTGTTTCCAGACGAGAAAACCGTGCGTGTGTATGCTTACCTGTCTCCAAATAAACCCACGCATGCTCGATGAGACTTCGACGCATGCGCGGTAGCTTACAAGGGTAGTGTAGGGTGAAGCAAGATGGCGGTGACGGCATCCAATGTGACGAGTGTATGCTCGTCGTAGTCGATGACGTCACCGCGTTCATGCCATTCAAAAGAACGGCAGTTCTTTTGAATGTGCCGTGTGTACACTCGGCGAGCAAGAAAAGTTTGCCAGGAATCTCGTCGGGAAAACCAAAGTTTTTTTTCCCGACGAGATTCCCGCCCATGTGTACAGGGCTTCAGGCTCTAATCATGTGCTTGTTACAAATGGACAGAGCTAATAGACAGCTATTAGTCCGGCGCCCCACACAGTATTTATTTTAAATAAATTATAATATGACTAACATTTTTTAACTTTAAGATGTTACAAAATGTTAGTCATATTATCATTTATATAAAAATAAATCGTTCTTTGTACTTTGGGGGGGCGGGGGGGGGGGGTGGCCTTATGGACCGGCCGTCACTTACTGAAAGTATCGGTGCTCATACTCGCCGGTAAAAAACAATATTGATTCATCCCTATTGTAAAAACATCACAACTGATTATACACATCTAGAAACAAAAAACAAGCCTAAAATGTTTAGTTTGAATGAGATGAACGAATGCATCAAAACAAAGGGTGTGCAAAGTCTTATGGGTTGTTTTCTTTGTAAAGAAACCACAGTAGAAAAGCCATTCCCCTGCCAGCATGCTGCAAAGAAGGACCCTTTGCTTTGCGTGTGGAAACAGTGGTCTGGCATGCCCCCTGGTGAGTCAAGACCAGAGCTCTCCAATCCATGTAATACTGAAATAATATCAATATATCTTGAATATATCCAGTGGTCTACATTCAACTGAAAATTGGAAGCAACCCCCTGTTATCAACAAAAGTTTCTTCCTAAAGTAATTATCAATCATTTTTAAATCCAAACCCTGATGAAGGGATGGGGGGGAGAGGCATTGGAACCCTTTAAAGCACACCCTTGTCTTAAAAGTGAAAGTACCACTCATCGTTCTCCTCCTCCCCCACCTGAAATTTTCTGTGTTTTTTCTTTCTTTGGGGAGCAGGTACCTTTGACAGGTACTCAATCCCACTTCCTCAAACCTCAACTAGGCGAGGATGACACCAGTTTAGCCCTGCCCCCCCCCCTCCCCTCCTGCAACTGGTGCTATTCTGATCACGTGCATTACCACGTCTGCTATTTCAGGGGTTGAGCTTGTTGAAGGTCTTCCTGGTCTCTTGTCATCTTCCAGCGATGTTCTTCTGCTCTTGAAGCATGCATGCCACTGAAAACGCCTCAAATGACTCATTGCAGCATTGCCGTAAACTTACCGAATTATGTCAAACGTCTCTGTGGCAGTTTCACGCAGAATTTCACATTTAGTCTTTGTTCTAACTTGCTGTCCATGATGAAATAGCAGACGTGGTAACGCATGTGGTCAGAATAGCACCAGTTGCACAGCTCTCGGTGTACACAGGACGATGTCTTTTGGCACACTGACTTATTAAGAGTGCTCCCTGTAATTGTGCATGAAGCCTTGTGCTGCCATCTGTTGGCGTGTTACAAAGCTAGTCTCAAAAATTTCTCATGCCACCTCGTATACAGAAGGACAGATGTGAGTGTAGCCACCCAGAGACATGAAATGCGTTGCTGGCAGGATCACTAGGCAAACATAAAGGGAAATGCTTGAGGAAAGAAAAGGAATGCAGCCACCATTTTTAGGATTAGTAAGCTGCCTGCAATATACAATTTTTTTGGGTTGGGGGTTTAGATATACTTTATTAGCTTTGAAGAAGTATTGAAAAAAAAATTCTTAATAACCGAGTTTGATTTTGTCAACCTGGCAGTGCATGATTTAGAACTTTCATTTGTACTGAATGGGGTGAGGACCAAGTACTTGACCATCATGAATTGTGACCTCTAAGCTTTTTACTCTGCAACTATGTGTAAAAAATTTACCAGACCAGAATTAGGTAAACCATGTCTGGTTGAATCAGACTTCCTCCATGTATCACAGTTCATAGCATTGAGACACCGCCGGGTAAAATAAATAGCATTAGGGTTTGGAGGACTCTCTGCTGCTGTATTTTGAGAAGGAAGAAGGGAATGGATGGGATTTATTAGAATAAGAATAATACCAGCATTTGATCTTCAGAGAGGGGCCGGTAATCCAAGTACAAACCTCAGAGAGCTGCACTAAACCCCGCATTGGGCGCGACGAGACCAGCAATACGATCACTAGCACTCTGTCATTAGTTTTCAGTTACAAAGACTCATTATTCTATCTAAATAATTCCATATGGGCCAAGGCTGGGGAGTAATAAATTGTTATTTTGCTTCATAATTATTTTGCCACTAATGTGAAAGAAAAACTGGAATTTACGTCTCCCTCGTCCGGGAAAATGATACACGCGCACAATTAGTTTGCCAGGTGGGTGAATTCGCAGATGATAGCCAAGCCCTTAAAGAGCCAGTTATGCTCTGTTCTACTTATTTTCTCTTTTATCTTCTTTTTCTTAGCTATATTTATTTATCCATCTTTTCGATCTTTTTTACAAATTTTTATGGCCCTCTTTAACTGCACAATGGGAAGTGGGGATAAGCAAACTGATCTTCTCAACTTTTACTAGGAATTCATAATCTCAGCTGGTTTGCATATTACTCAACTAATAAAGTGGTTCTCAAGTGTCCCCATATGAGCTAAGTGAAAACCTACTGGTCACCATTTTTAGTGAGCCCAGAGCATGGAAGTCTTGGTTACTCACTTGGTGACTAACAAGTGTACAAACTATTGTGTCACCTGTATTTATTAAGATGGTGCAGCTTAAAGGGTGCACTATATCATCAGTTATGTAATTGCCCATATTTAGGCTTATATTAATACAGGATGTCAATTAGTTAGCTCACTAGGTGACCAGAGGTCATTAAATGAGGGGCTAAGTGTAACTTGGGAGTATAGGTTCACCAACCACAGAAGTGAACACATAAGGATTGCAGATGCTTTTAGAAGTCCAATGGGAATGTGGCAGCGCTGGATAGGATTCAAGTTCAAGATTCAGGGCTTGATCTTTGGGGCTGTCTGATGAATGGTGGATGGGACCTTGTGAGGTTCCTAGGCTGCCCAAGTCCTCGAGCTACAGGGCAGGGTCCTGGTTCCTCAGACTGGAAACTTTTGTGTGTTCACTCAGCAGTGCTTTACATAAAAAAAAACAAAAAAACACATGGACCATAAATTTGGTTCCATACCTTGCTGGTGATTAGTAAAAGGACTCCAACTTCTTCAGGGTTCTTAGCAACTATATGAGGTGTTTGCCATGGAACCTCTTGGGGGACTGAAACAGGGTCTTTGATTTGCAACAGAGCCTCATGCCGCGTACCAACGCTGTATCCTGGCCTAGGCCAACAAGGCCCAGGCCTAGGGCAGCACTTTGCAGGGGGGCAGCACGGAAAGAGTCCCCACCAGCTTGTGCTACACTGTTAGAGTAGCACCAGTCTTATGATGGGGCAGACTGGGCTGAGAGGCAAATTAGTCTCATTAAGTGGCTGCAATGCTTCCGGTATGCAGGCGGCCGGCATTCCACAACTGGAGGGGGGGGGGGGTTCTGCTTCTAATTTTGACTGTTCTATCATCCTGGACCACTGGACCACAAACCTTCCTCACTGTGCTATATGTTTTTTGCTGCACCATTGGCATTGTTATATCTTCTTAGTCCTCTCCATCAAATTATCCGAAATTTGTGCTTAAAGCAGAACTATAGGCACCACTTTTTTTTTTCATTTTGGATAGAGTAATGGAGAGCTATAGACCCTGTCAGTTTATTTTTTACCATCCCTGTCCCATTGCAGAGATTTTCCTTCACTTCCTGCCCCATAGCCAAACAGGAAGTGAGAGGAAATCTATGCAAATTAAGGAAATCCATTGCCCCCACCGGCCGAACTAGTGTCCCCACTCGAAAATTTCAGAGCGGGTCTTAAACAGAAAGGGGTGTGGCGTTGACAGGAAGGGGTGGGTAATACTTAAATTGGGGGATGCACGATTTTAGTCAGACCTAGGACAGCACAAAACCTAAATACAATACTGCTGCGTACACACGATCGGATTTTCCGTCGGAAAAAACTTGGAAGGTTTTTCCGACGGAATTCCGCTCAAGCTTTAGCTTGCATACACACGGTCACACAAAAGTTCTCTGGACTTTCGACCGTCAAGAACGCGGTGACGTACAACACTACGACGAGCCAAGAAAATGAAGTTCAATGCTTCCGAGCATGCGTCAAATTGTTTCCAAGCATGCGAAGGAATTTTGCACGTCGGAATTGGTACACACGATCGGAAATTCTGATCGGATTTTTTTCCGTCAGAAAAATAGAGAACCTGCTCTCAATCTTTTGCTGGCGGAAATTCCACCAGCAAAAGTCAGATTGAGCCTACACACGGTCGGAATTTCCGTTCAAAAGCTCACATGGGACTTTTGCTGTCGGAATTTCCGATCGTGTGTATGGGGCATAAGTGTTTGATTTTTGTAACAAAAACTGTTTATGACCTTTCACTCAAGGCGCTCTTCGAGATACACACACGCTTTTAGAAGTAAAATTTCAGTGATCCATGGCAAATAATGTACACCATGAAGTGAAACTCAGGAATAGGGGATTCCCTTATCCCTATAGGGAAGGAATACACTGCCCACACAATGACCAGATGAAAGAAAATTGTAAGTATATCAGTATATTTCAAAAAATAAAAAAGATAATGCGAAATCAAGAAGGTGTTTTTCATATTTTGAACTTTCACTTTAAAGTGGACCTGTACTACCCTGCTAACAAGACTAGAAATATGACCACATGTAGCTTTAGATATCCTTATGAGCAGCATCCTTTAACCACTTCCCGACCGCGTCATGGACAAAAGACGTCCACAGAGTGGTCGAGTTATCCTGAGCTCACGTCCCTGGGACGTCCTCGTGCATTCGCGCTTCCCGCGCGCCCCCTGGTGCGCGCTCGCGGAAGTGTCCGTGCTCGCCGAGTTCACGGCTCCCACTGCAACAAGGATCGCGGTGAAGAGCCAATGATAGCGGCTCTTTACCACCTGATCGCTCCCTCCAATGAGGGAGCGATCAGAATGTAAACAAACTGGGGTCAAACAGAGGTCCAGCTCTCTTCTCTCCTCACACCGATACAGCGTGTGAGGAGAGGAGAGATCCTTTTAACAGTGAGTGTCTCATATATATTCAGCAGTGCCACACAGTGCCACACAGTGCCAATCTGTGCCCCACACTACCCATCAGCGCCCCTACAGCTCCCCTACAGTACCCATCTGTGTAAGCAGTGCCACAAAAATACTCATCAGTGCCACTACAGTGCCCATCAGTGCCACCAGTGCCACCAGAGTACCCATCAGTGCCACTAGTGTCCATCAGTGCCACCACAAGGCTGATCAGTGCCACCACAAGGCTGATCAGTGTCACAACAAGGCTGATCAGTGTCACTACAAGGCTGATCAGTGTCACTACAAAGCTCATCAGTGCCACCAGTGCTCATCAGTGCCACCTCTGCCACTTCAGTGCCCATCGGTGCCGCCAGTGCTCCACCAGTGCCACTACAGTGCCCAGTGCCACTACAGTGCCCCATCGGTGCCATCAGTACCACATCAGCGCCACTATAGTGCTCATCTGCACCCTCATCAGTTACCAGCAGTGCATCCTCATCAGAACCCAGAAGCACCCTCCTCAGAACCCAGCAGCACCCTCATCAGAACCCAGCAGTGCAGCCTCATTAGACCAGCCTCATCAGCACCCATCAGTGCAGCCATATCTGTTCCAGTTTTCCTACCACAGTTTGTCACCACAGCCCACAGTCACCAGTATGGCGAAAAAAATGTTTTCCGCTGAGGAGGCATACCAACAGCTTTGCTTGACTGACGAGAGCAGCGACGAGCTCTCTGAGTCTGATTCTGGTTCAGAATATGAACCTGTTATAAGCAGTGGGTCTTCTACAGATTCAGAGGAAGAGGAAAGTGTGCCCAGGAAACGAAGGCGTTCTGACATGGATCAGCAGGCTACCACAAGTAGTGCTGTGGCATCAACCAGCAGCTCAGTGCCATCCACCAGTAGCACAGTGCCATCCACAAGAAATGAAGTACCACTACAGCAAAGGCCAAGAACTAGCGGGGTGTCATCTCAGCCCCAAAGGGTTAGGACCCATGCCAGCCTTCCCTATGCCCTTGAAAACCCTCTGTGGCTTCCCCCCAATTCAGGAGCAGCAAACATCCCCCCTTTCACCGCCCAGCCAGGTGTTCAGGTGAACACAGAGAATTTTGCCCCTATTGATTTTTTTAATTTAATTTTTACCCAAGACCTATTATCCTCCATCGTGACCCAGTGCAACCTCTTTGCACAACAATTCATAACTAACAACCCTGATTCAAGTTATGCCCGTCCCTATGTGTGGAGAGAATTGACAGTGGAGGAATTTAAATTATTTTTAGGCCTAACGTTCAACATGGGGCTCTCAAAAAAAAATGAAGTATACTCCTATTGGTCCTCCAAACCCATCCAGCACATGCCAGTCTTTTCATCCATTATGTCAAGATCCAGATACCTCATGATAATGCGCTTTCTCCATTACAATGACAATACCCAGTGCCCTCCCCGAAATGACCCATCACATGACAAATTATTTAAAATTCGGCCACTTCTAAATTTTTTCTCTGAGAAATTCCCCCAGTTATATATCCCCGACCAAAATATATCCGTGGATGAGTCATTGGTCCACTTCACAGGCAGGCTTGGCATCAAGCAGTTTATTCCAAGCAAAAGGACCCGATATGGGGTTAAAATCTACAAGCTATGTGACCGGGTCACTGGCTACATTTACGCCTTCCTGGTGTATGAAGGGAAGGACTCCCAACTGCATCCCCCTGAATGTCCTGAGTACATCGGTGCCAGCGGAAAGGTTGTTTGGGAGCTTATATATCCACTCCTTGAAAAGGGTTACCACCTTTATGTGGATAATTACTATACCAGCATCCCCCTCTTCCGCAACCTTTACCGGAAGGGCACTCCAGCGTGTGGTACAGTGCGAGCCAACAGGAAGGGTTTCCCGCAAAGACTCGTTACTGAAAGACTACGAAAAGGGGAGACGGCGTCTTTGCGGAATGAAGAGCTATTGGCTATCAGGTGGAGGGACAAAAGAAATGTCCACATGCTCTCAACGATACATAACGACACCTACGTGGAAATCCCCAAAAGAAACGGCCCTATCCAAAAACCAGCATGTGTTCATGATTATAATTTGTTCATGGGGGGAGTCGATTTTAATGATCAGATGATTGAACCCTATCTTCCCACAAGAAAAAGCCGCTATTGGTATAAAAAGGTCTCCATATATCTTTTCAGTATGGCCCTTTACAATACTTATGTCATTTACCGTAAATCTACAAGGACCCCCTTATCTTATTTTCAGTACCAAGAAGAAATTATCGAAGCCCTTTTGTACCCTGAAGACCCACCAGAAAGCATTCGCTCAGATTCAGTGAGCAGACTCCATGAACGCCACTTTCCTGATAAACTCCCCCCCCATGAAACAGGCCGAAAACGTCAGAAGATATGCCGGGTGTGCTCCAAAGAAGGAACTAGAAGAGACACTGTGTATTATTGTCCCGATTGTCCTTCCCAACCAGGCCTTTGTTTTGGTCGATGTTTCCGTCGTTACCATACTTTTCTACATTATTAGGAAAGTATGGTAAACCTAATTGTCATTTACCGCCACACCCCTTATGCCACTGTACATACCGCTGCCTTCTCCGGAACTGACCCTGACCTGCTAAACGACCACGCCTCTGCCTAACGCTAAACTGTACCTACCTCTGCCTGCCCTGGAACTGACCCTGGCCTGTTATACGACCACGCTTCTGCCTAACCCTAAACTGTACCTACCTCTGCCTGCTCTGGAACTGACCCTGGCTTGTTATACGACCACGCTTCTGCCTAACCCTAAACTGTACCTACCTCTGCCTGCTCTGGAACTGACCCTGGACTGTTTGACCACGTTTTTTGCCTGCCTCTTGGATTGATCTTTTACCCTGCTATGCTAATGGGGACACAGGGGTCTCACATATGTGAGGGGCTCCAGAATTGTTTTTCTGGATGAAGAAAACAAATTTTTTAGTTTTCTCATTCCCGGATTAGGGTCTGGAGACTCGGAGGCTTCAAAGAGATTTGGGTGGGAGAAGCCTCTACCCCTGTCCCCATTCTTTCCTGGCCTGCTACTTGGACCATGTTCCTGCTTACTACCAGGACCAATATTTTGGCACTGCTGGCAATGTCTCTACTTGCACTGACCTTGGACTGTATATGGACAGTATCTCTGCCTGTACTGACTATGGACAATATTCCTGCCTGCTGCCTGGACAATTACATTCACTGACGCTGACCACGTCCCTGCCTGCTGCCTGGATCAGGGCTCTCCTTCTGTGGACAATTGCACTACTAAAACCACAGGTAATCTTTTGTTTACCATTTACTCAGCAGAATGTAGTTCAGGGTGTAATTCTTGGTATGTACATGCTATATGCTAGAAATATGAAGGGCCTTCAAAAATGTGATAGATTGTAAGGAAATTAGATGCGTAATTTATGTCCCTAGGTCACCTGATGGTGCTTCCTGGATATTGGGCCTCTATGTGGCCAGGCTGTGTAAAAGTCTCACACATGTGGTATCGCCATACTCAGGAGGAGTAAGAGAATATATTATGGGGTGTCATTTTTGCTATGTACATGCTATGTGTTGGAAATATCTTATAAATGGGCAACTTTGTGTAAAACAAATGTGTTTTTATTTTTTTTCCACATTTTCCAAAAACTTCTGGAAAAAAATGAACAGTTCAAAAGACTCATAATGCCTCATAGATTATACTGTACGTTGGGGTGTTTGCTTTCCAAAATGGGGTCACTTTGTTGGCGTTTCCATTGTCCTGGTGCTCCAGGGCCTTCAAAAGTGTAATAGGTGTTTGAGAGATTAGATGTGTAATTTATGCTCCTAGAACGCCTGAAGTTGCTACTTCAATGTTGGGCCTCTGTATGTGGCCAGGCTGTGTAAAAGTCTCACATATGTGGTACCGCCATACTCAGGAGGAGTAGGAGAATATATTTTGGGGTGTAATTTTTGCTATGTACATGCTATGTGTTGGAAATATCTTATAAATGGACAACTTTGTGTAAAAAAAATGCGTTTTCATTTTTTTTCCACATTTTCCAAAAACTTCTGGAAAAAAATGAACAGCTCAAAAGACTCATAATGCTTCATAGATTATACATTGGGGTGTTTGCTTTCCAAAATGGGGTCACTTTGTTGGCGTTTCCATTGTCCTGGTGCTCCAGGGCCTTCAAAAGTGTAATAGGTGGTTGAGAGATTAGATGTGTAATTTATGCTCCTAGAACGCCTGAAGTTGCTACTTCAATGTTGGGCCTCTGTATGTGGCCAGGCTGTGTAAAAGTCTCACATATGTGGTACCGCCATACTCAGGAGGAGTAGGAGAATATATTTTGGGGTGTAATTTTTGCTATGTACATGCTATGTGTTGGAAATATCTTATAAATGGACAACTTTGTGTAAAAAAAATGCGTTTTCATTTTTTTTCCACATTTTCCAAAAACTTCTGGAAAAAAATGAACAGCTCAAAAGACTCATAATGCTTCATAGATTATACGTTGGGGTGTTTGCTTTCCAAAATGGGGTCACTTTGTTGGCGTTTCCATTGTCCTGGTGCTCCAGGGCCTTCAAAAGTGTAATAGGTGGTTGAGAGATTAGATGTGTAATTTATGCTCCTAGAACGCCTGAAGGGGCTACTTCAATGTTGGGCCTCTGTATGTGGGCAGGCTGTATAAAAGTCTCACACATGTGGTACCGCCATACTCAGGAGGAGTAGCAGAATATATTTTGTGGTGTTATTTGTGGAATGTACATGCCATGTGAGAGAAATAACCTGTTATAATGACAATTTGGTGTGAAAAAAAATAAAAATAAAAAAAATCTTCATTTTGCAAAGAATTGTGAGAAAAAATGACAACCTCAAAAAACTAACTATGCCTCTTACTAACTACCTTGGAATGTCTACTTTCCAAAAAGGGGTCATTTGGGGGGTAATTGTTATTTTCTGGCTTGTTAGGGTCTCAAGAAATGAGATAGGCTGTCAGTACATCAGGTGTAATCAAATTGATACATTTTCAGTGATTGGCACCATAGCTTGTAGACCCTATAACTTTCACCCAGACTAAATAATATCCACTAATTTCGGTTATTTTTACCAAAGATATGTAGCAGTATACATTTTTTCCCAAATTTATGAAGAAAAATTACTTATTTGCAAAATTTTATAATAGAAATTAAGAAAAATTCATTTTTTTACAAAATTTTCGGTCTATTTTCATTTATAGCACAAAAAAAAAAAAACCCAGAGGCAATCAAATACCACCAAAAGAAAGCTCTATTTGTGTGAAAAAAAGGACGAAAATTTCATATGGGTACAGTGTTGCATGACTGAGTAATTGTCATTCAAAATGTGAGAGCACCGAAAGCTGAAAATTCGTCTGGTTAGGAAGGGGGTTTAAGTGCCCAGTTGTCAAGTGGTTAAATATTGCTTTGTTTAACAAACTTTATCCCATTGAGTGCATTATTATTATCATTTATTTTTAATCCTTTATAAGCAATTCCAAAAACCTGGGGCAACCCAATAAGCAAATCTGGACTTCGACTCCAGCTCTCCATGAATCTTTATTGGTTCCTCAATGTGATTCCTAACAGAGAGGTGCACTATAGAGCCTGCTAAAGTTTGACTTTGTAGTTAAAGTCTAGAGTTGTACAATGGATTGGATAGATGAACGCCGCGTACACACGACCGTTTTTCATGACGAGAAAAATGCAATTTTTTAAATTGGTCATTAAAAACGATCGTGTGTGGGCTCCCGAGCATTTTTAACGACGTGAAAAATGGGCTAAAAAAAATTAGAACCTGCTCTATTTTTTCTCGCCGTTGTTCACGTTGTGAAAAACGGCCGTGTGTAGGCTTTAATGATGGGAAAAAAAACACGCATGCTCAGAAGCAAGTTATGAGACGGGAGCGCTCGTTCTGGTAAAACTAGCGTTCAGAATGGAGATGGAACATTCGTCACGCTGTAAAGGACTGAAGAGCACGAGGCTGAAAAGCGCGAATCGTCTCTCACCAAACTTTACTAACACAAGGGTGGCGCCATCCGAATGGAACTTCCCCTTTATAGTGCCGTCGTACGTGTTGTCCAACGTGTTGTACGTCACCGCGCTTTGCTCAAGCATTTTTTTTCATGATCGTGTGCAGGCAAGGCAGGCTTGAGAAGAATCTGCATATTAATATTTTAATATTTATTTCACACTTAAGAACTATTGATTCGTTTTTTTTGTTGGCGCGGAAGTTTTTTTTTTTCTTATTTTACATTGAGAAGAATCACGTCGAGAAAAACGTTTTTTTCAATGACATTAAAAACGGCCGTGTGTACGCGGCATAAGGGTCTGATGATCTTGGGATGTGGATATTTAAAGGTACTTCTAGGTGGTGGTTTTTGAGTCCAGTTAATAGTTTAGTATCTTTATACTACCAACAGGTACACTTTAGGAAAGACGCTTGCTCTCGTTTCCTCCATGTCTTCTGGACAGAGTATAAATTAATGAGACAATACAAACTTCCTTTCTGAAACTTCTCCAGGATACATCTTGGCACCGGTCTCTTGGACGGGTCACTCAGGATTTGGGTGTGGGGTGTATGAATGCACTAAAATCATTCACAAATTACCTCATTGTTGAAAAGAAACTATAAACTGCAAATGACAGCTATAACTCTATTATATAGGGAGTGGGAAAATGTACTTCTTGTGTAAAGTGTTCAGAATTCTGCACACAGTTATTTCATGCTAATGCAGGCAGATTGTGCTATCTGGTTGGAGACTTTTCTATTAGTTTAAAGATAAAAGTCTTTGACGTTTAAACTGTTTATAAGAATATGTTTTATATACACTCACAGGCCACTTTATTAGGTACACCGGTTCAATTGCTTGGTAATAGACATGTGCAATTTGTTTCTTTCCGAAAATTTTTTTTAACGAATTTCAACAAATTCGTTAATTTTGAGATATCCGAATTAACGAAAACCAGTTTAACAATTTTTTTACAAATATTCGTAAATTTTTATATTCGAAAATTCTGAATTTCCAAATTTTCGGATTTCGAAATTACGAAATTCGAAAATCCGGAAATTCAAAATTCGAAAATCTGAAATTCTAAATTTGAAAATCCAAAAATTCAGAAATTCAAAATTCGAAAATCTGAAAATTCAGAAATTCAAAATGCGAAAATCCGAAAATTCAGACATTCAAAATTCAAAATTTGAAAACCCGAAAATTCAGCAATTCGAAAATCCGAAAATTCAAAAATTCAAAATTCAAAAAGCCTAAAACCCGAATTTTCTAATTTTTGACTTTCCAAATTTCCGGAGCTTCAATAATTTCCCCGTTGTGGCAGCGCTGATCGATGGAAGACAGGAAAAGCAGGTGAGAGTCGTGTTTCTGACCCGGTGGGAGTGTGGCAGTCTGGAGAGTGCGGACTGTGTGCAGGTGGTCCAGGAGGAGGGCATATGGACTGGATCATGATGGATGGAGCCTGCAGTCTGGATGGACTGGAGGGGAACACACAGCACTGCAGACAAGGAGAGGCAGCCGCAGGCCCATAGTGCCTGGGGGCCCATCACAGCCGCAAGCGCATGCTCTGGGGGGTTCAAGTGGTGGAATGGATCATGGATTAAGGATGTCTGAATGGATGGAGCACTGTAGACGGGGAGAGGCTGGCTGGCCGGCCCATAGCCACCCACAGCCCACCACAATGCTCTGTGGTGGGGGGGGTTGGTTGAAGCGTGTGGTGGAGATGGATGGATGTGGAGCACTGCAGATGAGGAGAGGCTGGCCCAGGTACACTGTTTCTTTCCCACACAGCTGAGCCACCCACCTCAAGGCTCTGTCAGGGGGGGGTTGGTTGGCGGCATGTGGTGGAGATGGAGGCTGGTTGGATGTTGAGCACTGCAGATGAAGAGAGGCTGGCACAGGTCCACTGTGGCCGGCCCACAGCCGCCCACCACAATGCTGGGTGTGTCTGACGGTGCGTCGGCAGACAGCTGGCTGTTGGTGATTGCAGTCAGGCCAAGCAGCCGCTTGTTCAGCACCCACTGCCTCGCTGTCCGTGCCCCACTAACCGACCCCTGGGTCTCGCATCCATTTGTCTGACGTCCGTCACAGCATGGGAGACAAAAAGCCCTATCGCAATCACCCACAGCCAGCTGTCTGCCACCGCACCGTCAGACACATAGCATTGTGGTGGGCAGCCTCCCATCGTCTGTCAGCTGCTCCATCACCCTGGACCACCCGAGACGGGGGCCAGTCAGTCAGCGGTGTGGTGAAGCAGCCACCAGACCAAAAGAGGCCGCCCACCACAATGCTCTATGTGTCTTCTTCCCCACAGACTGAAGCGGCAACCAAAGCCCTAGTCAGACGAAGACTACTGGAACTGCAGTGTGTGCACCTTCAAGAAGTACCGAGGCCTTCAAGTGCCTGATGTGTGATCATGTGCATAAGGGCACGTCCACTCGGTGAGTCTCTTTTATCCTGCTATCATCTTCCTGAACCTCCTGGGGGACACACCATCCCTCAGGGCTGACGTTGTTGTGTTCTGACAGGAGGACCTCCCCCCCCGCACTCCGCCAAAACACTCCGGTCAGCGCTCTCAGCCACCTCAGCTTTTCTGCCAGGAAGCTGTCACAGTGCCTCGCCATTCAAAAGTCAGTGTTTTGACATATGTGCCTGTTCAGTTTGTGTCTGCATACACCACAAAGGTTCTTAAAGGAAAATGGTTGGGAGTGGTAAAAACGTAGCTCAGCTGCTTGTTTTTACTGCCCCCCGCAAACACAAATATAAACTAGCATCTCACTGTGCTTGTGATCATCACTATTATTATAATCACAGTACAGCAGGTGCTGTATGGCTCTGTGTGTCATATGGTTGTTGGGTGCTGACTTTGTTATAGCTGTACAGTGTTAGTCTCTAACACACAATACAGCCCAACAACAACCATATGACACACTGTGACATAGCCATACAGCACCTGCTGTGCTTTGATCATGGTAATGATCACAAGCACACAGCAGGGAGTCTGGGGACTGTACCTTAATTACAGAGTAACCTGTGTACTGTGTCAGTGTCACTGAGTGCAGGGGGCTGCTTGCCTGTGCACCTCCACTCGCTGCCAGTCACTGACTGGCATGAGTCTCTCAGGCTTCAGCGCCAGCACATGGGGAAGAGCAGCAGTCCGGATCTATATATCAATCAATCCGCCATAGAAGGGAAAGCATAGACAGTGAAGGGCGGCTCGCTGGGACGGTGCAGAGCTACATGTGGCGCAGGATTATCTGCCTGCGCTCGAAAATGGAAAAAAAGTCCCTCCTGTGCTGTCATCTCCTGGGCTCCGCTGTTGACTTGATGGGGCCCAGGAAAATGTCATATTACACCCCCGGTAACCAAGTGGGTGTGGGGATGTGGTAGTCCTGTTTTTTTGTATTTTTTGCTAAAAAAAGAGTTTTAAAGCTGTCCGGGCCCCCCTGCAGAACTGATCGGGCCGGGCCCAGTACAACAGGGTCGGTTGTACTGCCCTATCAGCGGCCCTGATGCCCATCTACAAAGAAGCTCCTGATTGGGCTGTTTTCTGGGAGAAAGAATATCCAATACACTTCAGCTGGCTGTATTTCTCACACTGGCCTGTGACAACAGTGACGCCTACTGGCAACAGTGGGAAATACGCACAGACAGCCAAAGCAGAAACAGAACCTACAATTTACATAGATCAACTCTGAGCTACTTACAGCTCAGATAACCCCTAAATTTACACATAGCGCCTACTTGAAAAGTAGGAGGACGCTACATGTATACAGGGGGTCCCCGGCTTACGGACAAGATAGGGACTGTAGGTTTGTTCTTAAATCAAATTTGTTTGTAAGTTGGGACAGTACCTTTTTTAAGTCCTCCACATAGGCAGATGACATGAGCTCATGCTGGGGCACAGAGATAGAATGTACTGTACATTTTTATCCCTGTGTTCCAGCTTCCAGCATGAGCTCATGTCACCTGCCTATGTGGAGCTCTCATTCAATCGTGTGGTACAGGTACAGTACTGTACAGGGCATACATACCTCCCAACACGCACGGATTCTGCGGAAACTTCCCGCACGGACACTAACTTCCCCCAGTCCCGCGAGAGGATCTAAGTTCCCGCAACAGAAGGAGGATCGGAAGACATGCGCAGGCAGCGGTAAGTCAGCACTAACCTCCGTCTCCTCGGGTGTTAATGAAAACAAAAAACCTCCATCTCGCGGCAGCATCTCTCCCTCTCAACCACTCAGAATCGATCTAAAATGCTAACCTCCCCCCCCCCCCCCGCTCAACAACTTTAATGGGAGAGGATAAAATGTGAATAAATGTCCCGCAGTAGGAGGTATGGGCATATACTGTAGTAGTGGGCACAGAACAGTACAGTATGTAACCTCACCAGCTTTCAGGGCGCTTCTGATGCAGTCCTGTACTGTATATGGGGTGTGGAGAACATCTGCAGTCCAGTGAGGGTGGCTGGCTGGGAGTACCAGGATGTAAAGATGCTGGGCTCCAGGACACCTCAACCAGCCCACACAGGCAGTCTCCGCCGGGCAGCTCACCAGATCACAGCAGGGAGCAGGGAGATGGATGGCTGGTGAGGCAGGTGAGAGCAGCAGTGTCCGCACATCCGAGTCCAGGCCAGGCCGGCCGCGGTGCAGCCTCGCTGGGCAGCAGCGCAGGAAAGACCGGGGATCTGCAGGCTTCATTAGGCCGCACTAGGCCGGACCAGGCCGCAGTCGCAATACAGGCACAGGACACAGCAGGGTATGGAGAGGAACAGGTAGGCATGTAATTAGGTTGTTTTAAAAGCAGGATTCCATCCACAATTTTTTTTTTTAAAAGTCAGCAGCTACAAACACTGTAGCTGCTGACTTTTAATAAGGACACTAACCTGTCCTACTTGCCCGCGATGATGCTCCCCCCCGATGCCGATCCCTTGATCACTGCAGATCCCACGCCGCCATCCTCACTAAGGGAAAAAGGCCCGTTTCCTACTGTGCATGGGCGAGTCTCGCGCCGATTTGTGAATGGGCGGCTGATCTCTGGGATTACACACAGTTCCATACCTCCCAACTTTTCACCATTGTACTGTGGGACACTTGGGGAGCAGGACCGTTTGAAGAAATTGTAGCTGACATTGGAGTTGTTGAGCGGGGGGGGGGGGGGGGCTGCCGTTAAAGTTGCCGTTAAAGTTTATTTGCGGGGTGGGGGTTCTGACTTCTTACCTCTTTCCTCCTCCCCTGCTGCAGTGTTGAGGAGCGTGGGAGGAACTCTTCCTCGGACCTCCTCTTCATTAAGGTTATGCGGAAAAATGTCCTTTCTTGCGGGTATGCGGGAAAGTGATGTCATTGCGGGAAAATCCCGCCCAATCCGTGCAGTGCCCCATTCACTAGAAGAGGATGCGGAAGGAGACCCACCGCGGATAAGGAAGAGGCAGATTAGGGACTTCCGCATAGCAACCGCTATTTCGGGTGAGTAAAATTTTAATTGTTTTTTTTTTACTGCATTTTGGTGTCATTTTTTTCTCAGGGTGGAACTCCACTTTAAGTGTTTATGTGCACGGATGGCTAAGGATGGAGTGCAGGACCCCGTTCGTAAGTAGGAGTCGTTCGCAGCTCGGATGTTCATAACTCGGGGACCCCCTGTATCACATACCTCCCAACTGGCACAGATTGTGCGGGTTTTACCCGCAGAGGCTCCTCCTTCCCGCACTCCCGCGAGACTATCATGTTTCCCGCACAGCAGGAAACATGACCAGAAGAAGAGGAGCAGCAGCAGCAGGTAAGAGCCCCCTCTAACCTCTAGCAACCAGTCAGTAAGTGGTAATGATATGCTGTAACCTCTGGCAGCCAATCGCAATCACTGCCTGATCTGATACAGTAAACTGATTTTAAGTCTAGCTGATATTTATTGTATGTCTCAGAGCAGGTGGAGAGCAAGATTGCCTGGGGGATGGCCCCAATAATTTTTTTCCCCAGGGTGCAATCAACATTAAAGATGGCCCTAAATACAGGACAAGTGAAGTGGTACTGTGCAGAGCCCATACATACAGAATAAGAACAGATACTGAGAATTACACCCAGCATAAAGGGCAAGAGAAGTGGTACTGTGCAAACCCCATAGATACCGAATAAGAACAGATACTGAGAATTACACCAAGCATACAGGACAAGAGAAGTAGTACTGTGCAGACCCCATACATACCGAATAAGAACAGATACTGAGAATTACACCCAGCATACAGGACAAGAGAAGTGGTACTGTGCAGACCCCATACATACCGAATAAGAAAAGTTACTGAGAATTACACCCAGCTTACAGGACAAGAGAAGTAGTACTGTGCAGACCCCATACATACCGAATAAGAACAGATACTGAGAATTACACCCAGCTTACAGGACAAGAGAAGTGGTACTGTGCAGACCCCATACATACCGAATAAGAACAGATATTGAGAATTACACCCAGCATACAGGACAAGAGAAGTGGTACTGTGCAGACCCCATACATACCGCATAAGAACAGATACTGAGAATTACACCCAACATACAGGACAAGAGAAGTAGTACTGTGCAGACCCCATACATACCGAATAAGAACAGATATTGAGAATTACACCCAGCATACAGGACAAGAGAAGTGGTACTGTGCAGACCCCATACATACCGAATAAGAACAGATATTGAGAATTACACCCAGCATACAGGACAAGAGAAGTAGTACTGTGCAGACCCCATACATACCGAATAAGAACAGATACTGAGAATTACACCAAGCATACAGGACAAGAGAAGTAGTACTGTGCAGACCCCATACATACCGAATAAGAACAGATACTGAGAATTACACCCAGCTTACAGGACAAGAGAAGTGGTACTGTGCAGACCCCATAGATACCGAATAAGAACAGATATTGAGAATTACACCCAGCATACAGGACAAGAGAAGTGGTACTGTGCAGACCCCATACATACCGAATAAGAACAGATATTGAGAATTACACCCAGCATACAGGACAAGAGAAGTAGTACTGTGCAGACCCCATACATACCGAATAAGAACAGATACTGAGAATTACACCCAGCATACAGGACAAGAGAAGTAGTACTGTGCAGACCCCATACATACCGAATAAGAACAGATACTGAGAATTACACCCAGCTTACAGGACAAGAGAAGTGGTACTGTGCAGACCCCATACATACCGAATAAGAACAGATATTGAGAATTACACCCGGCATACAGGACAAGAGAAGTTACATAGTTACATAGTTACATAGTTAGTCAGGTTGAAAAAAGACACAAGTCCATCCAGTTCAACCGTAAAAAATAAAAATAAAAAAATAAAAATAAACATATATCGTACACTCCCATATACCCAATTCTATACCCACAGTTGATCCAGAGGAAGGCAAAAAAACCCAGAAGAGCATTATCCAATTTGCTACAGCAGGGGAAAAAATTCCTTCCTGATCCCCCGAGAGGCAATCGGATATTCCCTGGATCAACTTTACCTATAAATGTCAGTACCCAGTTATATTATGTACATTTAAGAAAGAATCCAGGCCCTTCTTAAAGCAATCTACTGAGCTGGCCAGAACCACCTCTGCAGGGAGTCTATTCCACATTTTCACAGCTCTTACTGTGAAAAAACCTTTCCGTATTTGGAGGTGAAATCTCTTTTCCTCTAGACGCAAAGAGTGCCCCCTTGTCCTTTGTGTTGACCGTAAAGTGAATAACTGAACACCAAGTTCACTATATGGACCCCTTATATATTTGTACATGTTGATCATATCCCCCCTTAATCTCCTCTTCTCAAGAGAGAATAAATTCAGTTCCTCTAATCTCTCCTCATAGCTGAGCTCCTCCATGCCTCTTATCAGTTTGGTTGCCCTTCTCTGCACTTTCTCCAGTTCCCCAATATCCTTTTTGAGAACTGGGGCCCAAAACTGAACTGCATATTCCAGATGAGGTCTTACTAATGATTTGAACAGGGGCAAAATGATATCTCTCTCTCTGGAGACCATACCTCTCTTAATACAAGAAAGGACTTTGCTCGCTTTGGAAACCGCAGCTTGGCATTGCATGCCATTATTGAGCTTATGATCTACCAAAACCCCCAGATCCTTCTCCACTACGGATCCCCCCAGTTGTACTCCCCCTAGTATGTATGATGCATTCATATTATTAGCCCCCAAGTGCATAACTTTACATTTATCAACATTAAACCTCATCTGCCACATAGTCGCCCAATTAGACAGAGCATTGAGGTCGGCTTGTAAATTGGCGACATCCTGTAAGGACGTTATTCCACTGCATAGCTTGGTGTCATCTGCAAAGACAGAAATGTTACTTTTGATCTCAGACCCAATATCATTTATAAACATATTAAAAAGTAAGGGTCCCAGCACTGAACCTTGGGGTACACCACTGATAACCTTGGACCATTCAGAGTAAGAATCATTAACCACTACTCTCTGAATTCTGTCTTTTAGCCAGTTTTCTATCCATTTACAAACTGATATTTCCAATCCTGTAGACTTTACCTTACACATGAGCCGTGTGTGGGGAACTGTATCGAACGCTTTTGCAAAATCCAAGTATACCACGTCCACTGCCACCCCTCTGTCCAAGGTCTTACTTACCTCTTCATAAAAAGAAATCAGGTTTGTTTGACAACTTCTGTCTTTCATGAATCCATGCTGTCTGTTGCTTAAATAGTTTTTTTCCAGCAAGAACTCATCTATGTGGTCTTTTATTAATCTCTCCAGTATTTTCCCAACTATAGAAGTTAAACTAACAGGTCTATAGTTACTTGGTAAACACTTAATTCCCTTTTTAAATATAGGCACCACATTGGCCCTGCGCCAATCCAGTGGTACTATTCCTGTCATTAATGAGTCCCTAAAAATTAAATACAATGGCTTTGAAATTACAGAGCTCAATTCTTTTAGGATCCGTGGGTGTATGCCATCTGGTCCAGGTGCTTTATCCACCTTTATTCCATCTAAATATTTCTGGACCATATCACTTTTGAGCCATTGTGGATTTGGGGCTGTGTCACTACCACCCCCATTTTGGACATGAGCTCCCCCATGCTCCTTTGTATACACAGAACTGAAGAAAGTATTTAATAAATTAGCCTTCTCTTTGTCCCCAGTCACCCACTCTAGATTATTTTGTAAAGGGCCTACATGCTCAGACTTGACCTTTTTACTATTAATATATTTGAAGAATTTTTTGGGGTTTGTCCTACTATCTTTTGCAATCTGTCGTTCGTTTTGAATTTTTGCATCCTTGATTTCCTTTTTACATATCCTGTTATATTCTTTGTAACATTTAAATGACACTAGTGTTCCCTCATTTTTATATTTTTTAAAAGCTCTTTTCTTATAGTTTATAGCTTTTTTAACTTTGTCAGTGAGCCACATAGGTTTTATTTTTAGCCTTTTAAACTTATTGCCCATGGGAATATACTTTGCAGTGAGTTCCCAAACAGTCTTTTTGAAGAATTCCCATTTCTGTTCTGTGCCCATTGATGCCAATATTCCTTCCCAGTCTAAGTCCTGGAGAGCAGCACTCATCCTTGGAAAATTTGCTCTCTTGAAATTAAGTGTTTTTATCTTTCCTGTATGTGATTTTTGCTTACAACTAACATCAAATGAAATCATGTTATGGTCACTGCTACCCAGGTGTTCCTTTATCTGAACATTAGTAATACGCTCTGCATGGTTTGAGATTACCAGGTCCAACAGAGCATCATTCCTAGTTGGGGCCTCAATAAACTGGACCATAAAATTGTCCTGCAATAGGTTTATAAATTTTTGCCCTTTAACTGTCCCAGCAGTTCCATTACTCCAGTCAATTTCTGGGTAGTTAAAATCCCCCATTATTATCACCGTCCCAGCCCTTGCAGCCCTTTCCATCTGTGCAAGGAGCTGAGTCTCTAACTCCTCATTAACATTGGGTGGTCTATAACAAACTCCAATGATTAGCTTTGAACTACGCACATCTGTATGCAGTCCTACCCATAATGCTTCAGACTCATCACACTCTCCATCCACCAGGTCCTCTTTCACACTCGCTTTGAGATCACTTCTCACATAGAGACAGACCCCTCCACCCTTCCTTTTTACCCTGTCTTTCCGAAAGAGTGCATAGCCCGGAATATTAATAGCCCAGTCGTGTGAGGAATGAAGCCAAGTTTCAGCAATACCGATTACATCATAGCTCTCCTCATGCACCAGAGCTTCCAACTCACCTATTTTGCTTGGCAGACTTCTGGCATTGGTGAACAGACACTTTAATGCATTAATATTATTTGACCGGTCACATACTATCCTCTTGGGTGTTCCCAGATTGCAACTAGGACTTGCTACTATACTTACCTTGGGTTTATGTTCTTTGGTTACCCTACCACTAATGCCCCTAATACTACCCTTTAGAATATGTTCCCCGCTGACTCTCACTATCTCTGGACCCTCCCCCCTGTCACCTAGTTTAAAAACCCCTCTAACTTTTTGGCCATCCTTATTCCCAGCTGATCTGCACCCTCCTCATTTAGGTGCAGTCCGTCCCTTCTATAGTACTGGTTATCGACTGAGAAGTCGGCCCAGTCCTCCAGGAACCCAAACCCCTCCTTACTACACCAGCTCTTCAGCCACTTGTTCACTTCCCTAATCTCCCTCTGCCTTTCTGGTGTGGCTCGATGTACCGGTAGTATTCCCGAGAATACTACCTTGGAGGTCCTTTTCCTCAATTTAGCTCCCAAGTCCCTAAAATCGTTCTTTAGGACACTCCATCTACCTCTGACTTTGTCATTGGTGCCAACGTGCACCATGACAGCTGGGTCTTCCCCAGCCCCTCCCAGTAATCTGTCCACCAGATCCGTGATGTGCCGAACCCGAGCGCCCGGTAGACAACATACAGTTCGGCGCTTCAGGTCTTTGTTACAGATTGCCCTCTCTGTCCTTCTAAGAATTGAGTCCCCTACCACCAGAATCTGTCTTTCCTTTCCCTTCGCTTCCCCCCCACTCTCACTGGAGGAGTTCTTCCCCTGGCAGCTAGGAGAGTCCCTCAGCTCCAGCAGTGCTGGTCCCGGACTGGTTTCACCAATGTCACTCAATGGAGCATACTTATTGGGATGCTCCAGCCCTGGATCGGCCTCCCTGGCACTTCGCCCTCTACCCTTCCTGACTGTCACCCATCTACTATTTTCTAGTGCCTGCACCTCTTTGACTCCACCCACCTCTGTGCTGGCCCCTGCCATCACCTGCCGGGTACGTATCCAGCTCTCCTTTAGTGTGGAGGGACTTCCCAGTGCTGACAGTTGCTTCCCTAGATTCAGAACCTGGGCTTCCAGGGAAACAATGTGCTTACATTTTGCACAGCAGTAATCGCCCTCGATCAGATGATCAAGGAATGCATACATGCTGCAAGATGTACACCGAGTCGCCTCGCCACACCCGCTGGGCATCGTACCTATTAATTTAATGAGGATTCGAGATTATACCCTGTCCAAATTACCTAACACTAGCTTCCTGACCCAACTATTCAACAAGACAATACACAGGTACTCAACAAGACAATACACAGGTACTCAACAAGACATTACACAGGTACTCAACAAGACAATACACAGGTACTCAACAAGACAATACACAGGTACTCAACAAGACAATACACAGGTACTCAACAAGACAATACACAGGTACTCAACAAGACAATACACAGGTACTCAACAAGACAATACACAGGTACTCAACAAGACAATACACAGGTACCACGCAGACCCACGTGCACCCACAGACCAACGGACCCGCGTGCACTCGCAGACCAGCGTGCACTCGCAGACCAACGGACCTGCGTGCACTCGCGGACCCGCGTGCACTCGCAGACCAACGGACCAGCGTGCACTCGCAGACCAACGGACCCGCGTGCACTCGCAGACCAACGGACCCGCGTGCACTCGCAGACCAACGGACCCGCGTGCACTCGCAGACCAACGGACCCACGTGCACTCGCAGACCAACGGACCCACGTGCACTCGCAGACCAACGGACCCACGTGCACTCGCAGACCAACGGACCCACGTGCACTCGCAGACCAACGGACCCACGTGCACTCGCAGACCAGCGTGCACTCGCAGACCAACGGACCCGCGTGCACTCGCAGACCAGCGTGCACTCGCAGACCAACGGACCCGCGTGCACTCGCGGACCCGCGTGCACTCGCAGACCAACGGACCAGCGTGCACTCGCAGACCAACGGACCCGCGTGCACTCGCAGACCAACGGACCCGCGTGCACTCGCAGACCAACGGACCCGCGTGCACTCGCAGACCAACGGACCCACGTGCACTCGCAGACCAACGGACCCACGTGCACTCGCAGACCAACGGACCCACGTGCACTCGCAGACCAGCGTGCACTCGCAGACCAACGGACCCGCGTGCACTCGCAGACCAGCGTGCACTCGCAGACCAACGGACCCGCGTGCACTCGCAGACCAACGTGCACTCGCAGACCAACGGACCCGCGTGCACTCGCAGACCAGCGTGCACTCGCAGACCAACGGACCCGCGTGCACTCGCAGACCTACGTGCACCCGCAGACCAACGGACCCGCGTGCACTCGCAGACCAGCGTGCACTCGCAGACCAACGGACCCGCGTGCACTCGCAGACCAGCGTGCACTCGCAGACCCACGGTCCCGCGTGCACTCGCAGACCAGCGTGCACCTACAATACACAAGTACTAACGATCCACACACACTACTCAGACAACACCCAGGTACTCACACTACACATCTACTATGACCCCTGTTTTAACCTCCTGTTTTCAACTCTTGATTTTAACTCACCACTTAGTCCAGTTCCACTTGGACAGAGTTCCAGCAACTCAAAATGAGCAGGCTCTAAATGAGCTCTACAGAAATTTATATAGGCCTCAAGCACCTGTGACCAATTAACCACTCCCCTTAATTAGTAGGCTGAAGGAAAAAAAGAGAAAAAAAAGGCTGTTTAAAATGTGCCAGAAAAAGGTGTTAAAAAGCTGCAAGGAAAAAGAGCCAAAAATAACCAAAAATGCAACCCAGCAGTCAAAAGCAGAAACTTCTTCACTCTCCACGCAAGGTCTCCTCCACTGTCTAGAAGTGGTACTGTGCAGGCTGCAGCTGCTTTGGCTTTCTGTTAGGGGAGGAAATCCGTGCAAACACAGGGAGACAATGCAAAATCCATGCAAATACTGTCATGACATTTCAGGAAAACATTGAATTTAAATGAAATAAAAATTAAATGAACATCAGCTCCATCTAGTGTCCATAATGAAATACTTCAATTGTGAAATTACTGCATTATGGCCATTAAATTGAGCTGACGATCATAGGAATTGAAGATATTAGACACAATGCCGGGATGTTCGAATGCTTGAGGCATTCACACAGTGAATTTAATTAGTAATTTCTCCCTTGTAGACCTCCGGTGCCAAACCTGTGGCCCTCTGAACTTTTTTTGTTCTGCTCATCCCTTTTCTCTGCTTATACTGGATCTGGCTAAGAAAAATATACATTGTAGCACAAGTCATTTTTAGGGGACCTCTAAAGAAAACAAATGAAGCGGCATGAGGGGGGGGGAGGGGAGTTGTAAGGTGAGGGTCGCACTTGAGTGTCGGCTTCTTCATTTAACGCATTTTGTTTTGACCAATTAAAAACAGGTTACTAAAAGGAAGAGGTGGTTTTTAAGTCCGAAAAATGGGTGGTACATCTCATTTTTTTTTTTGCCCTTTTTTAGCCTCTCCAATTAAAGTCTATGAAGCCAAAAAAGCACTTTTCTGCCCCAAAGAAGCTCCTGTACTTCTTTGGATGCAACAAGAGATCGCACATCGCTCAGATAACGGGACCCACAGAATACAACGGAAATCTGGGGTGCTGAAGTGTTAAAGTGCTTTACATTGCTTTAGTGTGAATGGGACCTAAGAGCAGTGATTTCTAGCAGTCTCATGTAATGTGTCTCTAGGATATGACTGTCTCCGGAAACGTGTCCCCAGTCCACAACAACTACTATACAATGTCTGCAGTCCCTGACCATTTCCTGTATTGTGTCTGCAGTCTCTGACTATCTATTGTAACACGTCTTCAGTAACTTACCATGTATTGTAAAATGTCCCTGATCATGTCTACAGTTTCTGATCTTGCCCTATAGTATGTTTGCAGTCTCTGACCATCTCCTGTAACATATCTGCAGTCTCTGACCATCTCCTGTAACATATCTGCAGTCTCTGACCATCTCCTGTAACATATCTGCACTCTCTGACCATCTCCTGTAACATATCTGCAGTCTCTGACCATCTCCTGTAACATATCTGCACTCTCTGACCATCTCCTGTAACATATCTGCACTCTCTGACCATCTCCTGTAACATATCTGCAGTCTCTAACCGTCTCATATAACGTGTCTTCAGTCTTTGACCATCTCTTCTAGTATATCAGCAGTCTCTGGCAATCTCCTGTAGTGTGGCAACAGTCTCTAATCATTTCCTGTAATGTGACCACAGTCTATGACTATGTCGCATGGCTGTAGTCTCTGACCATCTCCTCTACCATATCGGAGGAGGAGGAAGAGGAGGAGGCTCTAAAGCCACATTTATTGGAAAACCCTTTGCCAACTATTAGCTGATACCAGCCGTGAGCTTGTTTTATCCACTTGTCTACCATCACCATGTTTATATATGTAACTTGGTAGACGAGTGGTTCAACTTTGCTTTACGTTTCCTTTAAATCTGACCTCTGGCCCCCCCCTTCAGTCTTGCACAGCCACTGCAGCAAGTCGGAGCTGTCTTCATTTCCTGGCTGGAGGATATCCAGCATCATCTAGCTCTTTGCTCCCCAGCATTCATTGCTTGCATCAGGACCTGAGGAGTACTGAGGTAGAGCGCTGTGATGTATTCAGGAAGCTATATACATTATCCTGCCGTTCCCTCCCACCAGCCATGATTTGACAGCTTTGCATAAAGATGGGGGTAGGAGGAGGAGGAACAGGAGGAGGAACTAGGGTTGCCACTTTTTCTTCAAGCCAAATCCGAACATTTTAGCGGTGCACAGCAAAAAAATATTTTTTTTGCATACTCTATAGGATTGTAAAAGACCTGGGACACCTTTGGGCGCTCCAAAGAGAATAGTAATGTGGCATGCATAGTGCCCCCTCATCCTCCCATCAGTCCCTGTTCTGAGCTACATTCCTGTCTGAATATTGTGTCCGGGTTTCAGGTGGACTGAAACCCAGACACATGATTCAAAACCTGAACTGTCCGGGTGAATCCTGGACAGGTGGCAACCCTAGGAGGAACATACCCCCTGCTAACCCACGCTGTCACTGGCTACAGTGAGATTTTGTCAGCAGGCACTGGCCAATGATGTATTGCTGGAACCTGCTGATCAGCTGTAGCCAATCGCAGCACAGAGTCTTGTGTTTATTAAGGCCCCATGCACACGAGACGCTGTTATTTGCTGTTAAACGCGCGTTCAGAGGCAGTTGGACACTTTTTTCAACTGCTCCTGAACCCATTTAATGTTATCCTATGTGTCCATGCACACAGTCTCGTTTATTGCCGTTTTTAGGCAGTTGCGTTTAACCTCGTTTTTCCAGAAGCAAAAAAATGGGTTCAGACGCAAAAGTTTTCCACGTTTCAGACGCAAAACGCGGCTAAACGCCGCTAAACGCAGTACCGGCGTTTTGCCGCGATTTCGTTTATTAGCGTTTTTAAAGGTGACCTATTTTTTTACATTAGAAATCTCAAAAATGATGGCAAATGATGAAAAACCATCAAAAAAATATGAAAAAAAACTGTAATTGCTTGCATTGCACTGTAGACAATCCACAACTTGTGGCAGGTGACGTGGCAAGTGGACAATCCACAACTTGTGGCAGGTGATGTTGCCAGGTGACGTGGCAGGTGGAAATCCACAAATTGTGGCAGGTGACGTGGCCAGGTGACGTGGCAAGTAGACAATCCACAACTTGTGGCAGGTAACGTGGCCAGGTGACGTGGCCAAGTGACATGGCAGGTGACGTGGCAGGTGGACAATCCACAAATTGTGGCAGGTGACGTGGCAGGTGACGTGGCAAGTGGACAATCCAAAACTTGTGGCAGGTGACGTGGTCAGGTGACGTGGCATGTGACGTGGCCAGGTGACATGGCAGGTGATGTGGCAGGTGACGTGGCAAGTGGACAATCCACAACTTGTGCCAGGTGACGTGGCCAGGTGACGTGGCAGGTGGAAAGCCACAAATTGTGGCAGGTGACGTGGCATGTGACGTGGCCAGGTGACATGGCAGGTGACGTGGCAGGTGACGTGGCAAGTGGACAATCCACAACTTGTGGCAGGTGACGTGGCCAGGTGACGTGGCATGTGACGTGGCCAGGTGACATGGCAGGTGATGTGGCAGGTGACGTGGCAAGTGGACAATCCACAACTTGTGGCCAGGTGACGTGGCAGGTGGAAATCCACAAATTGTGGCAGGTGACGTGGCCAGGTGACGTGGCAGGTGATGTGGCCAGGTGACGTGGCAAGTGGACAATGCACAACTTGTGGCAGGTGACGTGGCCAGGTGACGTGGCCAGGTGACGTGGCAGGTGACGTGGCAAGTGAACATTTCACAACTTGTGGCAGGTGACGTGGCAGGTGACATGGCCAGGTGACGTGGCCAGGTGATGTGGCAAGTGGACAATCCACAACTTGTGGCAGGTGACATGGCCAGGTGACGTGGCAGGTGACGTGGCAAGTGGACAATGCACAACTTGTGGCAGGTGACGTGGCCAGGTGACGTGGCCAGGTGACGTGGCAAGTGGACAATGCACAACTTGTGGCAGGTGACGTGGCCAGGTGACGTGGCCAGGTGACGTGGCAGGTGACGTGGCAAGTGGACAATTCACAACTTGTGGCAGGTGACGTGGCCAGGTGACGTGGCAGGTGACGTGGCAAGTGGACAATGCACAACTTGTGGCAGGTGACGTGGCCAGGTGACGTGGCAAGTGGACAATGCACAACTTGTGGCAGGTGACGTGGCCAGATGACATGGCAGGTGACGTGGCAGGTGACGTGGCAAGTGGACAATGCACAACTTGTGGCAGGTGACGTGGCCAGGTGACGTGGCCAGGTGACGTGGCAGGTGACGTGGCAAGTGAACATTCCACAACTTGTGGCAGGTGATGTGGCCAGTGGACAATCCACAACTTGTGGCCAGGTGACGTGGCAGGTGACGTGGCAAGTGGACAATTCACAACTTGTGGCAGGTGACGTGGCCAGGTGACGTATCAGGTGACGTGGCAAGTGGACAATCCACAGCTTGTGGCAGATGATGTGGCAAGTGATACGCTAAATACAAGTACACTGCTGCTCTCTCAGCTGCTGGTCTCCCAAAATGGCTGAAATGGTTAAATAATAATGTTTTTTGAGCTTAGGGAGGGTCTTATGATGTTTCTTAACTAAACGCCTATAGACGCAAACGCGGTAAAACGCGGTAAAACGCCGCTAAAATCGCGGCAAAAACGGGCGTTTTTAAACGCCGGTTTTAGCCTTTAAAAACGTGTTCAGCAGAGTTTGCACCGGCGTCTCGTGTGCATGGGGCCTAACACACAGAGCTCTGTACACAGCTCAGCGATCTGGCTGTTTCTTTGGGAGAAAAAACAGCCAGATCTATTAGTAAAAAAAAAAGCACATATTACACACATTACACTTGCTAGGCACACAGGTAACCCCTTGATGTTAACCCCTTCCCAGCCAGTGTCATTAATACAGTGTACAGTATTATATCTGATCAGTGTATTAGTGTCACTATTGATGTCAGTGTCAGTTAATTAGTTGGTATACTTCCCAGCAAGGGTCTGTTAGTGTTAGATTGTCCGCCACCCTATCGCAGTCACACTATAAGTCGCTCATCACCTCCATTACCATAGCTGCGTAACTCCCAGTATATACAGTATACCATTGTTTGTAGACGCTATAACTTCACTCAAACCAAGTAATCTACGCTTATTGGGATTTTTTCTTTTGCCAAAAACATGTAGCAGAATACATTTTGGCCTAAATTTATATTAATTTTTGATATTTAGAGTTTTTTAATTGGATATGTTATATAACAAATTAGAAAATGTTGTTTTTTTTCCATACAAATTTTCTGTCTCTTTTGGTTGATATGCTGTATTAAAAAAAAAAAAAAAAAAACCCAGTGGTGATCAAATACCATAAAAAAAAAAAAAAAAAAGGCTCTATATAAATTTTATTTGGGTACAATGTTGCATGCCCGTGCAATTGCCAGTTAAATTTGCGCAGTGCTGAATAGAAAAAAAATGCTTTGGCCAAGAAGGTGTAAAACCTTTCCGGAGGTCAAGTGGTTAATATTTCCTCCGGGTCTGTAGCTGAGGTTCCATAAAGTCTGCAGGAACCAAAGCATTGTACCCACGACCCACTAACTTTGATTGTAAAGCTTTACAAGCGCAAATGTTAAAAAATAATACATGCACATTTATTTGTTTGTAATACGGGTGCATTTATTATTTTTTGCAAAGTTTGGAATTGTCCTTTAATGCGTGTTCTATGTCCCACAGTGGAAGACTTCAGATGAGCTCAGGTGCAGTGCAGAAAAATTCAAACATGCCACATTTTTCTACACCCCTCCACTCTATTTTGGTGTGAATTGGGCACTCTGCACCTCTTCATTGCACATGGAGTGAAGGAGCCTATGATCTTCTGAAAATAATGTTTGCTTAAAGGGGTTGTAAAGGAAAAAGTTTTTTCACCTTAACCACTTGCCGACCGCACCATAGCCGAAAGACGGCTACAGGGCAGTCAAGTTATTCTGGGACGACGTCCCAGGGACGTCCTCCCAGAATCTTGCTCCCGCGCGCCCCCTGGGGCGCGCTCCCAGAAATATCTGTGACCGCCGGGTCCGGAAGACCCAGCGCATCACGGATAGCGGTAGATGGCCGCTAATTGCGGCCGTTTACCACGTGATCGCTCCGTCAAATGACGGAGCGATCACTTGTAAACAAACCGGCGTCACGTGATGACGCCGGTTTCCTCTCTCCCCTCTCTGTACCGATTGGTACATTGTGAGAGGAGAGGGGAGGGAGCGGATGGCAGCAGCGCTGTGGGCTGGATGTGTAGTGCCCACAGCCCTGCTCTGTGACAAGTGAAGTCACAGATCCATCCATCCCAGTGCTCAGCCATCCCTGCTCAGCCATCCCTGCTCAGCCATCACTGCTCAGCCATCCCTGCTCATACTCAAATACCCTGCAATACCCTGCCCATACCCTGCAATACCCTGCTCATACCCTGCAATACCCTGCCCATACCCTGCCCATACTCTGCAATACCCTGCCCATACTCTGCAATACCTTGCCCATACTCTGCAATACCCCGCCATACTCTGCAATACCCCGCCATACACTGCAATACCCCGCCATACTCTGCAATACCCCGCCATACTCTGCAATACCCCGCCATACTCTGCAATACCCCGCCATACTCTGCCAATACCCCGCCATACTCTGCCAATACCCTGCAATACCCTGCCCATACTCTGAAATACCCTGCTCATACTCTGCAATACCCTGCCCATACTCTGCAATACCCCGCCATACTCTGCAATACCCCGCCATACTCTGCGACACCCCGCCATACTCTGCCAATACCCTGCCATACTCTGCTAATACCCTGCAATACCCTGCCCATACTCTGAAATACCCTGCTCATACTCTGAAATACCCTGCCCATACTCTGAAATACCCTGCCCATACTCTGAAATACCCTGCCCATACTCTGAAATACACTGCCCATACTCTGAAATACTCTGCAATACCCTGCTCATATTCTGCAATACCCTGCCCATACTCTGCAATACCCTGCAATACCCGGCAATACCCTGCAATACCCTGCCCATACCCGGCAATACCCTGCCCATACCCTGCCAATACCCTGCAAAAAAAAGTGTTTTAACCACTTCCCGCCCGCAGGCCGTCATATGACGTCCTTGACTTTGTGCGGGGATCTCTGAATGATGCCTTCAGCTACAGGCATCATTCAGATATCAGATTTTTCAGCCAGCGATTCCCTACACCATAAGAATGATAATTCCGTCGCTTGATCGTTCTTACGGGAGGCGAGAGGGGACGTCCCCTCCCCTCCCGCCGCCCTCCGGTGCTTCTACCGACTCACCGCTACGATCAAAGCCAGGATCGTTTTTAATTTTTTTTATTTCAGGCTTCCCAGCCTAGAGGTGAGATGTGGGTCTTATTGACCCCATATCTCACTGTAAAGAGGACCTGTCATGCCATATTCCTATTACAAGAGATGTTTACATTCCTTGTAATAGGAATAAAAAGGATTAAAAATTTTATTTTTGGGGAAAAAAGTGGCAAACTAAATAAAATAAAGTAAAATGAACAATACATTTTTTTATTTTTTTTTAAAGCGCCCCTGCCCCCGTGTGTTTGCATGCAGAAGCGAACGCATACGTAAGTCCCGCCCACATATGAAAACGGTGTTCAAACCACACATGTGAGGTATCGCTGCGAACGTTAGGGCGAGAACAATAATTCTAGCCCTAGACCTCCTCTGTAACTCAAAACATGTAACCAGTAAATAAATTAAAAGCGTTGCCTATGGGGATTTTTAAGTAGCGAAGTTTGGCACCATTTCACGAGTGTGTGCAATTTTGAAGGGTGACATGTTAGGTATCTATTTACTCGGCATATCTTCATCTTTCAAATTATGCAAAAACATTCGGCTAACCTTACCATTTTGTTTTTTTTAAAGCACAAAACAGTTTTTTTTTCACCCAAAAACCGCGTTCGAAAAATTGCTGCGCAAATACCGTGCGAGATAAAAAGTTGCAACAACCGCCATTGTATTCTCTAGGGTCTTTGCAAAAAAAAACATATATATATTGTTTGGGGGTTCGGTGTAATTTTCTAGCAAATAAATGATAAAATTTACAGAAATGTCAGAATTGGCCTGGGTGCTCCAGAACGCCTGAAAGTGCTCCCTGCATGTTGGGCCTCTGTATGTGGCCACGCTGTGTAAAAGTCTCACACATGTGGTATCGCCATACTCGGGAGTAATAGCAGAATGTGTTTTGGGGTGTAATTTGTGGTATGCATATGCTGTGTGTGAGAAATAACCTGCTAATATGGCAATTTAGTGAAAAAAAAAAAAAAAGAAAAAAAAATCTTGGTTTTGCAAAGAATTGTGGTAAAAAATGACAACTTCAAAAAACTCACCATGCCGCTTTCTAAATACCTTGGAATGTCTTCTTTCCAAAAAGGGGTCATTTGGGGGGTATTTGTACTTTTCTGGCATGTTAGGGTCTCAGGAATTAAGATAGGCCGTCAGTACTTCAAGTGTGATCAATTTTCAGATATTGGCACCATAGATTGTGGACTCTATAACTTTTACAAAGACCAAATAATATGCACCAATTTGTACTTTTCTTTTTCGTACATCACGGGACACAGAGCGACTTAGTCATTACTAATGGGTTATATAGATTACCTTCAGGTGCTGGCACTGGCAACTTCCAAACCGGAAGTACCCTCCCCTATATAAGCCCCTCCCATCCGGGAGCACCTCAGTTTTTTGCCAGTGTCTAAGGTGTTGGCCAAAGAGTAACATGTGTTTTCACTGGGCTTGCGTACAGGTTCTTTTATGGGCCTCAGTAAGCTGTTCCGGATCCGACCAAAAAAGCTTCATAGCTAAACGGTCGGTACCCGGGCCTTGCAACAGAAGAGCAAGGTTTTGCCTGTAATGCCTCTCTTAGGAGGGCTGGACCCTGGGATCCAGAGCTCTGGTCATACCCAAGATGTTTTCTGTGCAGGGTGCTATACAGGTCCAGGGGAGTGGAATCCTTGGGAACCCGGTCCCTGAAGGTTTAATTACAATGCCCGCCGTGATAGGTGAAGTTTGGGCTTCTGTGGACCAAACAGAGTCCTGCGGCGGGGAAGAGGTAAGTGGGGGCCACCAGGAACTTGGTTCTATTGGGGGACCCCCAAGCCTAATTTGTCTTTCTGTCTGTTACCTAACGGTATTCCCGCTAAATATCTGTGCATGCCTGTAACTACTGGAAAATGTAAAATTTTAATAGTAGTCAAGAAAAAAAAAAAAAAGGGAGACCGCGGTACCTGTGTTAAACCACTAGAGGCCGCTGTGGTCCATTTTTTCTTGTCATGTGGATCTTTGTCTTTTCAAGTCAAAAGATCCAGGCAGTTGGTAAGTTCTCTGTGAATCCACTTCCTCTGCCCTGTTGCTGCACTCATCCACCGCACAGGCCCTCCGGCAAAAAGGGCCCTGGCTCCTAGTCCCTGCTTATTTTTCAAAAAAAAGCGCCGAAGGCGCACGGGCGCGCGCGCGTGCACGCGCCTCCTATGTAGAGATGAGCGGAAAAAAAGGGGCGGGGCTGGTGGATGACGCTCGATGCGCGCCGCGGCGCTTCTGCGCATGTGCAGGCGTCCCAGCATGGATAAAAGACACAGTACAAGTGTCAGCTGGATGCAAACAGAGCTAGCAACAAAACGGTGGCACACAGAGGCGGTTGATGCAGGCATCCCCATAGAAAGGCACTTTAGTGGACACCAGCTGGTATATAGCAGCAACTGTGCTAGACTATTCCCAGTAAAAGTGGTGTATGACGACGGGAATACCTCAGCTTTGTGCTTAAAGGATATGTCGTCCAGACGCTCTGGAAATAAGTCTTCCAAGAAGCGAAAGGGGTCTCCATCGGGCTCTGAGGATTTTGGGCATGCTTGTACTGCACCAATCTCCCCTGAAATTTCAGAGGTTAGTAGCCGTAGGAACCCCGCAGGAGTACCTGGTGCTGTGGCTGCCCCCAGTCCACCTGCTCCTGTATATATAACAGAGGAGGTTTTTTCCTCAACTCTGGGAGGATTGGAAGAGAGATTAACAGCATTGATCGCTGCTTCCCTGTCACAGGGAAAGCGCGTCCGATCTCCGTCTCCTCCTTCAGAGTGCCTGTTAGTGGAGGAACAGCCCCACACAGAGATCGACCTACCTGAAGGGGATCAGGATGAGGTTGATTCGGTTATAGAGGAATCAACAGTGGAAGACCCTTTCTCAGCATCTCAGGCTGAAAGATTATGGGTTCAGTCTCTGACTAACATGGTCCGATCAGCATTTAAAATGCCTCTTGCGGAGCCATCAACCACTACTGTCTCCTCGCTGGGGTCGCTAAAAGCTCCCCAGGCTGTCTGTTCCTTCCCAATCCACCCCTTATTGGAAGGGCTTATTTACCAGGATTGGGAGCATCCTGATAAAATATTTACTCCCCCCAAGAGATTTCCGGTGATCTATCCCATGGAGGATAAGTTCATACAAAAATGGAAGGTGCCCACAGTGGACGCAGCCATCTCTTTTGTGAATAAATCACTGACATGTCCAGTAGATAATGTTCCAATGTTCAAAGACCCAATAGATAAAAAATTGGAGTCTTTACTAAAATCTGCTTTCTCTACAGCAAGCATGCTGACACAACCTGCAGTAGCAGCTATTGGGGTCTGCCAAGCAGTGAAGGATCAGTTGAAACAAGTCTTAAGGGACTTACCAGATCAGCAGGCTCTTGCCCTAGCTGACCTACCCAGAGCCTTATGTTTTGCGGTGGACGCCATAAAGGATACAATCCAACAGGCCTCCCGCTTTACGCTGTCTGTAGTACATATGCGTAGGCTTTTGTGGCTCAAAAACTGGTCTGCTGAGGCTCCCTGTAAGAAATTGCTGATTAGCTTCCCATTTCATGGAGAACGCTTATTTGGGGAAGATCTGGACAAGTATATCCAGAAAATTTCTGCCGGTAAAAGTACACTCTTGCCGGTTAAGAACAAAGCTAGAAGTCCTTCTTTTAAGAAGCCTACTTCTCCAGTCCCTGGCACATCGGCTGTGAAACAGTTCCGACGGCCTCCGCGGTCAAATCCAGGGGGCAGAAATCAGGGACAATCACAGGGTAACAAGAAACCCTGGGTCAAGAGAGGTACGAAACCTCCCCCCAAGTCATGAAGGGTTGCCCCCACTCAATCGGGTGGGGGGAAGACTTCAGTTGTTCACAGAGACCTGGCGGGACACCATCAGAGACAGATGGGTGATCTCCACAGTAAGTCTGGGATACAAGCTGGAGTTAAAAGACACTCCTCCTGCCCATTTTATGAGGTCAAACATGCCAAGCGATCCCCAGAAGAGAGGATCCCTCCTTCTGGCACTAGAACAACTATTGCTCCAAGGTGTAATCATGAAGGTTCCCTTGGAAGAATGCGGGTTCGGGTTTTACTCAAACCTCTTCACAGTCCCGAAGCCAAACTGGGACGTGAGGCCCATATTAAATCTAAAAGGGCTAAACAAATTCCTACATATCAGGACTTTTCGGATGGAGTCGATCCGATCGGTGGCCACCGCCCTACAAGGGCAGGAATGGTTAGCCTCGATCGACATAAAGGATGCTTATCTGCATATTCCCATCTTTCCGGCCCATCAGAAATTTCTACGCTTTGCAGTAGAAGGGCGCCATTTTCAGTTCAGAGCCTTACCTTTCGGTCTGGCCACAGCACCACGAGTGTTCACAAAAATTCTGGCCCCACTATTGGCCAATCTAAGAACACGGGGTGTAACGATAATGGCATATTTAGACGACCTGCTACTAATAGACCACTCAGTGGAAAAACTGGAAGTAGCTATTCACGAGACAATCAAGTATCTGGGATATCACGGTTGGATTATCAACCGAGACAAGTCAGCTCTAAGACCAGTCAAAAGTCTGGAATACTTGGGGCTAAGGCTGGATTCAAATCAGAGAAAGATTTTCTTACCTCCAGAGAAGGTGTCGTCTTTGAAAGATTTGACCCACTTAGTGGGTACAAAAAGAAAACCATCCATACGCCTGTGCATGAGGCTGCTGGGAAAAATGATGGCTTCATTCGAAGCAGTACCCTACAGTCAATTCCATTCAAGGAACTTGCAGAGGGCCATACTATCAGCCTGGAACAAAAAAGTTCAGGCTTTAGACTTACCAATGTCCCTGTCCCCTTCCGTTCGCAAGAGCCTCCATTGGTGGTTGGTGCCCCAGAATCTGGAAAAAGGGAAACCCTTCAGTCCGGTTTCTTGGAAGGTGGTCACTACAGATGCCAGCCTCATAGGCTGGGGGGCAGTACTGGAGCAATGGTCTCTCCAGGGCAAGTGGTCAGAAGCAGAGAAGGCCCTGCCCATCAATCTCTTAGAGATACGAGCAGCCCGGTATGCCCTAGTAGCATGGACATCCAAACTCCAAGGGTCCCCTGTCAGAATTCAATCAGACAATGCCACAGCAGTGGCATATATCAATCACCAGGGTGGCACCAGGAGTCGTGCAGCCCAGAGGGAAGCGAATTGCATCCTGAAATGGGCAGAAAGATATGTCCCAGCCATATCCGCGGTTTTCATCCCAGGAGTGGAAAATTGGAGAGCGGACTTTCTAAGTCGCCAGCAATTATTCCCGGGGGAATGGTCTCTTCACCCCGAGGTTTTCCAGGCAATATGCCAGCGGTGGGGAACACCGGATGTAGATCTGCTAGCATCCAGATTCAACGCAAAGGTGGACAGATTTGTGTCTCGCACAAGGGATCCCCTAGCTTGCGGCTCGGATACCCTAGTGTTCCCTTGGGATCAGTTCAAGCTGATATATGCATTCCCACCGCCACAATTGTTACCGCGATTAATCCGCAGAATCCGGGTAGAAAAGAAACCGGTGATTCTGGTGGCTCCAGCGTGGCCCCGAAGAGCATGGTACGCGGAGATCGTAAAGATGTCAGTGGGGAGTCCTTGGACCCTCCCACATCGTCCGGACCTGCTTTCGCAGGGACCGATATACCACCCTTCCTTACCAGCCCTAGGTTTGACGGCCTGGCTATTGAAGCCCACATTCTAAAAAAGAGAGGTCTCTCTAATCCGGTGGTATCTACCATGATCAATGCCAGGAAGCCGGTATCCAGGCAGATCTATTATAGGATCTGGAAGGCGTATATCGCGTGGTGTGAGGCCAAGAAATGGCATCCGCGTAAGTACGTAATAGGTAGGATTCTGGACTTCCTACAGTGGGCTGTGGATAGGAAGCTTGCCTTGAGTACTATCAAGGGTCAGATTTCGGCCTTGTCAATATTTTTTCAAAGGCCCTTGGCTTTGCATTCATTAGTCAAAGCTTTCATACAAGGAGTGATGCGTATTAGCCCTCCGGTTAGTATTCCTATATGTCCATGGGACTTAAACCTGGTTCTGTCGGTTCTACAGAAACAACCATTTGAACCATTGCAGCACATTTCCTTGGTTCTTCTCACCAGGAAATTGATTTTCTTAGTAGCCATTTGTTCGGCTAAAAGAGTATCGGAATTAGCCGCCATGTCCTGTAAGGAGCCATATCTGGTTGTCCATAAGGACAGAGTAGTGTTACGTCCTCATCCAGCCTTTCTTCCTAAGGTGGTATCGAGGTTTCATTTGAACCAAGATGTGGTTCTTCCTTCTTTTTTTCCCAAACCTACCTCGGTAGAGGAAAAAGTTATTGCATTCTTTGGATGTAGTAAGAGCAGTTAAAGCTTATCTAAAAGCCACTGCTCAGATTCGTAGAACGGATACTTTGTTTGTGCTGCCGGAAGGCCCCAGAAAGGGTCAGGCAGCATCAAAATCTACTTTAGCCAAGTGGATTCGACAGGTCATAATACAAGCCTATGGCTTGAAAAAGAGACCGCCTCCGTTCAAAGTTAGGGCGCATTCCACAAGAGCAGTTGGAACTTCATGGGCAGCGCATCACCAGGCCTCCCTGGCTCAAATCTATAAGGCCGCAACATGGTCTTCAGTACACACGTTTACTAGGTTCTACCAGGTGGACGTTAGAAGTCAGGAGGATGTCTGTTGTGTTACACTATGTGATTATTCTTGCTCTGTGTCTTTAAGATCTGTCCCCTTCTTTCTAGCTGAACTCTCTCTCTCACCGTAGTTCTTTATATATCTCCTCCACTTCCTGATTCTGGTCAGTACTCCTGTATTTTTTCCATGCTAAACATCTTACATGTGGCTTACAACTGCAACGTTTTTCTATCTATGAATATCCATCATTAAACGGAACATTCGAAAGGATTCATCGTCTGTCGTCCTAACTGTGAGTTTATTCATTGAGTTAAACTGCCTGTATCGATGCAAGGGATGAATATCAAACCAGCTTGAGTAAGGCCTACTTAAACCTGGAGATGAACTTTATCGCTTTGTAGTTGAGACAGAACAGTAGAAAAACGGAGTTTCACAGCCTAATTACAAGATTTCTGCATGTCAGTACTGATACAGACAAGATTTACTGCCCTCATAGCAAGACAGAAGGGACAGAGCAGCACACGGCAGCCTTATAGCCTGAGACAATCTGCACAGTGTCATATTTCAGCACACAGATCCTGCCTGCTTTCACAGTCAGTCTGCTATCATGAGTGACCAAGCTTCTGCATGTGAACTCACATCTACTTCCTCACAAGTTCCTGAAGAAACTGAGTTACCCAAACGCTCAGTTAAACCCACTTGGAAAGTAATGGAGAATTATGAAGCTTCAAGGACTGAATTGTCAAATAGCTTGGAATTAGTCTGGGAGAAAATCCTTGCTGAAGCCAATACAGTGTCTGTTGAACGTGAACCACTGACACTAGAGGGCGCCATTAAACAACTTTCTGCCTCATATGAGCTTTATCAGCTTACCAGCATCAAATTCACTAATGTCTTACAAAACATGAATACAGAAAGTGCGATGACACAATTAAAGCGTGTCAACATTCTTAATATTGAAAGAGACAGTTTTATCCAGCAAACCAGATTAAAGGCAGAAGCAAAAATAAAGCTGTTACAGGACACTGCATCTCACAGATCTGTTTCCACCAGACGTTCTAAAAACTCGTCAAGATCCCATAGTTCAAGATACTCAACACTCAGTGAGCGACTTATTAATGCCCGCGCTGAAGTGGAAGCCAGCAAAGTGCAGGTGGCATATGCAGAAAAAAGAGCAGAGTTGGAAGCGCAGTCAGCACGTCAAAGAGCAACAATGGAAACCTTAAATGAACAGTGTAAACATGACATAGCTATGGCAAAGCTAAGGGTCCTACAGCAAGCTATCAGTGCAGACGAAGGTGCAAGTGAGAAAGACAGCATTAACCTAAACATAGCAGATATGGAAGACACCCTCAAACGCACTAAAGACTATGTCCTAAGCCACTGCAGTGCACACTCCATTGTCTCCAATGCTCCCGACTACATAGAGACTCCTTCACAGCTTCAAGTTAAAGAGGTTCCAGCAACTTCCTGCACTCAAAATCACTCCACTGCATTTCCTACCTGCCTACCTTGCCTGCCTTCATACGTCTCAGAGCATCAGCGCAAGCTTCAAGCAAGTCATCAATCTCCAGTCATCGGTACAGCCTTGAATCAACGTACCATTGGAACAACTGACTTCAAGCAAGCAACTCACCTGGATGCATCTGCTGCACCATATTTCCCTGTGTCCTTTAACAACAATGTCAAAGATAACGCAATAAGCACCATACAGCCAACAGCATCTCACATAAAGGCGGAGACAACTGAGACAGAAGAGTTTGTGAGGTACATGCTTCGCAGAGAGCTCACAAAGACTGGTCTTACAAGTTTTGATGACCAACCTGAGAACTACAGAAGTTGGAAATGTGCCTTCAGAACTACAATCAGCAATATTGGCATTACAGCTGATCAAGAATTGAATCTGCTGATCAAATGGCTTGGTCCTCTATCTGCTGCACGTGTTAAGCCATTAAGATCGGTTTTCATGGACAATCCTACTGCAGGCCTCACAGCTGCATGGGAGCGACTAGAGCAAAATTATGGCAGTCCAGAAGCTATAGAAAATGCTTTGTTCATGCGTCTGGAAACTTTCCCAAAGATATCCGGTAAGGACAACAAGGAGTTACAGAGACTGAGTGACCTTCTCCTTGAGATTCAGCTAGCCAAGACAGACCCAAAACTACCTGGACTCAGTTACCTTGACACTCCAAGAGGGGTAAACCCAATTGTCTCCAAGCTCCCGTATGGTTTGCAAGAGAAATGGACTGCACTAGGGTCATCATACAAAAGAGAGAACAAGGTTTCCTTCCCTCCATTCTCTTTCTTCTGTGAATTCATCAGGGAAATTGCAGAGACCAAGAACGATCCAAGTTTTTCCTATGGTGAGTACAGTCTCTTCTCACCCTTTCCTAAGAGTACCAGTCTTCAGGGCAACTACAGAAACCATAGAGGCCCAGTGTCCGTGAAAAAGACTGACATCCTTCCCACTCCTACCACAGTTCTGGCCACGAACAAACAGAGTAGGAAGATTGAAAACCCTAACAGAGAGTGTCCCATACACAAGAAGCCACACCCCCTCAATAAATGTATCGGCTTTAGAAAAAAGCCTCTGGAAGAGCGCAAGGAGCTTTTAAAGACATTTAGGGTATGTTTCAGGTGCTGTGCTTCTACAGAACATTTTGCAAGGGACTGTAATGTGTCCATCAAGTGCATAGAGTGTGGCTCTGAAGAACATGTGCAAGCCCTCCATCCTCTTGAGCCCAGCTCTGCACAACCTGCCAACGCTCCTCCCAGGTTAACGCATGGCGGGGAGAATACAGACCAAGTGCCTAATTCTACCATAATTTCTTCATCCTGCACTGAAGTTTGTGGAGAAGACCGCTGTGGTAAGTCCTGTGCTAAGATATGCTTGGTGAACATATACCACAAGGATCAACCAGAAAAGTCTCTAAAGGCATATGCTATCTTAGACGATCAGAGCAATCGATCACTTGCAAAATCAGAATTGTTCAATCTATTTGAAATAAAAGGCGAAGCTCATCCTTACACCTTGGGTACCTGTAGTGGAACTATAGAGGTTTCTGGAAGAAGGGCTCATGGACTCATGATATCTTCTCTCAAAGGTAACTTACAATTACCCTTACCTACACTTGTTGAGTGCAATCAGATACCTGCTAATAGGGATGAGCTTCGTGTTCGAGTCGAACATACGTTCGACTCGAACATCGGCTGTTCGATCGTTCGACGAAGATCGAACGATTTGGGCCGTTCGCGCCAAATTCGAGTGACGCGAACGGCCCACAATGCACTACGCCATCGCAGTGTCATCCAGGCGCTGTGATTGGCCAAGCATGCACTGTGACCCCGCATGCTTGGCCAATCACAGCGCCGGCAGCGAGGAGAGCAATGATTGGCCACAGGCAGGATGCCTGTGGCCAATTATTGCTGAGGGTGTTTAGTACACGCCCCACACTATAAAAGGCCGCCAGCACGGCGGCCTAGTGTAGTGTGTTCCGGAGCAGGGAAAGAGAAGCATAGGCAGGGACAGTGACATTTATTTTTTTCTTGCTTAACCTGGATTCCTTTAGTTTAGGGAAAGAGAAGGATAGGTAGGGAGAGTGTCAGTGTGTTTTACTGTGCGAATCCTTGTTTCTAGGGACAGGGAAGGACAGTGAGGGAATTCTCCTTGTGCTATAGTGTGCTTTAAAAAAACATTTTTTCTAGGGACAGAAAACTATAGGTAGGGAGAGTGTCAGTGTGTTTTACTGTGCGAATCCTTGTTTCTAGGGACAGGGAAGGACAGTGAGGGAATTCTCCTTGTGCTATAGTGTGCTTTAAAAAAACATTTTTTCTAGGGACAGAAAACTATAGGTAGGGAGAGTGTCAGTGTCTTTTACTGTGCGAATCCTTGTTTCTAGGGACAGGGAAGGACAGTGAGGGAATTCTCCTTGTGCTATAGTGTGCTTTAAAAAAACATTTTTTCTAGGGACAGAAAACTATAGGAAGGAAGAGTGTCAGTTTCTTTCACTGTGATAATCCTTGTTTCTAGGGACAAAGAAGGAAAGTGAGTGAAATTCTCCTTATGCTATAGTGTGCTTTAAAAAAACATTTTTTCTAGGGACAGAAAACTATAGGTAGGGAGAGTGTCAGTGTCTTCTACTGTGCGAATCCTTGTTTCTAGGGACAGGGAAGGACAGTGAGGGAATTCTCCTTGTGCTATAGTGTGCTTTAAAAAAACATTTTTTCTAGGGACAGAAAACTATAGGTAGGGAGAGTGTCAGTGTCTTTTACTGTGCGAATCCTTGTTTCTAGGGACAGGGAAGGACAGTGAGGGAATTCTCCTTGTGCTATAGTGTGCTTTAAAAAAACATTTTTTCTAGGGACAGAAAACTATAGGTAGGGAGAGTGTCAGTGTCTTTTACTGTGCGAATCCTTGTTTCTAAGGACAGGGAAGGACAGTGAGGGAATTCTCCTTGTGCTATAGTGTGCTTTAAAAAAACATTTTTTCTAGGGACAGAAAACTATAGGTAGGAAGAGTGTCAGTTTCTTTCACTGTGATAATCCTTGTTTCTAGGGACAAAGAAGGAAAGTGAGAGAAATTCTCCTTGTGCTATAGTGTGCTTTAAAAAAACATTTTTTCTAGGGACAGAAAACTATAGGTAGGGAGAGTGTCAGTGTGTTTTACTGTGCGAATCCTTGTTTCTAGGGACAGGGAAGGACAGTGAGGGAATTCTCCTTGTGCTATAGTGTGCTTTAAAAAAACATTTTTTCTAGGGACAGAAAACTATAGGAAGGAAGAGTGTCAGTTTCTTTCACTGTGATAATCCTTGTTTCTAGGGACAAAGAAGGAAAGTGAGGGAAATTCTCCTTGTGCTATAGTGTGCTTTAAAAAAACATTTTTTCTAGGGACAGAAAACTATAGGTAGGAAGAGTGTCAGTTTCTTTCACTGTGATAATCCTTGTTTCTAGGGACAAAGAAGGAAAGTGAGGGAAATTCTCCTTGTGCTATAGTGTACTTTAAAAAAACATTTTTTCTAGGGACAGAAAACTATAGGTAGGGAGAGTGTCAGTGTGTTTTACTGTGCGAATCCTTGTTTCTAGGGACAGGGAAGGACAGTGAGGGAATTCTCCTTGTGCTATAGTGTGCTTTAAAAAAACATTTTTTCTAGGGACAGAAAACTATAGGTAGGGAGAGTGTCAGTGTCTTTTACTGTGCGAATCCTTGTTTCTAGGGACAGGGAAGGACAGTGAGGGAATTCTCCTTGTGCTATAGTGTGCTTTAAAAAAAACATTTTTTCTAGGGACAGAAAACTATAGGTAGGAAGAGTGTCAGTTTCTTTCACTGTGATAATCCTTGTTTCTAGGGACAAAGAAGGAAAGTGAGGGAAATTCTCCTTGTGCTATAGTGTGCTTTAAAAAAACATTTTTTCTAGGGACAGAAAACTATAGGTAGGGAGAGTGTCAGTGTCTTTTACTGTGCGAATCCTTGTTTCTAGGGACAGGGAAGGACAGTGAGGGAATTCTCCTTGTGCTATAGTGTGCTTTAAAAAAACATTTTTTCTAGGGACAGAAAACTATAGGTAGGGAGAGTGTCAGTGTCTTTTACTGTGCGAATCCTTGTTTCTAGGGACAGGGAAGGACAGTGAGGGAATTCTCCTTGTGCTATAGTGTGCTTTAAAAAAACATTTTTTCTAGGGACAGAAAACTATAGGTAGGGAGAGTGTCAGTGTCTTTTACTGTGCGAATCCTTGTTTCTAGGGACAGGGAAGGACAGTGAGGGAATTCTCCTTGTGCTATAGTGTGCTTTAAAAAAACATTTTTTCTAGGGACAGAAAACTATAGGTAGGGAGAGTGTCAGTGTCTTTTACTGTGCGAATCCTTGTTTCTAGGGACAGGGAAGGACAGTGAGGGAATTCTCCTTGTGCTATAGTGTGCTTTAAAAAAACATTTTTTCTAGGGACAGAAAACTATAGGTAGGGAGAGTGTCAGTGTCTTTTACTGTGCGAATCCTTGTTTCTAGGGACAGGGAAGGACAGTGAGGGAATTCTCCTTGTGCTATAGTGTGCTTTAAAAAAACATTTTTTCTAGGGACAGAAAACTATAGGTAGGGAGAGTGTCAGTGTCTTTTACTGTGCGAATCCTTGTTTCTAGGGACAGGGAAGGACAGTGAGGGAATTCTCCTTGTGCTATAGTGTGCTTTAAAAAAACATGTTTTCTAGGGACAGAAAACTATAGGTAGGGAGAGTGTCAGTGTCTTTTACTGTGCGAATCCTTGTTTCTAGGGACAGGGAAGGACAGTGAGGGAATTCTCCTTGTGCTATAGTGTGCTTTAAAAAAACATTTTTTCTAGGGACAGAAAACTATAGGTAGGGAGAGTGTCAGTGTCTTTTACTGTGCGAATCCTTGTTTCTAGGGACAGGGAAGGACAGTGAGGGAATTCTCCTTGTGCTATAGTGTGCTTTAAAAAAACATTTTTTCTAGGGACAGAAAACTATAGGTAGGGAGAGTGTCAGTGTCTTTTACTGTGCGAATCCTTGTTTCTAGGGACAGGGAAGGACAGTGAGGGAATTCTCCTTGTGCTATAGTGTGCTAAAGCATTCCTCATCAACCATCTTTGAAATCCTTGTTTTTTTGGACAGTCAGGGAAATTGTCGTTGTGCTATTCTGTGCAAAAGCAATCATCCTCAACCATATTTAGAAATCCTTAAGTAAAGGGACAGAGAAGGACACCTGAAGGTAGCCCTTATTGCTTTTTTCCCATCTCCCTGCAGGCCATCTATTAGAATGTCTGGAAGGCAAACAAGGAGAGGCAGACAGTCAGGAGGCAATAAAAGAGGGCAAGCAGGCTCTGTGTCTGGGGGCAACAGTGCTGGTCGTGGACGCGGTGCATTGTCATCAGCACATGGCCATGGGACACGCTTGTCCTTCTTTTCGGCAGCTGGACATGTTGAGCCACATCATGCCGAAGACTTGGTAGAGTGGATGACCAAGCCCTCCTCCTCCTCCTCATCCTCTCTCACCCAGGCTCAGGGTACTGGAAAAGCAGCTGCCAAAGCGTCCTCTTCCCTGGTATCAATGTCAGACTCATCATCAGTCACTCCTTCCCTAGACCCACCATGTCCTCCTCCTGAGGAGTCCCCCGAACTGTTTGAGCACAGTGTTGGGTACATGCTCCAGGAGGATGCCCAGCGTTTCGAAGGGTCTGATGATGAAACCCAGCTAGAGGAAGGCAGTAGCGTGAGAGCAGACAGAGGGGATGCTCAAGAAGGACACAAATCTGGCAGTCATGTTCCAGCAGCTGCAGCATACTGCCAGATTGGCTCCAGTGATGAGGAGGGAGGTGATGATGAGGTCACTGACTCCACGTGGGTGCCTAATAGGAGAGAGGAGGAGGAGGAGGATGAGGAGGAGGCACATCTCCAACGAGGCAGGATGCCCTTTGGTGGCCAGCGTAAGGGCAGTACACCGACGGAATCACACCGCAGAGCTCCGCCTGTGCAGGGCGCTGCCTCTGCCCGTCATTCAAAAAGTTCTTTGGTGTGGGCCTTTTTTGAGGCTAGTGCATCAGATCGCACAGCTGCTGTTTGCAACATATGTCTCAAGCGTATATCGCGTGGCCAAAACATCAGCCGCTTGGGTACCACATGCCTGACCAGACATATGTTGACCTGCCATGCAGCTCGTTGGCAAGCCTACCTCAAAGACCCACACCAAAGAACAAAGCGGACCTCTCCTTGCACCGCATCAGCTGGGATCTCCAACCCCACTATAACTTCAGTCCTCTCTGAAACATGCACTGAGAGGAATGAAGGTGTAGAATTAGGTGTGTCACAGCCAAGTACTTGCGGCCACTCTGCTAGCAGTACACCGACGTCCGATTCTAGCAGGCAAATTTCCCTGCCCCAGCTGCTGGACCGTCGAAAGAAGTTCACTCCCAGCCATCCACATGCCCAGCGGTTGAATGCTAGCTTGGCTAAATTGCTAGCGCTTCAACTGCTGCCTTTTCAGTTGGTAGACTCGGCCCCCTTCCGTGAGTTTGTGAAATGTGCGGTTCCTCAGTGGCAGGTTCCCAAACGCCACTTTTTCTCACGGAAGGCTATTCCGGCTCTCTACCGGCATGTGGAAGGCAATGTATTGGCCTCGCTGGACAGGGCGGTCAGCGGTAAGGTGCATATTACCGCTGACTCATGGTCCAGCAGGCATGGACAGGGACGTTACCTTTCTTTCACGGCCCATTGGGTCACTCTTTTGGCAGCTGGGAAGGATGCAGGACAAGGTGCAGTAGTGTTGGAGGTTGTTCCACCGCCACGCCTCCAAAATGCTACTACTGGTTGTGACACACCTCTCTCCTCCACCCCCTCCTCTTCTTCTTCCTCCATGGCCTCTTCCTGTGGTTTGTCCTCGGAACCAGCGGTGCTCCGTAGGCGTTCAAGGGGCTACGCAAGTACGCAGGCAAAAAGATGCCATGCCGTGCTTGCGCTGGTGTGTTTGGGGGACAGAAGCCACACTGGGGCAGAGGTCCTGTCTGCTCTGCAGGGCCAGGCCGAGAGGTGGTTGACGCCACGCCAGCTTAAGCCAGGAATGGTGGTTTGCGACAATGGCACCAACCTCCTCTCCGCCCTCCGACAGGGACAACTGACCCATGTGCCCTGTGTGGCTCACGTCCTTAACCTGGTGGTGCAGCGGTTCTTGGGCAGGTACCCGGGCTTACAGGATGTCCTGAGGCAGGCCAGGAAAGTCTGTGTGCATTTCCGCAGATCTTATAATGCCAGTGCTCGCCTGGCTGAGCTGCAAAAGGAGTTGAACCTGCCCAAGAACCGCCTTATATGTGACATGCCCACCAGGTGGAACTCAACGTTGGCCATGCTGCAGCGGCTGCACACGCAGCAGAGGGCCATCAATGAGTACCTGTGCGACTACGGCACCAGGACAGGGTCAGGGGAGCTTGGTTTTTTTTCTCCACGCCAGTGGGGCATGATCAGGGATGCATGCACTGTCCTGGCACCATTTGAGGAGGCCACGAGGATGGTGAGCAGTGACAGTGCATGCATCAGTGACACTGTACCTCTTGTCCACCTGTTGGAGCACACGCTGCGTGGAATAATGGACAGGGCACTTGAGGCAGAACAGAGGCAGGAAGAGGAGGACTTCCTTGCCTCTCAAGGCCCCCTTTACTCAGACAGTGTTCCTTCTGTCCCACCCATCGCACAGGAAGAGGAGGAGGAGGAGGAGGAGGAGGATTGTGTCAGCATGGAGGTGGAGGCTGGCACTCAGCATCATCAGCAGCAGTCTTTTAGGGATGATTTACAGTCCCAAGAAACCAGTGGACTTGTACGTGGCTGGGAGGAGGTGGCTGCGGATCATGTCATCCTTAGTGACCCAGAGGACTCCGGAGCGAATGCCTCAGCAAACCTACGCTGCATGGCCTCCCTGATCCTGCAAAGTCTGCGGAAGGATCCTCGTATTCTTCGGATCAAGGAGAGGGACCATTACTGGCTGGCCACTCTCCTTGATCCACGGTACAAGGGTAAGGTTGCGGACCTTATGTTACCGTCGCAGAGGGAGCAGAGGATGAGACAACTCCGGGAGGCCTTGCAGAAAGGTCTGTGCAACGCGTTCCCAGAGACTGGGAGGTTACAAACTCCTGGTCCTGGACAACGAGTTGCTGAGGCTTCGGCCAGTCAAAGAAGGAGCGGTGGGGAAGGTGGCCGTCTGACCGATGCGTTCAGACAATTCTTTAGTCCGCAGCCCCAAAGTATGATTGGTTCCAGCAACCATCGCCAGCGTCTGATAAACATGGTGCAGGAATATCTAGGGGCAAGGTCAGACTTGGACACCTTCCCCACCGAAAATCCTCTGGCTTACTGGGTCTTGAGGATGGATCACTGGCCAGAGCTTGCACAGTATGCAATTGAGCTACTGGCCTGTCCTGCATCCAGCGTTCTTTCGGAACGCACATTCAGTGCTGCTGGAGGATTTGTCACGGATCACAGGGTGCGCCTGTCCACCGACTCGGTTGATCGACTGACTTTCATCAAGATGAACCAGTCTTGGATCACCACCAGCTAGCCATTTTTCTTAAAGATTTTCATCCATATTACCGGGACCAGACATTACATTAAAGCCGCAAGCAGTTTTAAATGGCTTTTTTTTCCTTTAGAAGTGTCATTTTGTGCAGGGACAGTTCTAAACACGGGAAACACGTGGCACTTCACAGGCATACTTTAGACACCCCCCAGGTACGATATTTAAAGGAATATTTGACTTTTTTTTTTTCACTTTATGCATCATTAAAATGACTGCTCCCGAAAAACGACCGTTTTTAAAACTTCTTTTTGCATTGATACATGTCCCCTGGTGCACAACCCGGGTTCCCAAACCCTTTTTAGGACAATAACATGCATAATAGTTGTTATAATTAGCACTTTAGAATTCGAACGTTCGCATCCATTGTATTTAATAGGGTTCTAATGTTCGTACGAACTTTCGGTCCGTTCGCGGGTTCTGGTGCGAACCGAACAGGGGGGTGTTCGGCTCATCACTACCTGCTAACAGGGAAGAAATCCCTACTCCAGCTGCTGCTTTCCATCACCCTCACCTCAAGGTAATAGCAAATGAGATACCGCCGCTTGACAAAGATGCTCAGATCCTTCTTCTGTTAGGAAGAGACATTCTAAGAGTTCACAAGGTACACAGACAAGTCAGTGGACCCCCAGATGCCCCATTTGCCCAGCGCACGGATCTAGGGTGGGTCATCATAGGCAATGTCTGCATAGGCAAAATGAAAAGACCTACCAACATTTCGTCATTCAAGACAAATGTTCTGCCAAATGGCCGAAACACTTACTTTGAGCCATGCCCACATCACTACTGGGTGAAAGAGAAGATAGCCAGCCACGAATGGCAACATGGTATCTCAGGTGACACAAGCCCTTTCTCCTGCCATGATGGCGACTTCGGCTCTACAGTGTTTAATGCAACCAGTGAAGATGACATACTGGCTCCTTCAATGGAAGACAAAGAATTCATCAAGGTAATGGACAAGGAGTTCTTTCAAGATGACTCCAATAACTGGGTAGCACCCCTACCCTTTCGTCTCCCAAGAGAGAGATTGCCCAACAACTTACAGCAGGCCATCAGTAGATTCTCCTCCTTAAAGCGAAACTTAAGCAGGAAACCAGAGATGCAAAAGCACTTTGTGGACTTTATGCAAAATGTATTTGACAGAGATCATGTAGAGCCTGCTCCCCCACTAAAGGAGGGAGAAGAATGCTGGTACCTTCCATCCTTTGGCGTGTATCACCCACGCAAACCAGACCAAATCAGAGTTGTCTTTGATTCCAGTGCCCAGCACGAAGGTGTTTCTCTTAACAACATGCTCCTTACTGGACCCAACTTGAACAACAGTCTAATAGGAGTCTTGATTCGTTTCAGACAAGAGCCTGTAGCAGTAATGGCCGACATTCAACAGATGTTTCACTGCTTCATCGTCAGAGAAGACAACATAAACTACCTCAGGTTTCTATGGCACAAGGACAATGACCTCAACAAGGAAGTTATAGATTATCGCATGAAGGTACATGTCTTCGGTAACAGTCCTTCCCCAGCAGTGGCAACTTATGGGCTAAGGAGAACAGCTCAGACTGGAGAAGTTAAATATGGATCTGATGCCCGTCAATTTGTTGAAAGAAACTTCTACGTTGACGACGCACTTAAGTCCTTTCCAACTGCTAAAGAAGCAATTGATCTTCTCACCAGAACAAAGGAGATGCTGTCTGTAGCAAACCTTAGACTGCACAAGATTATATCCAACAGCCAGGAACTTATGAATGCCTTTCACTCTGAGGACTATGCCACTAGTCTAAAAAACCTTGACTTAGGTACAGATGTGCCTCCAGTACAGCGAAGTCTGGGTTTGTTGTGGAACATCAAACAAGACAAATTCACCTTCCAAGTGTCAACTTGTGACAAACCCTTCACTAAGAGAGGAGTCCTGTCCGTGGTGAATAGCATCTATGACCTACTGGGTTTCCTTGCTCCAGTTACCATTCAAGGTTCCACTTCAACTGCTAACCGGAGAGAGATTCATATTTTCTCTGATGCATCAGTTGAAGCTATTGCTGCAGTAGCCTATTTGAAGACCTCTGAACTGAATGGAGAATCACACTGTAGTTTTGTCCTAGGCAAGGCAAAACTCACACCCAAGCCTGCACATACTGTACCATACCAAGACTTGAACTTTGTGCAGCCGTGCTAGCAGTAGAAATTGCCGAGGTCATACGAAGTGAAATGGACACTAGAATTGATTCTTTCACCTTCTATACAGACAGTAAGGTAGTACTTGGTTACATAAACAACCAAACAAAACAATTTTATGTGTACGTCAGCAACAGGGTTGAACGTATCAAGAGATTCTCTTTACCAAGTCAATGGCATCACGTTCCCACTGAACTCAACCCAGCTGACTGTGGGACCAGAGCCGTGTCACCTGCCGCTCTTCAGGACAGCTTATGGCTGTCACCTTCAAGGTTTCTGTGTGAGGACTCTTACTTACTCCCTATTGACACCACCTATGGGCTAGTAAACCCTGAAGATGATAAGGAAATAAGAACTGTGAACACCTCACTCCACACTTCTGTAAGTACAAAACAGAAGCTGCGGTCACACCGTTATGAGCATCAATGGAAGCAGGTGCAGCATCTAGCCAATGTGTTCTGGCATCGCTGGAAGAAAAAGTATCTTCACCACCTTCAAGGTCGTTACAAATGGCAAGCATCTAAGCCGAATCTTAAGGTTGGAGACCTCATCCTTCTAAAAGACAAGGAAGTTTGTCGGAATGAGTGGCCTATGGGTCTTATTACTAAAGTTATGCCCAGCGACGATAACAAAGTCCGGAAGGTAGAAGTCAAGGTAACCAAGGGAGGATCGACACGAACCTTTAGTCGACCAATTACAGAGTTAGTACTCCTTTTGCCAGGTGAGTGACTTGTGCAAGGACTAGCCATGCTGTCGGCACGGCGGGGAGTACATTGCTGCCATCTACAGGTTCTACTCAGAACTTTGGAATTATTTGAAGACATCATAATGTGACTTTATGTTCTTCATCCTGTTGAACTTACGTTTATTATTTGCTTGTTGCATGTTTTTCATTACAGGTTCCAGGACATTCGTCAGTATTGGACTTTTTGAAAATATATATTTTAGTTTAAGGTTATGAAATCTAAAGATTTCAGATGGGGAGTGTTGTGTTACACTATGTGATTATTCTTGCTCTGTCTTTAAGATCTGTCCCCTTCTTTCTAGCTGAACTCTCTCTCTCACCGTAGTTCTTTATATATCTCCTCCACTTCCTGATTCTGGTCATTACTCCTGTATTTTTTCCATGCTAAACATCTTACATGTGGCTTACAACTGCAACGTTTTTCTATCTATGAATATCCATCATTAAACGGAACATTCGAAAGGATTCATCGTCTGTCGTCCTAACTGTGAGTTTATTCATTGAGTTAAACTGCCTGTATCGATGCAAGGGATGAATATCAAACCAGCTTGAGTAAGGCCTACTTAAACCTGGAGATGAACTTTATCGCTTTGTAGTTGAGATAGAACAATGTCGCCTTTGGGCGCAGTGTGTTGCAGGCCGCAAAAGAGCCTCATGCCTGAAGGCGCCCAGCTTATGTATAGTGTATCCCTCCCCTCATTGGGCATTGCTTTGGGACGTCCCATTAGTAATGACTAAGTCGCTCTGTGTCCCGTGATGTACGAAAAAGAAAAAGGGATTTTTATAACAGCTTACCTGTAAAATCCTTTTCTTGGAGTACATCACGGGACACAGAGCTCCCACCCCTCTTTTGGGGACACTTATTGCTTTGCTACAAAACTGAGGTGCTCCCGGATGGGAGGGGCTTATATAGGGGAGGGTACTTCCGGTTTGGAAGTTGCCAGTGCCAGCACCTGAAGGTAATCTATATAACCCATTAGTAACGACTAAGTCGCTCTGTGTCCCGTGATGTACTCCAAGAAAAGGATTTTACAGGTAAGCTGTTATAAAAATCCCTTTATTTTTACCAAAGATACGTAGCAGTATAAATTTTGGCCAAAATTTATGAAGAAAAATTACTAATTTGCTAAATTTTATAACAGAAACGAAGAAAATTTCATTTTTTTACAAAATTTTCAGTCTTTTTTCTTTTATAGCGCAAAAAATAAAAAACCCAACGGTGATTAAATACCACCAAAAGAAAGCTCTATTTGTGTGAAAAAAAGGACAAAAATTTCATATGGGTACAGTGTTGTATGACTGAGTCATTGTCATTCAAAATGTGAGAGCACCGAAAGCTGAAAATTGGTCTGGTTAGGAAGGGGGTTTAAGTGCCCAGTGGTCAAGTGGTTAAAGCGGAGGTGCAGCTTCTATTTAATTTTTTTTTTAAAGTCAGCAGCTACTAACAGTGTAGCTGCTGACTTTTAATAAGGACACTTACCTGTCCTACTCACCCGCGATCGATCGCTGCTGCCAGGCTCCCGGCTCCTCCATCCTGACTAAGGGAAACAGGTAGTGAAGCCTTACGACTTCACTGCCCGTTTCCTACTGCGCATGCGCCACTCGCACAGCGCTTTGTGAATGGGCGGCTTGCTTCCTGGGATACACACAGTTCCCAGAAGGCAGCGCGCCCCATTCACAAGAAGAGGAAACGTATAATTTTTTTTTTTTTCTATTAATTTTTTTCTTTTTTTTTTTTTAGGATTTTTAATGTATTTTTTTTTTCTGGGTGGACCTCCGCTTTAATGCATCCTATGATGCCGAGTGATACAGTGAGCGGCAATAGCCGCTGGCTGTATCACGGGAGCGCGCCCGCAAGAACTCATCACCATGCGAGCTCGCATGAAGGTGGTGAGTTCTTGCGGGGAGAAGCCGAGACAGCCGCCGAGGGACCCCAGAAGACGCCGTTCGGGGCCACTCTGTGCAAAACGAGCTGCACAGTGGAGGTAAGTATAACATAACTGTTATTTAAAAAAAAAAAAATCTTTACAACCCCTTTAAAGTAAAACCTAAATATCTGTCCTGTACTGCCCTCTTGTGGATTATGGTTTGTAAGCAAAAGTATCTCAGGGAAAAATATATAAAATTAAATGAATGTAGTTCGGTATTCAATTAATTATTAACCACTTCAGCCCCGGAAAGATTTACCCACTTCCTGACCTGACCTTTTTTTGCGATACAGCACCGCGCCGCTTTAACTGACAATTGCACGGTCGTGCGATGATGTACACAAACAAAATTTATGTCCTCTTTTCCCCCACAAATAAAGCTTTCTTTTGGTGGTATTTGATCACCTCTGCAGTTTTTATTTTTTGCGCTATAACAAAAAAAAAAGAGACAATTTTGAAAAAAATAAACAATATTTTTTACGTTCTGCTATAAAACATATCCAATAAATGTTTTTTGAAAAAATCGATTTTTTTCAAAAATTTAGACCAATATTTTTTACTTTTTGCTATAATAAATATCCCCAATTTTTTTTATATTAAGTTATAGCGTCTACAAAATAGGTGATAGATTTATGGCATTTTTTTTTTTTTTTTACTAGTAATGGCGGTGATCTCCAATTTTTATCAGGACTGCGAAATTGTTGCGGACAGAACGGACACTTTTGACACTTTCTTGGGACCACTGACATTTATACAGCGATCAGAGCTAAAAATAGCCACTGATTACTGTATAAATGTTACTGTCAGGGAAGGGGTTAACACTAGGGGGCGATCAAGGGGTTTACTGTGTTTCCTCAGTGTGATCTAACTGTGGGGGGGATGGGACTGCCTGGGGGAGGAGACCGATCGGTGTTCCTATATACTAGGAACACACGATCTGTCTCCTCTCCCCTGTCAGAATGTGGATTTGTTTGTTTACACAAACAGATCCTCATTCTTGCTCTGACAGGAGCGATCGCGGGTGCTCGGGGGACATCGCGGCCGCCGGGCACGTGCATTGGCTCCTCAGTACCGCGGCAGGCACGCGCGCACCTCCTATACCCCTTAAAGCGGCCGCCGTACAGCTACGGTGATTTGCACAGGGGAGCCATTCGACGGCGGGCGGTCGGCAAGCGGTTAATAATATATGACTAATATGTAGCCATAATATATTATAGTTTACTTATTGTATATAATATTTTAGCGAATAAGTCCCAATGACAGTAGGCCTGGCACTGGGATTGAATAGTCACTGGAATTGATTAGACTGGGCTTTAGGGCTCAAAAGTATGAATAAAATTAGAACACTAATAATGTGCTGAATGTGTAGCCATTATTATATATATATTATATTATTGTAATCAATTCCAGTAGCAGTGTTTAGGTCTGTCACTCAGCCCACTGGAATTGATTACACTAAAATATTATATAGAATTAATTATGGCTAGACATATGCACTACCGAAAAATTTGTTTAGTTTTTGTTTCATTTTTCTTTTTTTTTCTGTTCATCGGATAATTCGTTTAGATGTGGCATTCGTTATTTCGGATAATTCGTAACTTCGATGCATTTGTATTTGTTACGGTCGTTCACTAACAGTTACTTTAGCCAAATTTAAAAGGAAATTCCAATAAAAATGTAAATCTAATCTATCCCAAATCAGTTGCTATGGCGCAGAGACCTGAATCGAAGAATTACTGATGTCAGCTATTTTACCTATCATTTAAAAGTTTACTTTAATAGTACTTTACTTAATAATAATAATGAAAACTATAATAGTTAATAATTTAAATATACTGTAATAGAAAATTCGAAAAATTCAATTATTCGAATGTAATCGATTCATCAACCCCTTCCCGACCAGCCGCCGCAGTTATACTGTGGCAGGTTGGCTCCCCTGCGCGAGCCGTCGTAGCTGTACGTCGGCTCTTTAAGATGCTGTAGCCGCCGGGCACCCGCGATCGCTCGTGACAGAGAGAGAACCGGGATCTGTGTGTGTAAACACACAAATCCCAGTTCTGTCAGGGGAGAGGAGACAGATCGTGTGCTCCTACTAAGTAGGAACACTGATCGGTCTCCTCCTCCAGTCAGCGACATTCCCCCCACAGTTAGAACACACATAGGGAACACATTTAACCCCTTGATCGGCCCCTAGTGTTAAACCCCTTCCCTGCCAGTCACATTTATACAGTAATCAGTGGCTATTTTTAGCTCTGATCGCTGTATAAATGTCAATGGTCCTAGAAAAGTGTCCGATCTGTCCGTCGCAATGTCGCAGTCCTGATAAAAATCACAGATAGTCACCCCCCCCCCCTCATTAGAGTTTCCAATGTTCCCCTTTACATCAGAGTCTGCAGGATTTCCTCTTATAGTGCAAGGGAGAACTCTGCGGACCCTGATGTAAAGGACAATGCTGCAGACGCTGATGTAAGTGGGAACTCTGATGTAAATGGGAGCGCAGAGCCCCCCCTTACATCAGAGTTCCCCCTTAGATCATGATCTGTGGCATCGTTCTTTACATCAGGGTCCGCAGAGTTCTCCCTTGCACTGTAATGGGGAATTCTGTGCTGGCTGTGTTATATTAACCCGACCGTCATGTAAATAGAGAAATTCGATTTTTGACTTTTGTTTAACTTAAACACATTGCTAATAGCACTAGCTACATGTTTATAGTTTAAATACTAAAAGTTGCACAGTTTTGCACCGAAAACAGCAGTTTTGGGTGTTTTTTTGAAGCGGCAGTAAAAAATTGGTGTTGTTTGTAATTTTTAGGCATCTTGCCAGTAAATTTCACTTGGGGGGGGGGGGGGGGGTTGGCAACACTGGTCCCAGCCTAATCCTAATTTACCACCTAACCTTGCTTTCCCCTTTTAGCTTCCAAAACCTAATCATTTCCTCACCATCTGCAGTAGCCTAATCCTAACCTTCCCATTTACCCTAGCCTAATCCTGTTTCTTCTATCAGTTTTAGCCTTTATTGTAGTCCAGTTATATACAGTGGAACCTCGGTTTAAGAGTAACGCGGTTAACAAGCGTTTTTATTTAAGAGCAACTCTTTTTTTTTTTATTCTGACTCGGTTTGCGAGTGTTGTCTTGCAAGACGAGCAGAATTCAAGCTAATAGGGCCTGCAGTACCGCATTTGGCCTGAGGTGTGGGGGCGCCGGAGCCGAGCAGAGCCGATCGCCAATGCTCGGAAAGACACGCAAATGCTCAGTTTCCGATCCTTTCCGAGGTTTGCCGAGGTCAGCCAATGTGTCCTCGAGCTTTTCCGGCCGTTTCCGAGGCTCTCCGGCGCCCCCCCACCTTTGGCCGCTTTCGGTATTGCATGCCATTGAAGTCAATGCGGAACAAATTATTTTCATTTCCATTGACTTTAATTGGGAAACTTGCTTTGATATGAGAGTTCTTTGGGTTACGAGCATTCTCCTGAATCGGATTATGCTCGTAATCCGAGGTTCAACTGTAATTCCCACCAGCATTTAGGTCTTCTTTTACAAGGAAGGAACATCATTTACACACAAGGTGGGGCTTTTAATCACTTCCCCATACACTGTGTGCTTTTAATATTTGATAAAATGAGTCTCTTCCTAAGAATACTTCAGAACGCTTTGTAAGCCAATGCAAAGCATCATAACATTCCATTAAATAAACCCATAAACTTGATACACATACAAACAGACGTGCTATTAGCTTTCTGGGTTGAATAAGGAAATAGCACATCTTATTCTCAAATATCTGGATAGCTTTTAAAATGAACTTTGAATATCTTGGCTGAGTGACGTCATTGCCACTCCGGCCAGTCACAGCGCTGGAGCGGCGATACCCGGAAGGCGCTCAGAGGGGATATGGCGGAGGAGGGGAACGAGAAGCGCTTCGGGGGCTTCGATCTCAGGTAAGTCATTCATAATGAGCTAGTATACTAGCTCATTATGCCTTTCTCTTGCAGGGTTTCAGGAAAATTAAAAGAGGGTTTACTTCCTCTTTAATGTTTTTGTTCAGTTTCCTTTTTTAATTTTAAAGGGGAGTTCCAGCCTTTTTTTATGTTTATTAAAAGTCAGCAGCTACAAAAAGTGTAGCTGCTGGCTTTTAATAAACAGACACTTACCTGTTCCACTGTCCAGCGCTGCGCCGCCCGGAGCTCCACTCCTCTCCCCCCTTCTCCGCCGGCGCCTCCATTCATAGTGTGGGCACCCGGCCGTGACAGCTTTCAGCTTCACGGTCGGGCACTCACTGCGCATGCACGAATGGCGCAGCGCCCTCTGAGCGGACAGGCGATCGCCTGGGACCTGTCACGTCCCAGGTGATCACCAACAGGAAGGGGCCGCCAGAAGGCGATATGACAAGTCGCCTAGGCGACCCTAGGGCGGAAGGAGGAAGTGGGACAGGAAGTCCCACTCCTACTGAAGCCCCAAATCCCCCCCAAAAAAAATATCATGCCAAATGTGGCATGTAAGGGGGCGAGGAGTGGATTTAGCGGAAGTTCCAAATTTGGGTGGGACTCCGCTTTAAGTCAGAATTTTCATAAACTGAAGTTAAACATAAATATATATATATTTTTTTATCTGTAAGACATTTTTAAGAAATTGTTTAGGTAGATCCGGATCCTAAAAAGGATGACATTCCCTACCAGGCCATTCTCTCCTACATGTAAAAAACATAATTTTTTTGCTAGAAATTTACTCAGAACCCCAAAACATTATATATTTTTAAGCAGAGAGCCTAGAAAATAAAATGGTGGGTGTTTTTTGTATTTTTTTTTTTTATGTCACATGGTATTTGGACAGCAAATGTTTGGGGAAAAGATACACTTTAATGAATTTTAGTGAACACAAACACAATATAATAGCCATTTTGTAGAATATAAAAGATGTTACACTGAGTAAATAGATACCAAACATGTCCAGCTTTAAACTTGCGTACGCCCCTGGAATGCCGCCGAACTACGATACCTAAAAATCTCTATAGGCAACTCTTTAAAAGCCTTTTTAGGGTACCAATTTAGAGTCACGCAGGTGGTTTGGTGCTAGAATTATTTCTCTCACTCTGAAATTCGGGGTGATACCTCACATGTATGGTACGGTCGCCATTTACAAATGCATGCGGGACTTACGTATAAGTTTGCTTTTGCACGAAAGCAGGGGGGGGGGGGGGGGCGGAAGTGCTTAAATTTTTTTTAATTATATTTTTTATTTACATTTTTTACATTTGTACTCGTACATTTTAAAACTCTCATTTTTTTTTTTTAAGCACTTTTATTGCTATGATAAGGGATAGAGCACACAGCCGAATCTGCCGCACTGCTGGATGATGAGCCCGGCAGTTCTCTTATCGGCTGGCTCTGGTACGGTGCATGCACAGTTCGAAGCCCATGAAGGGAATTTTTTGGGCACTTTTCTCCTGTCCACGGACAAGTACAGACAGGAGAAAAGTGCCTGTTTTTTCACAAACTGTCTTTAAATTTACAGAAGGCTGGCAACACAGGGTTGGGACAGGGCTGGTGCAAGGATTTTTGACACCCTAGGCGATTCCTCGTTTTGCCACCCCCCCTTGGCTCCACCCCCTTTGCCTTGCCCATGAATATCCCACCTTTTAATGAAGCGCCCATCAAATGCAGCCTCACCAGCGCCCATCAAATGCAGCCTCACCAGCGGCCATTAATGCAGTCTCAGCAGCGCCCATCAAATGTAGCCTCACCAGCGCCCATTAAATGCAGCCTCACCATCGCCTATCAATGCAGCCTCACCAGTGCCCATCAAATACAGCCTCACCAGCGCCTATCAATGCAGCCTCACCAGTGCCCATCAAATGCAGCCTCACCAGTGCCCATCAAATGCAGCCTCACCAGCGTCCATCAAATGCAGCCTCACCAGCGTCCATCAAATGCAGCCTCACCAGCACCCATTAATGCAGCCTCACCAGTGCCCATCAAATGCAGCCTCACCAGTGCCCATCAAATGCAGCCTCACCAGCGTCCATCAAATGCAGCCTCACCAGCGTCCATCAAATGCAGCCTCACCAGCACCCATTAATGCAGCCTCACCAGTGCCCATCAAATGCAGCCTCACCAGTGCCCATCAAATGCAGCCTCACCAGCGTCCATCAAATGCAGCCTCACCAGCGTCCATCAAATGCAGCTTCACCAGCGTCCATCAAATGCAGCCTCACCAGCACCCATTAATGCAGCCTCACCAGTGCCCATCAAATGCAGCCTCACCAGTGCCCATCAAATGCAGCCTCACCAGCGTCCATCAAATGCAGCCTCACCAGCGTCCATCAAATGCAGCCTCACCAGCACCCATTAATGCAGCCTCCCCAGCGCCCATCAAATGAGCCTCACCAGCGCCCATTAAATGCAGCCTCACCAGCGCCCATTAATGCAGCCTCACCAGCGCCCATTAATTCAGCATCACTAGCGCCCATCAAGGCAGCCTACCAGCGCCCATCAATGAATGTTTGATTGCTTCCATTTATTCGGGAGTCGGGACACAGACACAGTCCTCCGCCGCTGCTGCACCTCCGACATTATGCGCGAACGGAGCGTTGGCTGCCTGCTGATGCTGAAACTTAGTTGCTTGCTGCAGAGAGAAGAGAGTAGGAACACCAGTAGCCAGGTGCCCTTGGCAGCAGTGCGCCCTAGGCGGCTGCCTAGTTTGCCTAGTGGTAGCACCGGCCCTTGGTTGGAATGTACACATACTGCCACTGTGATGCTTTGTTTTGTGGCCATGGCAGGAATTATATCCTCTGTTTTCTGTTGGCACAGTGCCTGCTCAAAATGACCCATTCAAGTGATCTGCTCTGTAAGCACCCCATAACTGCGTGCAACGCAAACAGTTGGAGTGTGCTAATATGGGGCTCTAGGGGTTAAAGCAGGTGGTGAGGAGGTGATGATACACCTCCTTGCTGCCAGCCAAACACTCTCTGATGTTTCAAAGACCAAAGTACAAGTGAACAAGCCCTAAAGGGGTGCTGGGGCTGGGCAGGAAAGGGTTGAAGCATAAGCATCACAAACTTGTGAATAAAAAACTGATCGGTTTAGTACTATTGGGAGATGGCTGACAATCTGCTAGTCAGACAAAGATCTCCCTGAGTGCTAATTGGACATGAAGAGAAAGGGGAGGGAGAATGAGACAGATTGGGGAGAGAAGGAAGGTAGAAGAGGAGAGTTCAGTCACAGTGCACTGCTCAGCTCACTCACCCGAGGCTGGTCTCTGGTGGCTTCAAGCAGAGTCATCAATCTTGCAGCCACCGTGCACAGTAGCTACCAGCTGCAGTGCAGTGTTAATTTTGGCAGCACATTTCTATTTAGTTTTAGTCTTAGACCACTTTCACACTGAGGCGCTTTTTAGGCGCTTTCACGCAAAAAAAAGCGCCTGAAAACTTAGTTCCATTAAAATCAATGAATCCTTTCACACTGGGGCAGTGCGCTGAAAAAACGCCCCTCTCCATCGAAATGAATTGAAAGCGCTTCAAAAGCGCCTGAAAAACGCTTCAAAAGCGCTCAGTGTTTTGCTGGCAGTTTTTCAAGCGCCTCAGTGTGAAAGGGGCCTTAGGCCCCTTTCACACTGAGGCGCTTTGCAGGCGCTATTGCGCTCTAAATAGCGCCTGCAATGCGCCCCAAAAAAGCCTCTCAATACTATCCAATGTGAAAGCCCGAGGGCTTTCACACTGGAGCGTTGCGCTTGCAGGAGGCTCAAAAAACTCCTGCAAGCCGCATCTTTGAGGCGCAATAGGAGCGCTAAAAATAGCGCTCCTGTAGCGCCCCTGCCCATTGAAATCAATGGGGTAGCGCCTCTAATACGCCCGCAAAACGCCTCAAAGAGGCGTTATTGCGGGCGTTTTTAACCCTTTTTCGGCCGCCAGCGGGGGTTAAAATACCCCCGCTAGCGCCCGCAAATCGCGGCAAAAAAACCAGTATAGCGGCGCTAAAAATAGCGCCGCTATACCACCAGCGCATCCAGCGCCTCAGTGTGAAAGTTGCCTTAGTCTTGGGACTAAAATGGCATTTTAGTTTTAGTCCCATTTTAGTCTTCTGCAATTCTTTTAGTTTTAGTCGTATTTAGTCGACTAAATCTCCAGTACGTTTTAGTCGACTAAAACTAATTTTAGTCGTCTAAAATCTAATGGGTGTAATTAAATTGTAATGCATTAGTTAACATTTCTCTACAATTTCAAAACTCATTATATACTGCTGGAGTGAAAAATCTCATATGTATTTATTCATGGTATTAAAGTATGATAATGCACTACAGACCAATGTTAATTTTGAAGTCAAATTTCAATTTAGTTTTAGTCTTATGCCGCGTACACACAACCGTTTTTCATGACGAGAAAAATGCCATTTTTAAATTTGGTCATTAAAAACGATCGTGTGTGGGCTCCAGAGCAATTTTCGCGACGTGAAAAATGGGCATTAAAAATTTGGAACATGCTCTATTTTTTCTCGTCGTTTTTCACGTTGTCGTTTTTCTCGTCGTGAAAAACGACCACTTGCACGCTTTAACGACGTGAAAAAAAATGCGCATGCTCAGAAGCAAGTTTTGAGACGGGAGCGCTCGTTCTTGTAAAACTAGCGTTCGTAATGGAGATAGCACATTCGTCACGCTGTAACGGACTGAAGAGCACAAGGCTGGAAAGCGCGAATCGTCTCTCACCAAACTTTACCAACACGAGGATCAGCAAAAGCAGCCCAAATGGTGGCGCCATCCGAATGGAACTTCCCCTTTATAGTGCCGTCGTACATTTCGTACGTCACCGCGCTTTGCTCAAGCATTTTTTCTTTCACGATAGTGTGTAGGCAAGGCAGGCTTGAGAAGAATCACGTCGAGAAAAACGTCGTTTTTTTCAATGACATTAAAAATGGTCGTGTGTACGCGGCAATAGGCCTCGTACACACGACAGGTTTTCTCGGCAAGAAAACTGCTGGGAGAGCTTTTTGCCGTGAAAAACGTGTGTGTGTATGCTTTCCCGACAACTGCCGGGAATCCCGGCGAGAAAAATAGAGAACCTGCTCTCTATTTTCTCATCAGAATTCTCGGCACAGTGTTTCCTGCCGAGAAAACCGGTCGTCTGCATGCTTACCTGTCAGAGGTAAACCCGCACATGCTCGATAAGACTTTGACGCATGTGCGGTAGCATACAAGGTTAGTGTGGGGTGTAGCAAGATGGCGGCGACGGCATCAAATGTGACGAGTGCCAGCTCGTCATAGTCGATAACATCACCGCGTTCTTGCCATTCAAAAGAACGGCGGTTCTTTTGAGTGGCCGTCTGTACACAGGGCTTGGCAAGGCAAGCTTGCCAGGAATCCCGTCAGGAAAACCAATGGTTTTCAAATAGACGGGATTCCCGCCCGTGTGTACCAGGCTTAAGTCTTTTGACTAAAATGCCATTTTAGTTTTAGACGTATTTTAGTCATCTCAATTGTTTTCGTTTTAGTCATGTTTTAGTCGACTAAAATAGTATTCATTTAGTCGACTAAAATGTTTTAGTCATTTTTTTTTTTTTTAAAGATATTTTTATTAAGTTTTCCAAACAAACAGACAAACAAAAAATAAAGCACATACAAAAGAAAAATAAATAAATAAAGTGTAGCGGTCTTCCCCCACCTTCTTCCCTCTCTTTATGGCTGGTTTTACTCGTCTAGGGGTATCTGAGAGAAGGGGGAAGATACACACCACCAGCTCGGCTCTCTGATGTAGGATGCAGAGATATGAGCTAAACCGTCTACGTTCGGGTCTGCGTTTTAGGCCGGAGCCTCAGCTTCTCCTATGGAGGATGATTGTCACCGTCACTGACAGGGACACTTAGCTTCCAGTAACACGAGTTCCACACCAATAAAAAGTCCAACTCTGTTTTATTGCTTTGATCAATACGTAGGCTGGTTGAACTTTAAAAGAACAGGCAGGGTGTGGGAAGGAGTAGGTCCAGGCACAACACAATGAATAGAGTTTCTCCTGTTCCGTTTAGTGCAAACAGGCTTGGCGCACAGTCGCTGCCACCGACTGTGAATTTGGTCCCTGCCACTGACCTGGGTGAACGTTGAGCACACCTCCCAACTGGCACGGATTGGGCGGGACTTACCCGGAATGGCAACTCCTTCCCGCACTCCCGCACAAGTTGTTTCGTTCCCGCAAAAGATGTGAGGAGGAGGAGGTCCTGGGGAGAAGGATGGACAACAGCTCTCCGGCGGCTGCAACCCACACCCCTGCTGACAAATGTAAGCTGTTTCACTTACACATGCGCCCCCCCCACCGCGCTCAACAACAAGATGGAGTTGTTTAAAAAAAAAAAAATCTCTCTCTGTCCCGCGGCACCCCCCCCGCTCAACAACTAGCAGTAGTTTGTAAAAAAAAATAATCTCTGTCCCGCAGCCCCCCCCCCTCAACAACTTTGATCAGAGGGGGAAAAATTGTTAAATAATGTCCCGCAGTGGACATTTACAAAGTTGGGAGGTATGACGTTGAGGCCTCTGCCACAGGCCTTAGATGAGGCCTGCCACTGACCTGAGGAAGATGGGTCTGTGCCACAGACCATGAGAACATGAATTACCTCCTTTAGAACAAACGACCCCTGTCAGAGGAAGACATCCATCCGGACGGTCACCAGAGGCCTCCACCGTCACCAGCAAATGCTGCGCTGGATCTTCAGGGAGGTCATGTCGAAGGTACTGGGCCCCAGGCCTCCTTGTAAAGTACCTCACCCCAGGCTGAAGGTGCCTGGGATGGAACTCGACTCCACACGCCCAGGCCAAAGGGCGCCTGGGCACAGACGAACCGCAGCAGCCCCCAGGCCAAAGGTGCCTGGGGAATGGCCCTCGTGTGCAAGATGTCCGCCCCCTTTTATATCCTCTCCCAGCAGGCACAGCGGGTACCCCGCCCCGCTGTACTACTGCTGCGAGAGGACACAAAGGGCACGGCTCTAGAATGGCAGTTCAACCCCGGTCCCAGGCGACAGCGCCACCCAGGGACCGCAGGGAACATGACACCATTCATCCCTCCCACACTCCAAAGTGTCCATAAATCCCTAAAAATCAATGTATCGGGGCCATCTATAGCCCAGATACACCCCACTAAATTTGACACCCGCTACAAAAGCACCAGAAAATCTGGCTACCTCAGGTCACACAGATACATACAGAGTACTTTTCTGGCAAAGTGCATAGATGTACATAAACAATGGGTTTCAGTGCAAGATAAGGGAAATTAGTATAAAGGCACAATCTGGTAACAAACCTTCACATCAAAGTAATAGGCAATTATTCTATAGTAAAAAAATAAATACCTCTGGGAGTACGGTTTATCAATGATCAAGTACTAATAATAATAAGGAGGGATCAATCATTGCTGGGATAAGGTTAGTGGGCTGGCCAGCCACCTACCTCAGATTTTGTTGAAGGTTTTGCGCCGTTTCCGGATTTCAAAGGTGAGCTTATATAGCGGGATAACATCATTAATAAGTTTAAACCAGAGGGACTTTAGTGAGGTCTGTGCACCCTTCCAGGACAGTAAAATAGCTTTCCTAACAAAAAACTAAAGTATACGGAGCAATCTCTTGGCATGAGATGATAAGTGTAGTTCTCCAAAGACACCAAGAAGGCAATTCTTGGGGTGAATAATGTTCGGGAGACCCAAACGCAGAAGAAATAAAGGCACCCACCTCCTCTCAGAGGTCCTGAATTACCGGGCACGACCAGAAGCAGTGCATGAAGTCCGCCTTCTGGCCACAGTCACGAAAGCAGGCAGCTGAGGGCAGGAGACCCAGCTTGTGTAACCTAGCCGGAGTAAAGTGTGTTTGATGGAAAATTTTAATCTGTATGACACAGTCACGGGAGGCAATGACAGAGGACTTATACGCCTCGCTAAATTCTGACCAGTCATCGTCAGTGAGGGAGATGTCCAGGGCATTCCACTTTGCCTGAGCCTTGTGGAACCTGGGATTATAATCATACATTAGGGCCGCATAATAGGTGGAGACTAGCTTAGTGGGATCTGGCTGTCTAAGCAACTCTTCCAAGGGGGGTATGGCAGTGGGGTCCTCCAGGGAGCCAAACTGGGCGCGGATAGCATGCCGGAGTTGGTAGTAATAAAATAAGTAGGATCTTGGCAGGTCAAAATCTAAACATAACTGGGGGAAGGTTTTGAAACATTGAGCATTGTACAGGTGACACAAATATTTAACCCCTTTAAAGAACCAGTGGTTGGGGTCCGAGAGGGTATATAGTTAGTGCAAATTCGGGTTATACCACAGGGAGTTATTGGGTGACTTTAACCAGGTATGCTTAGAAATTTTCTGGACAATGTACCGAAATGAGGAAAGGGTGTTGGCAAGTATAGAGTACCGGGACAGTCAGGGACTTTGCTCCTATATATGATATTATGCAGGGTTTCCAGGGAAGAAGCAATAGCCCCTTCCGTGGAGGTGCAGGCGTTGGCCGATACTGGGCACAACCAATCATGGATGTGCACCAGCTGAGATGCCAAATAGTATATACTGTATGAAAGTTGGGAAACGGCAGGCCTGCCAAATGTGCTGGCAAGCGTAGCGTTTCAATGGCCACTCTATGGGAGCCACCTTTCCATAAGAAGGTAGTGCATATCGCATCAATGCGTTTAAAAATGGATTTAGGTATTTTACAGGGAGAATTAGCTAGGATATAGAGAAAACGTGGTAGGTAAATCATTTTGAGCACATTGGCCCTCCCCATGAGGTCAAGAAGAAGATCCATTCATAACTTGGTCTGCTTCTGAAGGCGGGCCAATAGGGGTTCTAAGTTATTGGCAACATAGGAAGACAAGGGAGCCTGTACCAAGACTCCCAAATATCTGAATGAGGATACCACCTGAAGTTTGGAGTCCGGGTGTATGTGGGGAGAAGCAGACCCATCTAATAGGAAGAGACTGGACTTCTCCCAATTCACCCGGAATCCAGAAAAGTCACCAAAGGTGGTAATTTCATCAAATAGGGTTCGGAGTGATTCATTAGTGTCAGCTAGATACACCAATGTGTCATCTGCATATAGGGAGATACATTCTTCAATGTTGGCAATTGGAAGACCTTTAATAGAGGGGGAGGAGCGGATGCGAACCGCAAGCGGCTCCATGGCCAAGGCGAACAAGAGGGGTGACAGCGGGCACCCCGGTCGCGTGCCTCTAGTGATTGGAAAGGAGTCAGTGACAGAGGAATTAACCCATATCTTAGCTACCGGCAGGGCCGCTGATAGGGCAGTACAGCCAGCCCTCCCGTAGGGGGCCCCGCTCTGTCACTTAAGAAGAGGGGCCCGAGCACCTGCAGGAAAGGAGAGCCGACAGTACTGCCCTGTGTGTGACTTCTGTGGAACCCCCTGCAGCGCTGCTGGCTTTCTCCCTCGGCTTTCTTCTCTCTTCCTGTGTGTCAGGGACAGCTGCAGAGTCTCTCTCTGCCTTTGCCATGAAATCTTTCTCCTCTCAGTTCTGAAGCTAACTCTCCCCTCTCCCTATGATTGGCAGTGTTATCTCTTGAATGGAAGAAATAACAAGGTAAGAAGTTCTCTGCCTGCTTCCCCTCCTCCCTAAAGCCTCGTACACACGACCGGTTTTCTCAGCAAGAAACAAGAAGAAAACTGTTGGGAGAGCTTTCTTGCCGAGAAAACCGTGCGTGTGTACGAGGCTTTCAGGTTTCTCATCAAGAAAACTGCCCAGAATCTCAACGAGAAAAAAAGAAGACCTGCTTTCTTTTTTCTCATCGGGAGTCTCATTTTTCTCGTCGTGATTCTTGTCAGATTGTATTTGGACGAGAAAAACGTTCGTGTGTATGCTTTTCCGAGTCTTCAAAAACCGCGCATGGTCAGAATCAAGTATGAGTGCGGGAGCGCACCTTCTTGTAAAACTAGCGTTCGTAATGGAGATGGCACATTCGTCACACTGTAACGAACTGAAAGCACGAAGACTGAAAAGGCACAAAGACTGAAAAGCGCGAATCGTCTCTCACTAAACTTTTACTTACACGCAGTAACACGAGGTTAGCAAAAGCAGCCCAAGGGGTGGCGCCATGAGGATGGAACTTCCCCTTTATACTGCCGTTGTACGCGTTGTACGTCACCGCGCTTTAGACCGACGAGATTTTGGATTGACAGTGTGTATGTAAGGAAAGCTTGACAAGAATCTCGTCAAGCTTGACAAGAAACCCGTCGAGAAAAACAATGTTTTTTTTATGACGAGATTCTCGGCCGTGTGTACGAGGCTTAAGTCCTGAGTTCTGCTCTGCTGACTTCCACACCATGCTCAGTGTGCATTGTAACATGCAGGGTTTGAATGGTGTAGTGCTGCTGCTGGAAGGGAGTGAGTGGGGGAATGAAGCTGCAGGAAGGTCAGGATTCAGAGAGGGGGAAAATGTGGTAGGTGGCAGCTGCAGGTAGACACTGGCTGTTATTGCAATGTTGGAGCAAGGGGCCAGTGAATACACCTCTCCTTCCACCTGACAGACCTTCCTGCACCAGCCATTTCTATATGGCCCTCCTGAGTCCCCATTCACACTTAGCATAGCCAGAACGCATGTTCCTGCGTGCATATTTTTTTTCAGCTTATTTTTCACACATAGGGCAGTCCATTCACTTGAATGGACTGCCCTACGTTTGTCAAACATAACATAGGAGTTCTAGAACATTTTCAGGTGTGCAGCTTTGCAAGTTTGCCACAAAACATGACAAAACACAAGTCTGCTAACTGTTTTTGGGATGTCATTAACAATTAACGGCACCACAAGCGCTATGCGAGTTTGCAGTGCATTTCTAAAATGTACTGCAAAGCGTGCGTATCCTGTGCACTTTGTCACATATTTAAGAAATTTTAATTTAGGATATTAAGTGTGAATGAGGCCTAAGAACTCTTTCACATGGGTGGATGAGCCTTGGATTTACCGCCATCCCTGGCTGCACACCTAAATTGTAAAAATACAGTCAGACAGGGCTGTATGCATGCTGTGGCTGCAATAATTTACTACACAGCTGCAGCACTTTTAACGCAGGCAGCAGAGTTTGACAGGTAGCACCACCTATCAAACTCCCTGTTGAGTTCAATGGGGCCGCTCTGCAATTGGAAGCCAAACACTTGGCTCACAGTTGCAGCGGGGTGTCACAATGTAAAATTACCTTTTAGCAATTCAAAAAAGTACAACAAAAGGATATAATTTCTGCCATGGCTGCAAAACAACATTGGGACCATCACATTTTAGCAAAATTGTAATTTGATATTTTCGTTGGGGAGGGTGGGGGGCCCTGTCAGGTAGGTTGTACGAGGCCCTGTGATTTCTAACAGCAGCCCTGGCTACCGGGGATGCATAAAGGAGTTTAATCCATGCTATTATGCGGGGGGACCAAATCCATACATCTGCAGCACCCGGAATAGATACGGCCATTCCACACTGTCAAATGCTTTGCACGTATCTAAAGACACAATGGCATGTGTGGGAGGACAGTTATGCGGATATTGCATATTATGAAACAGCCTACGTATATTCATTCGGGTGGACCTTCCGGGGATGAAACCCCCCTGGTCGCTATTAACCAGGGACGTGACTACACCATTCAGGCGATTCGCCAGCAGCACCTTGGCCAGAATCTTAGCATTCACATTTATAAGTGAAATGGGATGGTAAGATTCACAGTGAATTGGGTCCTTACGGGGCTTTAATAGAAGTACAATTAGGGCTTCACGCATTGTTGGGGGGAGGACCCCTGCCTCTAAGGCTTTGTTATAAGTCCGTAAAAGGTAGGGGCATAAAAGGTCTTTATATTGAACTTACCACTCATTTGGAAATCCGTCTAGGCCAGGAGTCTTATGTTTAGGCATTTGTGAGATGGCTGCGGCAATTTCCTCAACTGAAATAGGCGCCTCCAACATATCCCGTCCCTCAATCGACAATGGGGGGAGAGATATGTCAGACAAATATTCAGTCAACTGAGAGTCATCGTAATCTACTCTAGAGGTGTATAGTTCCCTATAAAAACAAAAAAAGGAGTCCAGAATGTCCCCAGGAACACCACTGACAAGGCCCTGAGCAGTAAGTATGCAAGGTATGGATATGGGAGTATGATCAGGTTTAGTCAGGTATGCCAAGAGACGCCCCACTTTATTACCGTGCTCAAATGACTTCTGAGTAGCGGGCAACATACGTTTTTGCGTGAGGCCCAGCAGGCGGAGTTCAAACTCTCTGCGACTCTGCAACCAAGCCTCCCTAGTATCAGTGGCAGGGTTGGAGGTATAAGCAGACTCTGCATGCACCATAGCAGTCTCAAGCTCCTCAGTAAGCATCTGATTTTTTACACAGAACCCCTGTGATTGACATGAAGGTGCCCCTTAAAGTGGGTTTGAATGCGTCCCATTCGGTGGAGGGGTCAACCTTTCCCAGGTTTTCCCTCCAGTAGGTAGCAATGCCTGTCCCGCATTTTTTCTGCGCTATTTCGTCCTCCAGCCAGTACGAGTTCAAGCGCCAGATAGCCGGCCCCGAACCCGGGAGGAGGAGGAGGTCCACAGAGAGGGGAGCATGGTCAGAGACCCCTCTAGGTAGATATGAAGCTGCAGAGACAACGGGGAGAGTCTCAGCCGGGACGAATGCCATATCCAGCCTAGACATGGTGTGGAAAGAAGCCTTGGATTTACCGCCATCCCTGGCTGCACACCTAAATTGTAAAAATACAGTCAGACAGGGCTGTATGCATGCTGTGGCTGCAATAATTTACTACACAGCTGCAGCACTTTTAATACAGGCTGCAGAGTTTGACAGGTAGCACCACCTATCAAACTCCCTGTTGAGTTCAATGGGGCCGCTCTGCAAATGGAAGCCAAACACTTGGGGGGTTGTACGAGGCCCTGTGATTTCTAACAGCAGCCCTGGCTACCGGGGATGCATAAAGGAGTTATTATGCTATTATGCGGGGGACAAAATCCATACATCTGCAGCACCCGGAATAGATATGGCCAGAGGCGGCTCTAGGCTTTGTGAGGCCTTAGGCAAATCTGAGACATGAGGCCCCACTCCCGCCCATAATGGGAAAAATAACTCAAGCAATAGAAATTAACTGTATAAATTGTATATATTAAGAGTTTTAAAGTCTATGAACTATGAGTTCACTGTTTATAGAATTTTCCCTAACCAACTCTTCTTTAATCAAATATATATATTACACGCATATTTTTCCATTTACATGAAGGTCAGGTTAATATAACCCAGCCAGCACAGAGCTCCCCTGTATATCAGAGTCTGCAGGATTCCCCCTTACAGTGCAAGGGAACTCTGATATAAAGGGGAATGCTGCGGATCATGATGTAAGGGGGAACTCTAATGTAAGGGAGGGGGGAAACTCTGGTGACCAAAGATTACCTTTATATCAGAGTCCACTGCATTCCCCTTTACGTCACAGTGTTCCAACTTGCATTTAAAATGGGAACTCTAATGTAGAGGGGGCTCTGGAGCACCTTCCGCAGAGTGAGAAAGACATAGACATGATACAAGAGATGGTCAGAGACTGCAGACATCATACAGGAGATGGTCAGAGACTGCAGACATCATACAGGAGATGGTCAGAGACTGTGCAGACATGATACAAAAGATGGTCAGAGGCTGCAGACATGATACAAGAGATCACCCATCAAATGCAGCCACTGTACCCATCAAATGCAGCCACTGTGCCCATCAAATGCAGCCACTGTGCCCATCAAATGCAGCCACTGTGCCCATCAAATGCAACCACTGCACCCATCAAATACAGCCACTGTACCCATCAAATGCAACCACTGTGCCCATCAAATGCAGCCACTGTACCCATCAAATGCAGCCACTGTACCCAACGCTGTATCCTGGCCTAGGCCAAAAAGGCCCAGGCCTAGGGCAGCACTTTACAGGGGGGCAGCACGGAAAGAGTCCCCACCGGCTTTCGCTACACTGTTAGTGTAGCGCCAGTCTGATGGGGCAGACTGGGCTGAGAGGCAAATTAGTCTAGCGCCCCCATAAAGCAGCCGCACTGCTTCCAGTATGCGGGAGGCCGGCATTCCCCAACTGTGGGGGGGGGGGGGGGTGCTGCTTCTAATTTTGACTATCCTATCATCCTGGACCACAAACCTTCCTTACTGTGCTAAATATTTTCTGCTGCACCATTGGCATATATATTCTTAGTCCTCTCCATAAAATTATCAGAAATTTGTGCTTAACCACTTGACAACTGGGCACTTAAACCCCCTTCCTAACCAGACGAATTTTCAGCTTTCGGTGCTCTCACATTTTGAATGACAATTACTCAGTCATACAACACTGTACCCATATGAAATTTTTGTCCTTTTTTTCAAACAAATAGAGCTTTCTTTTGGTGGTATTTAATCACTGTTGGGTTTTTTATTTTTTGCGCTATAAGAGAAAAAAGACTGAAAATTTTGTAAAAAAATGAATTTTTCTTTGTTTCCGTTATAAAATTTTGCAAATTAGTATTTTTTCTTCATACATTTTGGCCAAAATTTATACTGCTACATATCTTTGGTAAAAATAAGTACAAATTGGTGCATATTTTTTGGTCTTTGTGAAAGTTATAGAGTCCACAAGCTATGGTGCCAATATCTGAAAATTGATCACACCTGAAGTACTGATGGCCTATCTCATTTCTTGAGACCCTAACATGCCAGAAAAGTACAAATACCCCCCAAATGACCCCTTTTTGGAAAGAAGACATTCCAAGGTATTTAGAAAGAGTCATTGTGAGTTTTTTGAAGTTGTCATTTTTTCCCACAATTCTTTGCAAAAATCAAGATTTTTTTTTTTTTCCACAAAATTGTCATATTAGCAGGTTATTTCTCACACACAGCATATGCATACCACAAATTACACCCCAAAACACATTCTGCTATTCCTCCCGAGTATGGCGATACCACATGTGTGAGACTTTTACACAGCGTGGCCACATACAGAGGCCCAACATGCAGGGAGCACCATCAGGCGTTCTGGAGCACCCAGGCCAATTCTGACATTTCTCTCCTACATGTAAAAATCATAATTTGTTTGCTAGAAAATTACATAGAACCCCAAAACATTATATATGTTTTTTTAGCAAAGACCTTAAAGAATATAATGGTGGTCATTGCAACTTTTTATCTTGCACGGTATTTGCGCAGAAATTTTTCTAACGCGTTTTTTACGGAAAAAAAATGTTTTGTGCCTAAAAGAAAAAAAAACAGTAAAGTTAGCCCAATGTTTTTGCATAATGTAAAAGATGAAGTTACGCCGAGTAAATAGATACCTAACATGTCACCCTTCAAAATTGCACACGCTCGTGGAATGGCGCCAAACTTCGCTACTTAAAATTCCCCATAGGCAACGCTTTAAATATTTTTACTGGTTACATGTTTTGAGTTACAGAGGAGGTCTAGGGCCAAAATTATTGCTCTCGCTCTAACGTTCGCAACGATACCTCACATGTGTGGTTTGAACACCGTTTTCATATGTGGGCGGGGCTTACATATGCGTTCACTTCTGCATGCGAGCTCGCGGGGGCAGGGGCGCTTTAAAAAATATATATATTTTATTGTTCATTTTACTTTATTTATTTTAGTTTGACATGTTTTTCCGCCCCAAATTTTTTTTTGATCACTTTTATTCCTATTACAAGGAATGTAAACATCCCTTGTAATAGGAATATGGCATGACAGGTCCTCTTTACAGTGAGATATGGGGTCAATAAGACCCCACATCTCACCTCTAGGCTGGGAAGCCTGAAAAAAAAACAAAAAAAAACAATCCTGGCTTTGATCGTAGCGGTGAGTCGGTAGAAGCACCGGAGGGCAGTGGGAGGGGGGGGGGGCATCTCCTCTCACCTTCCGTAAGAGCGATCAAGCGGTGGAACAGCCGCTATGATCATTCTTATGGTGCAGGGAATCGCCAGCTGAAAAAGTGAATATCTGAATGATGTCTGTAGCTGCTCCCATCATTCAGATATCCCCGCACAAAGTCAAGGACGTCATATGACGGCCGGCGGGCGGGAAGTGGTTATTGCAGAGTATTGCCGGGTATTGCGGAGTATTGCCGGGTATTGCGGAGTATTGCCGGGTATTTAGGAGTATTGCCGGGTATTGAGGAGTATTGCCGGGTATTGAGGAGTATTGCCGGGTATTGCCGAGTATTGCGGGGTATTGCGGAGTATTGTCTAGACTGTAAGCTCTAACGAGCAGGGCCCTCTGATCCCTCTGTATTGAATTGTATTGTGATTGTACTGTCTTCCCTGATGTTGTAAAGCGCTGCGCAAACTGTTGGCGCTATATAAATCCTGTATAATAATAATAATAATAATAATTGAGGAGTATTGCAGGGTATTGCGGAGTATTGCAGGGTATTGAGGAGTATTGCAGGGTATTGAGGAGTATTGCAGGGTATTGAGGAGTATTGCAGGGTATTGTGGAGTATTGCAGGGTATTGTGGAGTATTGCCGGGTATTGTGGAGTATTGCCGGGTATTGTGGAGTATTGCCGGGTATTGTGGAGTATTGCAGGGTATTGAGGAGTATTGCGGAGTATGGCAGGGTATTGCGGAATATGGCAGGGTATTGCACAGTATGGGCAGGGTATTGCACAGGGTATTGCACAGGGTATTGCACAGGGTATTGCACAGGGTATTGCAGAGTATGGGCAGAGTATGGGCAGGGTATTGCACAGGGTATTGCAGAGTATTGCACAGGGTATTGCAGAGTATTGCACAAGGTATTGCAGAGTATTGGCAGGGTGTATTGCAGAGTATTGGCAGGGTGTATTGCAGAGTATTGCACAGGGTATTGCAGAGTATTGCACAGGGTATTGCAGAGTATTGCACAGGGTATTGCAGAGTATTGCACAGGGTGTATTGCAGAGTATTGGCAGAGTATTGCACAGGGATGGCTGAGCAGGGATGGATGGATGGCTGGATCTGTGACTGCAATTGTCACAGATCCAGCCCACAGCTGACATGGGGGAGGGAGCGGACATGATCCGCTCCCTCCCCTCTCCTCTCACACTGTACCGATCGGTACAGAGAGGGGAGGGAGGAACCGGCGTCATCACATGACGCCGGTCTGTTTACAAGTGATCGCTCCGTCATTTGACGGAGCGATCACGTGGTAAACGGCCGCGATTAGCGGCCATCTACCGTGATCCGTGATGCGCCGGGTCTTCCGGACCCGGCGGTCACGGACATATCCTGGACGTCTTTTGTACATGGCGCGGTCGGGAAGTGGTTAAGGTAGAACTATAGGAAACACTTTTTTTTTCATTTTGGATAGAGTAGGGGAGGGTTATAGCCCCTGTCAGTTTATTTTTTATAGCCCCTGTCCCATTGCAGAGATTTCCCTTCACTTCCTGCCCCATACCCAAACAGGAAGTGAGAGGAAATCTATGCAAATTAGCCTCAGGCTCTCAGAACTAGTGTCTCCGCTCAAAAAATTCAGAGCGGTTCTTAAACTGAACGGGGTGTGGACTTGACAGGATGGGGTGGGTCATATTTAAATTAGGGGGTGCACAAGCTTAGTAAGGCCTAGGGCAGCACAAAACCTAAATACACTACTGACTGTACCCATCAAATGCAGCCACTGTGCCCATCCAATGCAGCCACTGTGCCCATCAAATGCAGCCACTGTACCCATCAAATGCAGCCACTGTGCCCATCCAATGCAGCCACTGTGCCCATCAAATGCAGCCACTGTGCCCATCCAATGCAGCCACTGTGCCCATCCAATGCAGCCACTGTGCCCATCCAATGCAGCCACTGTACCCATCCAATGCAGCCACTGTACCCATCAAATGCAGCCACTGCGCCATCCAATGCAGACACTGTGCCCATCCAATGCAGCCACTGTGCCCATCCAATGCAGCCACTGTGCCCATCAAATGCAGCCACTGTACCCATCAAATGCAGCCACTGTACCCATCAAATGCAGCCACTGTGCCCATCAAATGCAGCCACTGTGCCCAACAAATGCAGCCACTGTACCCATCAAATGCAGCCACTGTGCCCATCCAATGCAGCCACTGTGCCCATCAAATGCAGCCACTGTGCCCATCAAATGCAGCCACTGTGCCCATCCAATGCAGCCACTGTACCCATCAAATGCAGCCACTGTACCCATCAAATGCAGCCACTGTACCCATCAAATGCAGCCACTGTGCCATCAAATGCAGCCACTGTGCCATCAAATGCAGCCACTGTGCCATCAAATGCAGCCACTGTGCCCATCAAGTGCAGCCACTGTGCCCATCAAATGCAGTCACTGTTCCATTAATTGCAGCCACAGTGCCCCATTTATCCACATCTCTTGTGGGGTGCCTAGAGCCACCCCTTTTGTAGCAGACAGCATCTGTTTGATTGGGGGGAATATGTGCTAGGGGGGCTTTGGGAGGGGAGAAGACGTGCTGGGGGTGGATTTCATATCCAAGCCCCCTTGTAGCACAAGTCCTAAAGTGCCCCCTAGCACACAGTGGCATCACTAGGGTTGGTGTCACCTGGTGTGGCAGAACATGGTGTCACCCCCCTGCAATTAGCAGGCTAGTGCGTCGGTGTGGCTCTCCCCCCTTAATCTGCCACAATGGATGGAGCAGGAATGGGATTGAGGGGAGGGGGAATAGAGTTGGAATGGGATCGGGGGAATGGATAGAGCCAGAATGGGATTGGGTTGGGGTGGATGGAGCCGGGATTAAATGGGGGGTGGATGGAGCTGGGATGGTATTGGGGTGGGGTGGATGGAGCTTTGATTGGATTGGGGGGATGGATGGAACCAGGATGGGATTGGTGGGGGCTGAATGGAGCTGGGATGGTATGGGGGGATGGGTGGAGATGGGATTGGATCGGAGGGATGGATGGTGCTGGGATGGTATTGGGGTTAGGTGGATGGAGCCGGGATTGGATGGAGCTGGGATGGGGGGGTGGATGAAGCTGGGATGGTATGGGGGATTATATGGAGCAGGGATGGTATTGGGGTGGGGTGGATGTAGCCGGGATGGGATTGGGGGTGGATGGAGCTGGGATGGGATGGGGGAGGGATGGTATGGGGAATTGGATGGAGCTGGGATGGTATTGGGGTGGGGTGGATGGAGCCGGTGTTCTAACATTCTGGGTCCCCCATCAGATAGTGCCCATGTAAGACTGCGCATGCGCAATCGGAAATGACAGAGATCTCCGAGACTGAACAGCTGTTCCATCAGCTGTAGTTGGAGCATGCACAGTTAACACGCGTTCGCTCCCGCCGCTCGTTGTATCAGATGGGGACCCATCTAGATAGAAGAGCGCTGGCCGTGCTCAACTCAATACAGCAAGGGGCGGGATGGTTATATAAAAGGGGCGGGTGTATTATTGAGGACCCATCTCAATAGGAGAGCTCTGGCCGCGCTCAGTCAAATACAGCAAGGGGCAGATATGATTATACACGCAGAACGAGCGGCGGGAGCGAGCGCAGGGAGTGAGCGCGGCCAGCGCTCTCCTATCGAGATGGGTCCTCAATAATACACCCGCCCCTTTTATATAACCATCTTGCCCCTTGCTGTATTGAGTTGAGCGCGGCCAGCGCTCTTCTATCTAGATGGGTCCCCATCTGATAGCGGCGGGAGCGAGCGCCATGTTAACTGCGCATGCTCCAACTACGAGCATGCGCAGTCTTATCCGGGCACTATCTGATAGGGGACCCAGAATGATAGGACACCGGGATGGGATGGGGGGTGGATGGAGCTGGGATGAGATGGAGGGATAGATGGAGCTGGGATTGAATCGGGAGGGGGGGATGGATGGATATCCTCTCCCCCAAATCACTCCAAGTGAACTCTTTGCTTGTCCCTGTCCCTCACCCTCTTCTTCATGCCCCCCTCCTCGAGTCCGACTCACTTTTAGATTAATCAGACTGTCAAGACCAGCGTGCTCTCGGTACAGGTAGTGTGCCTCCTTCCCTCCTCCTCTGACCTCTGTCCTGTGCACAGGAAAACATTACAGCACAGGAGGAGGAGGGGCGGCTTCAGTTCGCTCCGCTCTGCAGTGCACTCACTGCACTGTGTGTGTGTCACGCAGCTGGGGAGAGATGCCGGGCCGGCTGCAATACACAGTAAAGTGGAAGCTTGCGGCGTGCGGGAATGGAGACACCCCGCACAAGCCGCGGGCATTGCCACGGGACTCTGATTCGCCGGGACTCTGGATCATATTGCAGGACGGTCCCGGCGAATCATCAAGGTTGCGGTATGGGCAAATTAGGCGGCCGCGAGGCGAGGCCTCTTTAAGGGGGCGAGGCCTAAGGCGACCGCCTAATTTGCCTAATTAGAGAGCCGCCTCTGGATATGGCCATTCCACACTGTCAAATGCTTTGCACGTATCTAAAGACACAATGGCATGTGTCGGAGGACAGTTATGTGGATATTGCATATTATGAAACAGCCTACGTATATTTATTCGGGTGGACCTTCCGGGGATGAAACCCCCCTGGTCGCTATTAACCAGGGACGTGACTACACCATTCAGGCGATTCGCCAGCACCTTGGCCAGAATCTTAGCGTTTACATTTATAAGTGAAATGGGATGGTAAGATTCACAGTGAATTGGGTCCTTACGGGGCTTTAATAGAAGTACAATTAGGGCTTCACGCATTGTTGGGGGGAGGACCCCTGCCTCTAAGGCTTTGTTATAAGTCCGTAAAAGGTAGGGGCATAAAAGGTCTTTATATTGAACTTACCACTCATTTGGAAATCTGTCTAGGCCAGGAGTCTTATGTCTTATGTTTAGGCATTTGTGAGATGGCTGCGGCAATTTCCTCAACTGAAATAGGCGCCTCCAACATATCCCGTCCCTCAATCGACAATGGGGGGAGAGATATGTCAGACAAATATTCAGTCAACTGAGAGTCATCGTAATCTACTCTAGAGGTGTATAGTTCCCTATAAAAACAAAAAAAGGAGTCCAGAATGTCCCCAGGAACACCACTGACAAGGCCCTGAGCAGTAAGTATGCAAGGTATGGATATGGGAGTATGATCAGGTTTAGTCAGGTATGCCAAGAGACGCCCCACTTTATTACCGTGCTCAAATGACTTCTGAGTAGCAAGCAACATACGTTTTTGCGTGAGGCCCAGCAGGCGGAGTTCAAACTCTCTGCGACTCTGCAACCAAGCCTCCCTAGTATCAGAGGCAGGGTTGGAGGTATAAGCAGACTCTGCACGCACCATGGCAGTCTCAAGCTCCTCAGTAAGCATCTGATTTTTTACACAGAACCCCTGTGATTGACATGAAGGTGCCCCTTAAAGTGGGTTTGAATGCGTCCCATTCGGTGGAGGGGTCAACCTTTCCCAGGTTTTCCCTCCAGTAGGTAGCAATGCCTGTCCCGCATTTTTCTGCGCTATTTCGTCCTCCAGCCAGTACGAGTTCAAGCGCCAGATAGCCGGCCCCGAACCCGGGAGGAGGAGGAGGTCCACAGAGAGGGGAGCATGGTCAGAGACCCCTCTAGGTAGATATGAAGCTGCAGAGACAATGGGGAGAGTCTCAGCCGGGACGAATGCCATATCCAGCCTAGACATGGTGTGGAAAGAATCCGAGTGGCAGGAAAATTGGCGCACATCCGGATGCTTCCAACGCCAAACCTCAGTAAGGCCATGAGTCTGAGCCCAGTCCACAAAGGAGGGAAATGGTCTACCCCCCTCCCAGATGATCCAATACTGCATCCAAAACAGCATTAACGTCCCCAGTATAAAGCAGGGGCTCAGGGGGTCTATTCAGCAACTGAATGGACAGTTTGGAGAGTACCTCCACAGAAAAGGGGGGTGGAATATAAACATATACCAGTGTAAAGGTCACCATGGATATCTGTAAAGTGAGAATAATAAACCGCCCCTCGGGGTCCGTTTTTACCTGAAGCACCTCAGCAGGGAAAGATTTAGCCAATAGGATAGAAACCCCCCTGGAGAAGTTAGTTTGAGTAGCATGGTAAAATTTAGACAACCATGGGCGCTTCAAGGCCCTCGTTTTTGAGCCCGTAAGGTGAGTCTCTTGAAGGCAAATGATGTGTGGACGACTCTTTTTCAGTACAGAAAAAAACAAAGATCTCTTCTGGGGTGCATTCAGACCTCTAGTGTTCCAATAAACTATCCTTAGGGGCTTTGCCATTGTAAGACATATAGTATTAATAAAGTACAGGATAACATGGGAACAGATACATAAATGACCAGACAGACCGCACCCTCCAGATCACATACAAGCGCGTGGATCTGCCAACAGGAAGAAATGGGCCCGTGATGAAAATATGTAAACATTAACACTCTGCCATAGGCAGAAACCTGAAAAAACAGTCTCCAGAGAAAAATGCATACCTGAGTTGTGTGAAAGAAAAAAGAAAAAAAAAAGGAAGAAAAAAAAGAAGAGGGAGGAAAAAAAACACCCCTCCACAAAGTTCCCAAAAACTTCCCTGCCCCCCTCCCTGCTCGGCCATCCCAAACACAGCGAGCCTTGGATCCCAAACAGAGAACCTTAAACCCCCCCCCCCCCAAAAAAAAAAGGGGTTCAAAAACTGTACCGTGCCTCGCTAACTGGTGCGAGGGTAGTGTGAAATCCGGTTCGGCTCTCAACCGACAGTGGAAAAATCATGTAAAACATGTCCTGTTGCAGAATACATGAGTCTGACTACCCCAAGGAAGTGCAGGAGTGGATGGTTTCTACTTCAGAGAGGATGGGCAGGAAAGATAAAGATGAGGAGCATAGTCTGGAGATAATAGTCAAAACATCCAGGAAAAGGGGGATTCGCAGGAACTGGTTCAGTAAACAGGGTGTATCACCCAGCAGGGGAGTAACAGGAGAACTACAAGTTGCAGTCAACATAGAGCCCTGTGGAGGCACCGGGCATGGAGAGAAATGCACAGGGAGGTCCGGTCGTAAGGCATAAGTGAATGATGTTCTAGAACCAGTGATACCTTCAGTTACCTCTGCGTCTGGAAGCAGCACCAAACCGATCGTTCAGCCATGCCATGGCCTCCTTGGGGCTGGAGTAGAAGTGGGCCTTACCATCGTGGATGATGCGAAGCTTAGCAGGGAAGAGCATAGCATAGGACAGGCCTTCTTCACGCAGGCGAGATTTCACTGTTGAAAAGGAGACACGCTGACGCTGAACCTCAGCAGAGAAGTCAGGATATACAGAGATAGTATTACCATTAAATTTGAGCGGGCCCTTTTCCCTGGCTAGGCGCAGAATGGCAACTTTATGCTGGAAATTAAGGATGCGTGCAATGATGAAACGTGGTGGGGCACCCTCAGGGGGAGGGGGAGGGAGGGTGTGATGTGCAGGTTCTATGACATGGGAGAACGTTGGTGCGTCCGTACCAAAAATGTCCTGCAGCCAGGTGTATAGGAATTTTTCAGGGTGGGGACCCTCCGATCGTTCAGGGAACCCCACAAATCTAAGGTTGTTCCAGCGAGAATGGTTTTCCAAATCGTCAATTTTGGCGCGGAGCACCGCCATTTCACTAATGGTGTCCCACGTAGTAACTGACAGAGGATTTACTGTGTCCTCCAGAGAGCCAATACAGTCTTCAGCTTCCCCAGTTCTATCACAAAGGTTCTGGACATCCTGCTTCAGGAGTGAGAAATCCATGCGGACGGAGGCTGTAGAGAGCGAGGCCTTAAAGTCCTGTATAGCCAGCATAATAGCGGATAGTGTAGGCTCTGCAGAGGGAGAATCCACAGCCTGGCTATTGTCACCCGACTGCTGCTGGGAGTCTAGGGACAGTGGGGAGTCTGTTTGGGAGCTGAATATGGCAGGAATAGATGCACTCACCCCCGCAGCAGAGCTCTGGTCAACAGAGGAGGATGTTTGCAGCGTGTCAGCTTGCTGGACATGTGTCCCGGCGCCATCTTGCCTCCGGAACCGCACATACTGCTCCGCCATGGATGGGGGCCGAGGTGGCCCATATTTCACCATGTCTGGCAGCCTGCTGGATGCCCACAGCCGTGGGGAACAGATTGGTACCTTTGGCGATGAGATAGGACTCAGGATAAGGTAAGGATGGCAGTTGAGAGTCGGAGCAGTGTGTCTATGCGACTGCTCCCTTCACTATCCGGCCACGCCCCCCATGTTTTAGTAATTTTAGTCGACAAAATTAACATGCGTCAAATTTCCCACCCACACCTTTCTCAGGCACAGCTGAGGATTCACAGATGCAGCCAGCCACTGCAGAAAGCTTCTACTGATGCACAATGTCCATGAAAATTTGCTCCATGCCTCAAAGCAACTCATAATTCCGTTGTGCACTCCACCCCCAAAGCACACGTGTTGAAGCCTTGAAGGCACTGGCAGCCCCATGATCGGATCCACTTCCCCTCTGTTCCTGTTGCTGGACACCATCAGCTGAGCTCAGCATCCTCTCTCTGCCCATTGCCGCCCGCCTCACAGTCTTTCAAGTCTCACTCTCCGACCCGGCTACTACTGGGTGGGGAGCGGTGGAAGATCACTCCGCCAGGGAAGGCAAGGAGATAAGCAGGCAGGTGACTGGCCGGGACTTGAGCCAAGGCAGAAGAACATGCGAGCGGCGCTGAATGGGCATGCACCCGAAATATTCCCTCCGGTCTGACCAGAACATGATCATCAGGATCATCAGAAAGGGGCACAGATAATGGAAAAAATACACCCCTCTAAGCTAGTAGGAGCGGGGGGGTGTAATTTTTATTTTATTTTTTAATTCTGCACTGACTGTCTTTGAAATTGCCCCAGCCCCTGTTCAAATCAAATCCGGGGACAAAACCGGGGACAGACTTGGTCCGGGGACAGTGTCCTCAATCCAGGGACTGTCCCCGGAAACCGGGGATGTCTGGTCACCCTACTATAAATGCCACTGAATGCCCCCAAAGTCTGCTGGGAAATTAAGGGAGTGTCACTCTTGTTTGTCCCCCACAGCTCTCACGTGTTCTTCCTTTTGACCTCCACATCATTACAAGACAGTGTGGTGATAAGGAGGTCTCCAGGAGGAACCACTGAGTCCTGCAGGGAACACAGAAGATCAAGACTTCCGGACTAAACAGTGATAAATAATTCCTCATGCCTCAATTATGTTTTTAGCATGTATTAAAAATACATATCAAATTGTCATGAACAGGGCTGTATTTTTATCACTGAGGCCTGTAGGCACAAAATCTATGATAAAAAACAGTGGCGGCCCATCCATAGAGGGCGCACGTTCGCCGCCTCCCCTATCCATGCGTCCGACCCCTGATCTACATATCAGTGGCGCCGGACCATGGATTCCAATTCGGCGGGGGTGTTTTCGTGAAGCACCTGATTAGAGCCAGAGGCTCTAATAGGTTTCAAAAAAGGGTGGCCTTGGAGCGCAGAGCATTGTGCTCTGAGGCCACCCAGTTGTGTTACCATAGCGCATGAATTTTGGCTATTTTCACACTAAAGTTCCTCCCCGCCAATCAGGAGGCAGGTCTGTGAAACCTGTTTCCCAATTGACCACCTGGGAGGGGGGAGGGGGTTGTTTCAGTGCCGTACCACGCCGCCGGGGGGGGGTGTTCTTTGTTTGCTGCCCCCCCCAAAAGAAAAACCCACCAGCCCCCACTGATAAACACACAAACCACTGTTCCATAAGCGCTAAACTATGTGGATCAGAAACGGTAGGATGGGGTGACCAAGAAAAATGAAGAAATCATCCTGAACCATGGCAGCTGACCGATTCCATAGGAAATTAGGAAATAGACAAACAACAACCAAATGCATAGCTCCCAACTGTCCCGGATTTCGAGGGACTGTCCCTGTTTCGGAACAATGTCCCTCTGTCCCTCATTCCTCCTCATTTGTCCCTCATTTAGGTCTGATTTATATAGCTGTATATAAAAAGCACTTTTTATCTTTCTAAAAGTGTTTCCCAGTGCTAAATCTTTCATCCAATTTTTAAATTGCTGCATTTGTAAATTTCAAAAACCAATATAAAGGAATAGTATTGGTAAAAAAAAAAATAAGCACTTGTGGGTTTAACCACTTGCGGACAGCCCGCTGTCGTTATACGTTGGCAGTTTGAAGAGGAATATCGTTGTTATGGCAACAGCTAGCTGCCATAACCCCGGTATCCTCTTCTTCAGCGGGTGGTCTGCTTTTCACCGCAAGATAACTTTTATCGGGGGCGGGAGAAGTGCAAGGTCATCCTTATGTAGCAACAGGAGAGGAGACCCCCTTGCTTGGGAAGTTAAAGGATGTATGTTCCAATGACACTGCAATGGTAGATGTTAAATATGATGCTGATGCTGATGATGATGATGATGATGATGCTAATGATGATGATGATGATGATGATGGTAAATGTAATGATGATGATGATGATAATGCATTGCCAGTATTGGTGGTCACTCGCAGTGCTGATAAGGCAGCCAAGGTGCAGGCTCTGATCGCAGAACAGCAGGAGGAGGTCTCTGGGCCCTCTCCCTGTTCTGACTCAGCGGACCCCACCTCTGGTGAGCCTCAGCAGCCGTCCTTGTTTGCCACAGGACTGCTGGCTGGGACTTGTGGTTCCGCCTTTGAAACCGCACTGCAGACAGACCAAACACTATCACAGCTCAGTAATTCAGCTGATCGCCCCTCTGCAGAGGTTTGCAAACAAAGGGAACCTGTACAGAGAAAGTTTGCCTGCAGAGGGGAATGAGGCTGATCCACTTTTAGAACTGCTAGCTGACACCAGGGAGGTAGACTCGGAACTCCTGATAAACTCCAAACTGATCCCCACCCAGATACCTGGACTAAAGAGAGTGCTGGCAGTATATGGTAGCAGGTTTACGGGGAAACCTGGGAGGACGCACCTCGCTATCCACCAGGTGGACACGGGGGCCCATCCTCCTATTAAACAGTCGGCATATCGTGTCTCCCTGGAGGTGCTGACCGACATGAAAAGGGAAGTGGAGGAAATGCTGCAGCTGGGGGTGATTCAGAAGTCTCACAGCGCCTGGGCATCCCCAGTAGTCCTGGTCCCCAAAAAGGATCAGACGATCAGGTTCTGTGTGGACTACCGGAAGCTGAATGTCATCACCACTGCAGATGCCTACCCCATGCCCAAGATCGATGAGTTGTTAGATAGGTTGGCGGCTGCCCACTATATAACAATCATGGATTTGAGCAGGGGGTACTGGCAAATTCCTCTGGCCCCTGAGGCTCGGGAAAAGTTGGCTTTCATCACCCCATTCAGCTTGTTCGAATTTACTGTCATGCCGTTTGGGATGAAGAATGCCCCAGCTACCTTCCAGAGAGTCATGAATGACTTACTGGAGGGGCTGGAAACTTTTGCCGTAGCCTACCTGGATGACATCGCTGTGTTCAGCCCTACCTGGGAAGAACACCTGCTGCACCTGTCACAGGTCCTGGACCGGTTGACAGCTGCCAATCTGACTGTCAAACCCAGTAAGTGTCAGATCGGCATGACTGATGTGCATTACTTGGGACACCAGGTAGGAGGAGGCACCCACCCTGAAACCCGAGACAGGGAAGGTTGAGGCCATCGTGGCCTGGCCTACCCCCCAAACCAAAAAGCAGGTTATGTCTTTCTTGGGGACCGCTGGCTACTATAGGAAGTTTGTATGCAACTATAGCAGCTTGGCCAAACCTCTGACTGACCTAACCAAAAAGAAACTGCCCAAGGTGGTGTCCTGGACATCAGAATGTGAGCAGGCATTCCAGGCCTTGAAGGAGGCACTGGTCAGCGCCCCTGTCCTACAGGCTCCCGACTTCACCCGTCATTTCCTAGTGCAGACGGATGCCTCTGCCTATGGATTGGGTGCAGTCCTGAGCCAGGTGGATGAGGCCGGAGAGGAGCATCCCATCCTCTATCTGAGCCGGAAGCTGCTCCCCAGGAAAGTAGCATATGCCACGATCGAAAAGGAGTGTCTGGCGATCGTGTGGGCTCTCCAAAAGTTACAAACGTATCTTTATGGACGGCATTTCACTGTGATCACCGATCACAATCCATTGAGCTGGCTGAATCGTGTTGCTGGGGAGGATGGTAAACTCCTTCGGTGGAGCTTAATTCTGCAGGAATACGATTTCACCATCCAGCATAAGAAAGGCAGCACCCACCTCAATGCTGATGGGCTGTCCCGTCAAGCTGAGCCCGCAGGAGACGGTTGCGTCAGGAGGGAAATTGTAGTTCCCTCCCATGCAACCACCTAAGGGGGGAGGCGTGACGATCTCCCAAGATGGACACACAGCATAGCACAGCTAGGCGTCCATTTTGTGGTGAGCAGCCATGTCAGTTTGTGTTCTGCGAGAGTAGCAAAGTTAATCGCTCTTCCCCCCCCCCATTCTGAAGGAATTTGCAGACCCCTACTTCAAAGAGTGGTATCTAAAATTCTAAGCTTTCTACATCAAACACACCTTATCTCGGCAGAGGAAGCTAGGTTTGATAACGGGCCTGGCAGTTCCTGGCCTGTCGTAAAATGGCACCATTTGAGCCTCAGAGTTATAACAGATCTTAAGTCATAAACCCTAAACACACAGTAAGGGATTGAGTATGGAAATTCAACATGTTTCATAACTTCCAAATAACAAAACACACAGTCATAACATGAATATATTTAGTCTCCTCAGAGAATTTGTAACGTTTCAAGTCCAGACATGGATATGACAGGGCATAGGGAAAACGAGGGGTAGCCTTTATCTCCCCTATGTCAACTAGAGCTGACAGGCTGGTCATGTGTGGACTTGTTTTAAAGCTAAAATCACACTGAACGAGAATATGAAAATTGTTAGTCTGTAAACCTTAGAGACGCAGAGTTATGAATATGTATCTCAAAAAAGTGTACCTGAGTGAGACACCTCCCAGGGCTCAGCCCCTATCTCAGAAGGACCAGTCATTGGTCATTGGTCACAGTCAACACCCCCTGGAGTTTGAGAGAAAAAAGGAGCTCTCAGAGAGCACAAGGAGTTCTCCTTGACCATCAAAGAAATAACATCTGCAGAGTTCTCCTTCGGACATTTAAGCGGGAACCTCTCTGCAAGTTTGAGAACCAGATTCATCGATCGGACTCTGATCAACCTTTGGACATTTAATTGCAAGTATTTTTCTTCTTCAATTCTACCTATTTCTTTGTGGCTGATATATTATCTCTTGAAGCATATTTTTTCTGTAACATTTTATTGCATCAACTTGACCCTTTTCAAAATAAATCCTTATGTTGGAAAGGTTACTCTTGTCTCTAAAAACTCTTAATGCAACCTATAAACGAACCTGCCTCTTGAAGAGCGCTACTAAAATCATATTGGTATTGTTAATTTATGGGAGTACCAACGCTTCCTGATCAAAGTTGGTGGTGGCAGAGAAAGGGTTAATTGTGACATTAACCCGGTAACAATCGCTCTCAGGCTGCTGGCACTTAGATTGTCGTCCCGAAAGCTGGAAAATCTTTGTGCTGGACGCAGCTGAGAGGGGCATTGTTACGCAAGTGACAGCGTGGTGTGAGGTTGGCCGGTCCTTCGACGCGAGTTAGCACGGAGGGTGGGGATCTGACACCCGCGTTCGTCACATTTGGGGCGGGAGAGGGCCCTCCCGCCGCTCTCCGGTGGGCTCCACTGCTTAACGGAGCCGCCGGTAGTGGCGGAGACGATCGCGTCCGCTCACCTCTGAGCCTGGGTGCCGAGTGAGGGAAAGATGACCCCCACTCGGCTCCATAGCATTAGAGGGCGGAAGCAATGTCAAACGTCACTTCCGCCCAATGCTCTTAAAGGGAAATTTTTATTTTTTTCAAATGACATTTTTTGCTTTATTGCATTTCAGTGTAAATATGAGGTCTGGGGTATTTTTGGCCCCAGATCTCATATTTACGAGGTCCTGTCATGTTTTTTTTTCTATTACAAGGGATGTTTACATTCCTTGTAATAGGAATAAAAGTGACCCAAGCATTTTTTTAAAAGAACAGTCCCACGAGAAAGAGGGTGAGAGAGATAGGGGGTAAGAGGGATATGGGTGTGAGAGAAAGGGGTGTGAGAGAGGGAGTGGGTGAAAAAGAGGGGGGGTGAGAGAGAGAGAGAGAAAGAGAGGAGGGGTGAAAAAGGGAGGCCAGGCAAGAAAGAGACGGGGGTGAGAGAGAGAGGGGGAGGATGAGAGAGAGACCCCTAGCCTTGTCCCTGTCTGCCGTCCCTCCTGTTCCCCCCTGTCCCAGTCTCTGTCTGCAAGTAGGTGTGTGTGATGTCCAGTACCTTCCATGCCAGCAGTAGGAAGTTTATAATTGCCGTGTGGTGATGAGCAAGGCCCTATCATCCTGCTCACATCCCGAGGATGCTGCTGTTCGCTGCTCCGCTCCTGCTCCACTGGACCGGAACTCTCCATGACAAGGGGCTCAAGGGCAGCTGCCTTTTTTGCCCCACATTAAAGACAGCCCTTTTTGGGATGGTTTGCCCCCCTTTGTGTGTATGGGCCATCCTCCCCTGATGGTGGCCCTGCATACTGATACGTTATCTGAGAACTGCACATCTTTTTGCAAACAGTTCTGTGATCGTGCTGGAAACAGCAAAAGGTGCAGGGCCAATGACAGTGGCTCTGTACTACATGATAACTTGCCCAACCATAGTATCACTGAATGTAAACAAAGGCTGCTGTTAGCAGCCATGTCTCATACCCCCAACAGCCTCCTGGCTATTTTGTTTTTCACACTTAGAGTCTTTCTATAGGTGAATGTGGGTTTATCAAGTAAAATGACACCTAGTTTGGGACACCTTAAACAAGACCCCAAACTAGGTGTCATTTTACCTGATAAATCCACATTTACCTATAGAAAGGCTCTGAATGTGAGAAGCAAAATAGCCCCTAGCCAAATAAAGCGTAATGACCCAAATATTGTAAAGATAAGCACTCTTTGCTGTTTTTTCGATGTAAAAGGTATGTACCAATGCAGAAAAAACTCAGCAAAATGTGTCCATTTGTGACACACAAGCAGAAATTCTGTTTAGATAATTGGGGGAAAAGGTATGAATTCCAGGAATTTTGTAGTTGTTCAACTGAATTTGTGACTTATTATTTACAATGTCTTTGTGGTTTACTATATGTAGGATACACTATAAGGGCGATTGGAAAAAGATTTGGGACCCATAGGAGACTCAGAGTCACTTGATGTAGAAAACAGTGTCCCTAGGCACTTCATGTTGAAACATAATAAATGGAACTGTGGTCTAAAAGTATGAATGACTGAGGCAATTCCCCAGGGAGGATCCTTTGGTGAGAGATTTCAGAAATTATGTCATAGAGAGCTATTCTGGATCTTCGCTCTGGATACCCTTCCCCCAAGGGGTTAAATGAGGAACTAGAGGTCCATACTATCCTCTAACTATGTCCCCAGTGGACAACAGCTGTGTATAGCCCCTATCCCTATAGCCCGTTTTGGGTTAATATTACATTGTAACAAACCCATGATAATGAATATGTTACATAGTATCCACAATACTGTAAGAGATATTTTGTTTTATACAAGTCCTTTTGGAGTCTGTGTGTAAATTTGTGTAGTGGATCCGTTTTTTAAATTCTTTAACTCTTTGTTATGGATTTACTGTTTTTATTGATTCAATTATTTTTACTTGTCAATATAATTATACAATAGGCTAAAATAGCCATCATGAGAAAATATAGTTGTTTTTTGATCAGATTAAGAAATATGAATCACTATAGGGATATTTCAAAATTCACTACTTTAATTCAAATTAATTTCTAAATTTGATGGCTTGCATGATAATTTTTTAATATAATTCTTTATTCATGTATGTATATATGCACTTTACTGCTGCTAGTGCAGAGATAGAGCCATAGCAAATAAGGGGTTAATTCTATAGAAGTCGCGGTTCTGTCTCCCCTCTTCTAATTCAGAGCCAGCATAAAGATTTAAATCAATTTCTGACCCCCACTGGGGTGATTACCATTAATATTTATCTTGTCTGGTGATGTAGACTGTGTCTAGCTATTGCTGTCCCGCTAAATTATATTGCCGACCATACTCAATATTGAATAAACTCCCCCTGCCAATATGATCCTTTTTAAAGCCTTCTGCCATCCATAGGGTCAGGCTTAAGAAAGAAGGGTTGTACTTTGAAACATGTTACGACCCCCTTTCCACCTAGAGGTTACCACAAGGCAGCAGGCAGGAGCAGAGGACGCTGTCTATTGGCAGACTTCTGACAGTTGTCAGAGTGGGTCCCTGTGATGCCGGCCAGGAAATCAGGAGCCGCCGCCACTTCAGTACAGCCTTGTTATTTTTCCATTCTGGTGCCCTCTACTTCCCTCGCTGATCTACAAGAATCGTAACTATAAGTGTGCTATTTTTTTGGTTAATAAGTTGGTTACTTTTATTCTGATGTGAATCCTGCACTCCTGTCTTCTTGTCTTTTGAGCTGCATTGGGTCATCCAGGATCCTCTCTGGAAGCTGCAGGATCTTACTATTCCATGACCTTACTACTCCATAACCTTTGGTTTCTCTTATGGCCCGATTGGAACTTATTGGTGCCATTGATATTGGATATTGAAAGCTGGGACTTGTAGTGCACTGTGGTGGTTTGTGCATTTTCTAATTCATTGAGCCATTTTTGACAAACGGACCTTCAGGCATGATAATGTCATTGCACTGTTGTTGCCCAACCTTTACAGACAAATAATTCTTCACAAGAGGCAGTGCTAAGTAAATGTTTACTATTGGCAGGAACTTAATGATCCTTAATCCATTGCTAGCTATAAATCCTTCCATAAAATAGAAGCCTTGTATACATATTGTGAAACACCCTAGCCAAAACTTTTGGCACTGGTACCTTGTAAACTTTTTAACCACATCAATATTATTTACTGGGAATACATTTTTCCAGTGAAGGGCTTGTCCAATTGATAGCCCTTATATAAGTGGATGTTGAAGGCTTCTGCAGGCAAGTGGTCAAGATGAACCATTACTTTGGTTTCGTGCTGCTCCTTTGCTGTGGATGGCGTCTGTCTCACGCAGCCACCACAAGTGAGTATATCTAGCGAAAGTATGTCCATAGATTGAACAGGATGAATGTCAATGGGGGGGTTGCTCCACTATGATAATCAAATGGGGTGTACAATGGTATGTAGGCACAGTGTGGAGTGGGGGTGCAGAAAGAGGTGTAGGCACAGTGGGGAGATGGGTTGTACAAGGGGGTGTAGGCACAGTAATAGAGTATAAGAAAGGGTGTGCAGGCACGGTGGTGAGAAGGGATGTGCAGGTAGAGTGGTGACATGGGTTATACAGGGGAGTGCAGGCAATGGCATGGTGGTGAGAGGGAGTGTGCAGGCAAGGTGGTGACATGGGATTTGCAGGGTGATGCAGCAGCAGGCGAGGGGGTAAGAGGGCGTGTGCAGGCATGGTGGTGACATGGGATTTGCAGGGTGATGCAGGCAAGGGGGTAAGAGGGAGTGTGCAGGCATGGTGGGGACATACAGTATGCAGGGGAAATGCAGACATGTTGATAACATGAGGTATGAAGGGAAAGGAAGGAGGGTGTAGGTATTGTGGTCACCACACCTAAAAACCTTTTGAAAATCCGTGGGCCTGAAAATGGGGGTGGGACAGAAGGTGAAATAAGGTGGCAGAGTAGTTGGGAGGATAGTAAGGCTGGCATACTGGTCCATTCCAGAACATCTTTAGTGGTTGTGGTTTGCATAAAAATAGTGCTGATAGTTGTGGCACACCACAACAAACTGAAGAATTTAATAAAGCGGAGCTTCATTCAAAAGGGCAAGCAGGTACTTGCTCGGATCGCTTAATGGATCTGAGTGGAAGTTCTCTGCCCTCTTCCATGCTGTAGTCTTCTGGGACTATTCACAATGCGTAGCATGGCTCGCACATGCGCAGTGGGCACCCGGCTTGTTTAGCCACAAGCTGCCACAGCTGGGTGCCCACAGTTAAGATGCTGATGCCGGGGACCAAAGAGGGATGGAGAAAATGGCTTGGGTAAGCACAGATCTTGGGACAGGTGAATGTCTATTTATTAAAAGTCAACAGCTACAATTATGTCTGGAGCTCCTCTTGCCTACTGGGCACTTTTACCCCCTTCCTGCCAAGAGCAATTTTTACCTTACAGCGCTGTCACTCTTTGATTGACAACTGCGCGGTCATGCAACACTATACCCAAAATAAATTTTTATCATTTTTTTCACAATAGTAGAGCTTTCTTTTGGTGGTATTAAATCACCACTGGGTTTTTCTTTTTTTTGCTAAATAAACCAAAAAATACAGAAAATTTGGAGAAAAAAAATATGTTTTTCATTGTTATAAAATTTTGCAAAAAGAAAATTTTTCTCCTTCACTGATGTGCGCTGATGAGGCTGCACTTATGGGCATTGATAGGCTCCACTTATGGGCATTGATAGGCTGCACTCATGACTGAGCACTGTCAAGGCAACACTGGTGGGCACTGATGAGGAGGCACTGATGAGACTGCACTGATAGGTGGCACTGATGGGCACGGAAAGGTGGCACTGATGGGCACTAATAGGCGGTACTTATGGGCACTGGTAGGTGGCACTAATGGGCACTGGTAGGCATCACTGATGGGCAGCACTGATCGGTGAGACTGATGAGGAGGCACTGATGGGCACTGATTGGCAGCAATAGTGGGCACTGATTGGCAGAACTGGTGGGCACCAAAAGGGATCACGGATGGGCACTGTTGGGACTGCACTGATAATCAGGACACTGATAATCACGCATTTCTACGGATGAGTGGGAAGTTATACACAAAAAACCTTTCTATGTTTGCCTGCCTTGGAAGATAAAGTTTGAGATATCGCTAGAACCTCAATTGTCAAGAGTCCAGACAGCACAGTCTGTGATTGTGAGAAAGATCTAGAAGAGATTACGGCCTAGTCAAAAGTGTGAGATCCAGTGTATTTTGGCGTTATCCTGATCCAGACCTCATCATTCTTCCCATATTACCATGTGCAATAAACTTGTTCTATATGTTATAATTTATTACAGCGAATGATGTCCATAATGCTGAGCAAACAACTGCAACTGAGATGCCAAGTAAGTGAATCTGGTAAATTTCTAATGTAGCTGAAGATCAATATTCATGTGCAAATATTGAAGATCAGTTTAAAGTGATTGTAAAGTCTATTTTTTTGTTAAAAATAATAAACATATCATACTTACCTGCTCTGTGTAATGGTTTTGCCCAGAGCAGCCCTGATCCTCTTCTATCGGGTCCCTATTTGGCGCTCCTGGCCCCTCCCTCCTGTTAAGTGCTCCCACAGCAAACAGCTTTCTATTCAGCCTTCCATTCAGACACAGAGCTGTGTCCCGGCCCCCTCCCCCTCCTCATTTGCTCACTGAATTTTATTGACAGCAGTGGGAGCCAATTACACTGCACTGCCATCTCAGCCAATAAGGAGGGAGAGCCGAGACACTCCTGCAACATCGCTCGATGGAGATGGGGCTCAGCTAAGTATTGGGGAGTTGAGGGGGGCTGCTGCACACCTTGTTGGGCAGGTCATTTTTGGGGAGGGAATGTCTTGCCTGGAGAGCAAGGGTGGGGCAAGGCTCAGCAGAGTGGTGGAGCAGAAAGGCAGGGGGATTGGTTGGCACCCTGGAAATGGAAGGAAAACTCACCCCACCTTATCCAGGAAATTATCCACAACCATGCTGACATTGGCGTCTTCTTCAACATCTGCATCCTCATTGGGCTCATGTTTGAGGTAGGAGTATCCTCCCACCCGCAGAAATTCCATAAACCCCCTCCCCAGTCTAAATTTTTCTGGAGGGGGGGTTTATACGGGGTCCTGCACAAGGTTTCCCATAGCACACTGTGGAATGTGTGCAGATTGCTGATGTGTCCATCCACATTCCTGGCTCCTGAGCCTCTTCATGCTGGAGAGCAGCATCGGCCAGCCTGAGTGTCAGCTCTTCTGCCTCTACTCACACATTGCTGACCTGGCACATCTGATCCTTATTCCTTTATTATACGATCACTGCCTCAATCCCAAGATGGAGGCATGGATGTGTTATTTGAGGGTTCCATTAGGTCATCTGCTTTTATCTCAATCCCAAGACATTACCCAGGGCAGTTATATAATGAACTCTTATTGTGTGTGTGTGTATATGTATATATATATATATATATATATATATATATGCCATCTTGTAAAATTGGGCACACAGCCAGACTGGACTTGGGATGGAGGAGGAGGACATGGTATGGAGCAGATGGGACTGGAGGAAGAGGAGGTCATAGGGTGGAGGCAATGGGACTTGAGGAGGACATGGGATGAAGGAGATGAGACCAGAAGAGGACATGGGATGGAGGAGATGGGACTGGAGGGAGAGGAGGACATGAGATGGAGAAAGAGGACATAGGATGGGTGGAGATGGGACTGCAGGAGGAGGAGGATGTGGGGTGAAGGAGATAGGACTGGGGGAGGAAGAGGGCATGGGATGGAGGACATGGAATGGAGGAAACGGGACTGGAGGAGGAAGAGGACATGGTATGGAGGAGGAGGAGGAAATGGGATGGGGGAGATGGGACTGGAGGAGAAGGAGGACATGGGATGGAAGAGATGGTATTGGAGGAGGAGATAGGACTAGAGGAAGAGGACATGGGATGGAGGATATATTAAGTTTTAAGAGTGTTAAAATAAAAGTGGGTGCACTGAAGGACTCAGTGGGATGGCCAGTGAGCGGATTCAGTGGGACAGCCAGTGGGCGGGCCCTGGAGAATGTTGGTGGTCAGGACCAGGGGGACCCAGGCCTAAAGCTGTGTAAGGCTGTAGAATTTCTGATGGCCACCCTGGGAGTAGGCCAAAAGTCAGGTAACAGCTCATATCGCGGTGATTCCGAAAGAGGGGAAAGATCCCGAGATGTGTAGTAGCTATAGACCAATATCCTTATTAAATGTTGACCTAAAAATCTTGACAAAGATTTTAGCATCTCGCATACAGCCCCACTTATCGCAATTAGTACATCTGGATCAAGTAGGGTTTATCCCTACAAGAGAAGCAAGAGACAGTACTATTAAAGTGCTAAATTTGATCTATCAAGCAAATCAAAAAAAGATATCGAGTGTTGTTTTGAACACGGATGCAGAAAAAGCATTCGATAGAGTAAATTGGAAATTTATGCTTGAGGTTTTAAAACAAATGGGCCTAGGAGAGCGGATGGTACAATGGATAGTGGGAGTGTATGCGAATCCTCGGGCATTGGTAAAAGTAAATGGGGTGTATTCTAAGTTTTTTGCGATTACAAATGGAACCCGACAGGGCTGTCCCCTTTCGCCTCTCTTATATGCTTTGACATTAGAACCTTTATTGAATAAGATTCGTCTGAACCCGGATATTAGGGGTATTGAATTTGGGGAAAAGGAATATAAAGTTTCGGCATACGCAGACGATATGCTTTTCTCAATATCAAGACCACAAATTTTGTTACTCAATCTTATGAAAGAAGTAGAATTATATGGGAGTATGTCGAACCTAAAAATAAATAATGGTAAGTCAGAGGCGATGGGGGTAGCACTCTCGGGGTCCATTAAAACTGCATTAGAACAAAGTTTCAAACTTAGGTGGACGACGGAAGCATTAAATTATTTGGGAACACGGATGCCCCCAAATTTAACGAATACCTTTGAGTTAAATTTTGTACCATTGCTCAGAACAGTAAGAACACTGTTGGAAGGTTGGAATAAAGGCATGCACTCATGGTTCGGGAGATGCAATATTCTAAAAATGAGTGTGATGCCAAAATTCCTCTATTTACCGATAAGGATTCCTAAGTCCTTTTTTAGTCAAGTCCATTCCTTGTTTATGAAATTTATCTGGTCTAGTAAAAGGCCAAGAATAAGTAGAACATTTTTAACTCTACCTAAGAGAGCAGGAGGAATATCTGCACCAGACATATATAAATAATATCAGGTGGCACACCTTGGGAGGTTAGTGGATTGGAGTAGACATGGGGACAATAAACTATGGATTAATATGGAACAGCAAATAGGTTTAATCCCCCTAAATAGAGCATTATGGTGTTATACGGCCCTACCTCCTTTGGTAAAAACCCATCCCACGATAGGTACGACGCTATGGATAGGAAATAAAATATGTCAGAAATCTAAACTTACAAATAAAAAATCACCCCTATACCCGATATTAGGAAACCCAGAATTCTTACCTGGGATAGAATTACAAATATTTAGGAAACTCAGGGAAAAGGGTATTTTCCAAGCGACCTAATTTGTAGGAGAAAGGGGATGGGTAAAAATGGATATGCTTATACAACAAGGAGGGAAATATGAAATCCCGATATGGCAAGCTCGGCAAGTCCGACACTATTTAGAAACCCTGGGACCGGTAGAAACATATAGGCGGACACAGACAAGATTTGAGGAATATTGTGATGGAGGGGAGCCCCTATTACATGTTATATCTAAAATGTATGTGTAGCGGACAGGGGCGCCCGACCCCCACCACACTCCCAATCCCCTCTATTAAAGTTCTCGCTCGCAATGTCTCTGGTCTAGGGGTATGATAGGAAAGGGAGTGTGGCCGCTACGCCAGGCCTCCACCACAGATGTATAAGTGGTATTAGCAGAAGTTTTTTTACCTTCGGGCCTGCATTGTGCATCGGGTCCTCCCTCCAGGAGTCATCTGCCAGGAAACGAGCCTCACACCGTTGCAAGTCCAACACTCCTTTATTTGAACATAGCATGGACTTACTTGCTTTACAAAACAGAACAGGAGGTGTGAATGTGTATATAGGCCCAGACACAAGTTCTTTCCTCCACTCTCCTCCAAAGAGTGGGCAGTGGTCTCCGCACAAGGGAATTCACCTTCCGGACGGTCTCCGACAAGAGGCTCACCCGTCACCGGCAGTATGCTGCACCGGGTCTTCAGATGAGGAGCTCTTCCCGGTCCATTACGTCCACCTCGGATTCAGGCGTCCATCTACGGAGCACCCTAGGATCCTTCCTTTGCGGAACTCAGTGTTGGGCACTGAGCTCCGGACCGCCAACCGAGTACCTCACCCCAGGCTAAAGGTGCCTGAGGTGGAACACGACCTCCGGTGGTCCTCTAGGCCCAGTCCGCCTAGAGGACAAACACGAACCCCGTCCGCAGGCTGAAGGTGCCAGGGACAACCAACCCCGTGACAAAATGGCCGGCCCCCTTTATACCTTCCCCCGGCATGCGCAGCGGGTTCCCCGCCCCACCACACGGCTGCCGAGAAAAGACAAAAAAGGATTCGACCCAGCGATGACTCGTCCGTCGGCCCAAAGTGACAGCGCCACCCGGTGGACCGCCGGAGATACACCACTGGTGTCACCGCAAAAATTCAAAATTACTGGCGGGAAAGTAAACACCCGCTACATATGCTTTGTTGACCACACCCCCAAATGACTTTAAAATGGAAAGCTTGAGTAAATGGGAGAGAGACATAGGCCATACTTTCTCCCAAGCACAATGCCAGAAAATAATAGATTTGTCTCTAAAATCTTCAAGGTGCACGAAAATACAGGAATCAAATTATAAAATACTAACACGATGGTACTATACGCCCATCGGCTTTAAATAAATTATTTCTAGAACACTCCGATAGGTGCTGGAGGGGATGCGATGAAAAAGGGACAATGATACATATATTTTGGTCGTGCCCAGTAATTAGACAATTCTGGGAGACGGTACATAGAATTACACAGACATTTACTGAATATTCCATCCCACAGGAACCAGATCTCTTTCTGTTACATAATATACAAATTCCATCTAAAAGATATAAAAATTCAATTTTGTGGCACTTAATAAATGCAGCAAAAAGCTGTTTTGCAACAAATTGGAAGGATTCAAAAGCTCCGGCGGTTATCGGAGTGGCTTTAGAAAGTTAGAAAGATAGGAATAATGGAGAAATTGATACCTACAACATTAGATAGAAAAGAACAAATTAAAGAAATATGGGCTCCATTGGAGGTATATATACAATCAGAAGAAGGTAAAAGGATACAAGGAGAGTGAAAAGAAAGATAATGCTCATATTGGAGAAGCCAAGGAGATGTAATTAAAAGGGGAAGGAAAAAGGAGAGAAAGAAAAGTAAATCTTTTTTTTGTGTTTTGTTTTTTTGATAGTGAGGACTATTGAGAGCAGAGGAAAGGTGTATAGGGGGAATGGGGAGGGTTTGGGGATAAGGGGGAAGAAAACAGGGGAAGAGTAGAATGTGGAGATAACTAGATAAGAGATTAGGGCAAGACCTTATGTAGGAATAAATGAGGTCCTGCTGGAGGTACATATATGCTAAAACAATATATTAAAAACAATGTATAGATCTAAGTTTTGAAGGATAGAATGTAAAGAAAAATGAGTTTTGAATTATAAGTTTAATAGTTATAATATGAAATATATATATATATAGTTTTAAACTTCTTTTTGATTATCCCACAAAGTTTTAAGATATATGTATATATATATATATATATTAACCCTGTTGACAGAAATAAATAAATGAAGAATAAAAAAAAAAAAAAAAGAAACCATTGCCAAGTTTTTCTTCCTGCCAGCATCCCTGCTGGGGAGATGTCACTTATTTTCTTCCATACTGACACCACGAGTGACAGGATGTCGCCAAAACCGGAAGTGAGGGCAATTCCCTTCACCAGACAAAAAAAAATAAAAAATGGCAAGGATGCTGACCCTTTTCACCTCTGTCCAAAACTGAACAAAAAAGATTTGTCTGGAGTTGGGATTTTAGTATATGTTTACAGGTTTGACATGTGGTCTTTATATGAAGCTTTACAGATAAAAAGCTAACATTTTAGTAGAATTTAAATTTTAGAAAATCGTTTGCTTCTGTCGATGACTTGAATACAGACTATAGAATGACATTAAACTTTTTTTTTTTTATCTCTGCAGATACAACTTTTTCACTTCCTGTTGAAACCCGGAGATGTATTTCCAGACCAGGTTCAGTATTTTCCGTGTTACCATAATAACAATAAAAATTGAGGTTGTGATGGGTCAGCACTAGTAATAAGGAAATCCGTCAACTACATTATTTTAAAAGAAAAAAAAAACTATAAAAACAGATTTCACAAAACACTTCACATCACCACTCCACATTTCCCGAGTCCTCCTATCACCATATACCCATTTTTCCTAAAATATTAAAGCTCTAGCCCTCATGTATAGTTGGGTAATAACTGGCCAGTGGCACCACAGATTGATAGCAGTGCAAAGAAGCCTAAACAGGAACATGTAGCTGTTTTTCAATAAAAGCAGGCCATACACTAGTAGATTTTCCAACAAAAGTTTGCACAAACATTCATATGAAAATTATTACCAATACATTTGATGATGTGGCAAACAAAAAGTGAAAACATGACTGCAAGCAAAATATATTAACTAAAAATATTACACAGTAGCGCAAATTAAAAACACCAGTAACAAAAAGTTCAGCTATTGTGAAATATTTTTAGTGTATTTATTTTGCTTGCACTAATTTATTCACTTTTTGATTGGCTTTTTTTTTTGTTTGAAAGTAGCAACAGTTATTTTATATACAGTGGAACCTCGGATTACGAGCATAATCCATTCCAGGAGAATGCTCGTAATTCAAAGTACTCGCATATCAAAGCGAGTTTCCTTATTGAAGTCAATTGAAACGAAAATAATTAGTTCCGCATTGACTTCAATAGCATGCAATACCGCATGCGGCCAGAGGTGGGGGGCACCAGAGAGCCTCGGAAATGGCCGGAAAGGCCTGAGGACATCTCGGCTGACCTCAGCAAACCTCGGAAAGGCTCAGAAAGTGAGTATTTCCGTGTCTTTCTGTGTCTTTCCAAGCATTTCCGAACGGCTCCGCTCGGCCACGGTGCCCCCCCACCTCAGGCCAAACGCGGTATTGCACACTGCTTTGGCCTGAATCCTGCTCGTTTTGCGAGACAACACTCGCAAACTGAGTTAGGATTTTTTCAAATCCAGTGCTCGTATTGCGAAACGTTTGTTAACTGCGTTACTCGCAATCCGAGGTTCCACTGTATATATTTTTGCTAAATAATCTTTCATAATGTGGTGTTTTTGAGTTAAGTTAGATTTGATAATATGAAAATGCCACTGGAAAATACTTTGCCTTTAAAATTAGATTTTTGGAATAAATAGACTTTCCCGAACTAACACTTTTCTCATCACTATGGTCAAAAACAAATGTCAGTTTGACCCAACTAACGATTAGAAGACATTTAAATGAATGTTCTTAAAGCAGAGTTCCACTCAAAAATGGAACTTCCGCTTTTCGGATTCCTCCCCCCCTCCGGTGTCACATTTGGCACCTTTCAGGGGGGAGGGGGGAGCAGATACCTGTCTAATGCAGGTATTTTGCTCCCACTTCTGGGTACAGATACCCGAGCCACCTGCGGGTATCTACGCCACTTCCGGCGCCTTCTCTGTCCCCCCCGCTGTCTTCTGGGAGACACACAGGTCCTAGAAGACAGCAGGGACCAGTGGGATCACACAGTGCGAGTCGCGCATGCGCAGTAGGGAACCAGGAAGTGAAGCCGCAAGGCTTCACTTCCTGATTCCCTCACCGAAGATGGCGGCGCCAGCATCCGAGAGCCAAGGGATCGATCGGCTTCGGATGCCGACATTGCGGGCGCCCTGGACAGGTAAGTGTCCTTATTTTAAAAGTCAGCAGCTGCAGTATTTATAGCTGCTGACTTTAAAAAACAATTATAAATCGGCGGAACTCCGCTTTAAAACAAAAATTTTCCAACAGAATTCTACTAGTGTATGGCCAGTTCTAGGTGGATTATAATTGGCTAATGGCTAGCACAGATTGGCGGTAGTGACAACAGTTTCCAAAAGCGTGACACCACCACCTTAATCTGGATATGCCCTTACCAGAAGCTGTAGACCCTCTAATTAAAGAGAGGTCAAATGCACATATGGCCACATACCCTGGCCAGGGTGAACACAGAGCTCTCCCACCACTTTGGATAACGTGTAGCTTGTATTCTTTATCTTGCCATTGCTCCATTAGAGCCGCAATCCAATCAATATAGAAAAAAGAAGCCCCACATGGTGTAATATTCTACTGTTTAGTTTAATAGTAAAAAAGAATTGCGTCCCGCTTCTGCATACCTTGCTAAAAATGCAGCAAAAACGCAATACCTTTAAATCCTATAGAACTCTTCACACCACTGTTCTGTGGGTGTGGTGAGTTTTGAAAAGCCCTGCATGCTGCATCTTTGGTGCTATTTTCAAAACCACACCAAAAATGCAGCTGACCATTGAAATTTATGGAAAACGTGGCAAAGATGCATTTAAAGAAAGGATGTGCTGGAGCTACAAGGAAGTGTAGCGGTACCCCCGTAGGGGCTGCTTAGTGATGTGGCCCACCTGTCACTCTGCCCAGCCCGACATTCACTGCCTAGTCACTTTAGAAACAATGAACAGTCATGTTTTTTGTTGTTTTTATTGAGGGGATAAACTTGGATGGGTAAAGGAATATATGGGATGTCCAGTGGAACAATCAATTGGCAGATTGTATAGCAATCAATTGGGACGAAACTATTTTACACTCTTTGTACATATTTCTTCTCCAGACTCCTCCTGCACATCTCTTGCTTGCAGACTATTGCTCTCTCTCTCTCTTCCTTCTGCACAACTCTTTACTCCAGGAGCAGCTAGCACATGTTTATGCCTCAGTAATTGCCCTTTGCAGGCCGGGCCCCTATAGTGTAGCAGAAAATATGGAATGTCTCTTTAGTGCTAGCTGTCCTAACAGGTGGACTACTGCTCCTAGTCAGCCCTCTTCAGGCTCTGCCAGCCCTCCTGGCTGCAGCTGCCTGACTCCACTGCCCGTAACATCACAGTTCACACTGCTGGCTCTGCACCTATCCCAGATTGCACACTCCCAGTCCTCTCAGGCATGCCTCCCCAGTCCTCCTGACTGTGCATGTCACTCACCAGCCCTCTTGGCTGCAACCGGTGGTTCCCTCCTGAAGACTTGCCCGGCAGTACTAGCTCCTGCTGTCCTCTCTGACTCCTCCTGTGCCTCCTTCCATGATCCCTCATGCTTTCTTGAAACCCGAGTCCCAGGCCCAAGGTCACCCCCCAGACTGGGGATCTCCCTCAAAGGCTCAGACAGCCTAGTACTCCATCCTCAGTTCTACCCGACAACTCCTCCCCAGCTGGGCTGACTCTAGGTATTTAAGGAGACCTGCCCCCTGCCAATCCAGGTTGGGGATTGGTCAGGGCTCCTTAGAATACCCCAGGCACTCCACCTCACCTCTTCTCCTCTCCTAGAATTCTCTAGAAGGAAGAGGGTGGTCTTAGCGAAGCTGCCTGGGAGTCACCAGCTGCTAAACTCTGAGCCACTCCCAGCCCACACAAATCAAAACACCTCACCCCTCCTCTCCTCCACTCCTCCACTCCTTCTAGAATCCTCTAGAAGGAAGAGGGAGGTCTTAGCGAGGCTGCCTGTGAGTCACCAGCTGCTAAACTCTGAGCCACTCCCAGCCCACACAAATCAAAACAAACACTTACCAAAAATCTAATCTAGCACCTACCTAATGTAGAGGGTGCTACAGAAGGATATGCTGGAGCTGGAGAGAGTCCAAAGAAGGGCAACAAAACTAATAAGGGGACTGGACGCCCTTAATTACGAGGAACGACCGCATGCACTAAATTTATACTCGCTGGAGAAGAGACGCTTGAGAGGGGACATGATAGCGATCTACAAATACCCCAATGGTGATCCCAGCATAGAAAAAATAACTATTCAGTCTCAGGCAGTGTAGGAGGACACAGGACCACACAATGAGATTGGAGGAGAAGCGGTTTAACCTTAAACTGCGCAGGGGGTTTTCAATGTCAGGGCAATAAGGATGTGGAATTCTCTTCCACAATCGGTGGTGGTAGCGGGGAGTATGGATATTTTTAAAAGACTCTTGAATGTGCGTCTTAAAGTGGTTGTAAACCCTGTAGTACTTTTTTCTTTTTTTTAAACCCACCTACAAGACAAAGGCATAATGAGCTAGTATGACTAGCATACTAGCTCATTATGCATCACTTACTTTGGATCGGGGTCCCCGAAGCCGTCCTCGTCTCCCTCTCCAGCCGCAGCCATCGCTGCGGCGATAGCCGGAATGTTACTTCCGGGTATTTCCGCTCCAGCAAATCACAGCGCAGCTCTGGCATGCGCGCGGGAGCCATCAAATCAATCTAGGCTTAATCTAGGCTTACCTGTAGGTGCAAGTTACATAAGTGGGTTTACAACCACTTTAAAGGGAGGCCCGGAATGAAGAGACAAAAAAAAGAATATAATGAAGGGCCATGCATGACAAGGTGGAGAGTACAGACAGGACGGGGTTAACATTTGGTGAAGAAGTGAGTGGGTGGAGGCAGAGGTGAATTTTAATGTGAGGGGAGGGGCACTTTAAATAGCTGGAGGCGGGTGCACTCGGCATCATTTTGTGTGGGGACAGAAAGGAGAGGAAGTTTTTTCACTTCTCTCCTTAGACAAAATGGCGGACGTGGCTTTGATCCTCGCTCGGTTGCGGGCGGCTGCGGCGACGAAGGGGCCAGACTGTCTGGGAGACCAGGTTAGTGCCCTCATTCAGGGCCATCATAACAGGACGTCTGTTTGGGGCCCGATTTGGCATGGGGCCTCAGCAGACGCGCCCCCCCCTCCCGCGATTCGCGGCACCCCCCCCCGCGACCCCCCTCCCGCGATTCGCGGCACCCCCCCCGTGACCCCCCCCCCGCGATTCGCGGCACCCCCCCCGCAACCCCTCCCCCGCAATTCGCGGCACCCCCCCTCCCGCGATTCGCGGCACCCCCCCCCCCCCTGCGATTCGCGGCACACCCCCCCCTCCCGCGATTCGCGGCACGACCCCCCTCCCGCGATTCGCGGCACCCCCCCCGCAATTCGCGGCACCCCCCCGCAATTCGCGGCACCCCCCCCCCGCGATTCGCGGCTGCCCCCCCCCCCCCAAAAATAAATAAAAAATTTGCCACACCAGGAGCCCACAGGCTGACTCGTCGGCCCACCCCTGGAAAAGCGTGAGCCTGCTTCAGCCGTGGGGTGAGCCGGACGGTACACGCGGCAACGGCAGGGGGCGGAGCTACGGACTGTAATGGCGCCCGTGCTTCGCCCTCGCGGTGGAGGACCTCGGAAAGTGGGACCCCCCCCCCTTTATGTGCAGGCGGCAGGGAAGGGGAGGTTCAGTGGGGGAGAAGCGGTGCCACATCCACGGGGCCTCTACCAGACGAGGCTGGCGGTGTCTGGTGAAGCAGTGGGCTGAGGGACGTGCAGGACAGCAGTGATCAGGTGCGCGGCCTACCCGGGGCTCGTCAAGAGGGCGCAGGCGCTGCAGAGAGGTGGTGGTGGATCCCCAGGAGGGGACTTCAATTCGGCGCCAAGGGGAGTCGCGGCCTCCAGGTAAGTTTCGCCTGGGGGGCTCATCACGCCATGCTTCCAGCCTGGGAGCGGAGGTCGGAAGGGGAGCTGTTCGGATCGGTAGAGGAGGATCGCAGAGGGGTCGCAGCACCAGGGGAGGCGAGATCTGCGGCTGTGGGGGGGGGGGGACGTGCCCTGTCAGCCCGGTAAGTCTACCACTATCATTTCTCCTGTTGATTTGACGAATGCACTGTGTGAGTTGTTGGGTGTGGGGTTGGGGGGCATTGCCAACGGTGTGGGGGCCATGCCGGGGGTCAGGGATGCTGTGGCGGGGGTGGCGGGCAACCAACCTGCCTCTCCCGGGGCAGTGGCCCTATTGCAGATTATTGAGGGATTTGGTGCAGCGATGTTCGTGGGTGAAGGGGGTCCCCCGCAGGTGGCGCTGTGGGTAGGCGGGCAGGTAAAGGGGTCAATTAAGGTGGTGGCACCCGTGTTCACTACGGGGCACGTGACGGAACATTGTTGGAGGTGATCAGGTGAGTAGGGCCGTGGGGGTGAACGCAGGGGATCCTGCTGTGGTGGCCATAGCGGTTATAGTACGTATCGCCGATGCCGCTAAGTGTGAGGTTTGCGTTTGCTTTGAAGGGCCCCTTGGGGGGCTCACCTGACCAGGGGGTGAGAGACAAAATTGGAAAGGTGAGTATGTCGATATTTTCTTATTACTGCCCCTAGAAAAAATTTATTTGGAAAAAGGTAAGCCGGACGATTCCGGAAAGGAAGATGAGGGGATGAGGAGGTGTCGATTGGTCCCAAGGAGGTTTGGCAAGAGGCTGCAGCCATTCGCCAGCTTGGCCAGCGTGTTAGGTGAGTAAACCCGGGAACATTGGTCGGCACTGTGCTGTTATATGGATGCGCTGGGAGAGGCTAGGGGGTTATGTTGGGACTGCTTTACTGCGTTATTACGAACAGTCGGCAGCGGGGGGCAGTTCGTCAGACGCTTTGTTGGGTGCATAAGGATATCAGCCTTTGGCTGCGTTTGATGTCCTCGGCTGGGACACCAAGCCAATTTTCAAGGGGGTCAGTCGGGGGGGACAAATGACTCTGTACCACTGAACGAGAAACATGGTGGGGGTGTACTGTCAGTTTAGCAAGGAATCTGGCAAGTTGGGTGGGGTCCTGTCGTTTTGACAGGAATGCTGGATGCGGGGGGACGCACCCCTTGTCTCGGTGCTTCAAAAGACGGAAAGCGTCCCCGGGATTTTGCTTCAAGAAGGATGACACCGGTGCAGGAGGTAAGGATGCGTTTTTTTTCGAAGTAGATATTTGTTTAGGGCGTCGGCAGAGTTGCTGAGAGCGGGTTTCTAGGAAGGTTTTTTAAAAGTGCGTTCGCTAAAGAGGTCGTGCCGCCCTTGGCGCAAATTTTGGGGTCCTCACTGGTTAGTCCGGGGGTGGTTTCAGAAAACATTGGCTAAAAAGGTGGCTTTAGATCGTATGGGGGGGGGCCATTTCGGGAGAGCCCAATCGTGTATCTGGTGGTGTCACCAATGGGGGTGGTGGTTAAGAAGGAATCGATCAAGCTTCTGCTTATTCACTATCTCTTGTTCTCAAACAGGGGGTGAGTTAATTCCTTGATAGGTCCTGAAGTGGGCACAGTGGGGGGCACTCATGCAAAGGCGGACGTTGAGTCGGCATTCCGGCGGCTGCCGTTTCATCCGGACAGTTTTGGCGGTTGGGGTCCTGCTGGGGGGGAATTTTATGTGAATCTGTGTCTGCCCATGGTATGCTCCTTCTCAGGCGCCATGTCTGACAATTTAGCTTCCTTTGTTAAAGGGTGGTCCGTGACGGGTCAGGCGATCCAATTCCTGGGAAATTGTTCCCATGGGTGGGTTTTTTGTTAAAGGATGGTCGGCTGCGGCAGTGGGGGTGCGGGCCAATACGCATTTTATTTGACTCTATGAGGAGCTTAGGGATGTTTTGAAGGTGGGGCACACGTTCTTGGAAACTTACAACGGGCAATGGGGGTGGATGTGGGACCCGGTGACCAATTTTTGATTTAGGATGGGGTACTGATGATGCAAAGTTCACTGGGTTTTTTGGGGCATTTGCCAGGGGTAATGGAGTGCAGAGGCATGGACTAAGTCTTTGGGGGAAGAGGGGCTCAGTCATCACCTGGTATTGCTGGACCTGTTTCCTGCGGTATTGGCTACAGAACTGTGGGAGGCAATGAGTAAGGACATGAAGTTTAGATTGCACGGTGACGATTTGGGGGTGGTGCAAGTCATCGACTGGAGTGCTTACAAGTGAACGTTTTCTTTATGCTAGGCGTATCCCGGGGTTAGACTACACTTTAGCTGTTTCACTGTCCCCGTTTTCCGGATTGGGAAGTAAGGAAGTGGGTCGACATGGGTGGCATATACAAATAATCTGGAGGGAATGGGCTGCATTCAGACGGCTAGCGGATGCTTAGCGGGATGTGTCTGAGACGGAGTTGCTGGTAGTTTACTTAGTAACTCGGTGCATGGAGGCAAGGGGTTCGGTGGCAGGGATCGAGAAGAAGTGGGCAGGCTTGGCGTTTTCTATTCGAACTCCAGGGCATGCAGATTTCACTACGGTTTTCTGGGTAAGGGAGGCGGTAAAGGGGTGTCAAAAGGATCACCCTCATAGGAATGCAGGTAGGCCTGTTTTCTGTTTCTCTTTCTCAAGTGATTTGCGGGGCATTGGCCGGGGTGTGTTCATCTGTTAAGGGGTTAAGTTGTTCTATACAGCGTTTTTTGTTGCATTTAGGGTGGGGGAGTTTGTGGGCCTGTCAAAAACAGAGGACGGAGGGGTTACTGGTACAGGACGTGGAGTTATCGGGCGGAAGGGTGAGTTTGCGGTTCAGGAGGTTACAGATGGATCAAATGGGCCACCCTCCCTGTGTGAGGGGTGATGGTACAGCTGTCTTCATTGCCCGGGGATCAGGACTGTTCAGTGAGGGTGGTGTAAGAAGTTCTGGAAGTTAGGACGGCCGGGGGGTGGGCTTTTTTGGTGCATGAGGATGGATCGTTTTCTAGTACGTTTTTAATGCATGGCTGGGTTTCCGGAAAGGCCTGTGGGCGGTTGGGAACAACTGCAAGCATATCGCTTCACACTCCTTCCGCATCGGGGCGGCCACTGGGGCTGCCCGGGGCGGGTTGGATTTGGCGGCGGTAAAATGGATCTTGAGATGGGAGTCCAGGTGGTTTTGTTCTTAGGTACGCCCCCCCATTTATTAGCGGATGTGAGTGGAAATATGTGGGAAGTGAAGGGGTGCGCAAGTGAGGTTATTGGCAATGATGGGGTAATTTTCTGGGGTTTTGAATTGTGTTGTGGTATTTTCAGTTCAGATGGAGGTTCAACACGCCTCATCTGGACGGTAGGGCATTCATATGTCTTTTGGGGGAAAAAGGAGGGCAGATACATGACAGGCGGGCAGGCTGTTGGGGATACCCAGGATGGAGGCTTGCGTTGGGAGGAATAGGCTTCACGGGCATAGAGTGGAGTAGGGTGGTGCCAGGAGTGGATCGGTACGCCCGGTTGGATAGACAACAGGTCGTTTGGGTACTACATGTGGGGGGAGGATGACTTGGGGATCAGAGCCATTGGGGCTCTGTTCTCGGCCATAACGTCGGATTTCTTAGAGAGGTCTTCCTGGGGACGTTGGTAGTATAGTCCGACGTTATGAAGTACACCTCGTGGCGGAGGGCGAGATCAGTGGCGCAGATTAACAAGGCGGGAATCAAGTTTAACAAACTGGTGGTTAGGTTGGTTGCCAATAACAGGGGGCTGGTGGTAGGCACGTGGAGTTGGAGGTTAATGTGGGCATGTATTTACGGAGGGATGGTGTGCATCTTTCTGATGTGGGATGGATTTGTGGGCATTGGGGAGTCAGGATGGGATCCAGGGTGCCCTGCGGGTGTGGAGGGGCCCTTAAGGGTAAGGGGTTACCCTTTGCAGGCTGTGGCGGTGTCTTTGGTCTTTGACGGTGGCAGAAAACAGATGGTATTAAAGTGGTGGGGGCTCATCGGTGGTATGTGCCCCTCTGGTGTATTCCAGTGGAATGGTGTCCGCTGGAGTACGGGTATGGTTGCACTGCGGGAAGGGGTTGTCTCCGAGCTGTTATACGGCTGGAGGCCTGGTATGGTTCAAAAACTTTGTACCGCAGTGTATTGGTGTAAAAAGGGGTTCAAAAGTTTGGGGGTGCCGTCAGAGACCAACAGACTGGGAGTTATAATGGTAAAATTGTGTTAATAAAGTTATTGAAAATATATATTTTATATTGGAGTTCTTCACATGATATGGTTTTAATAAAAAGGCTGTTGTGGCCATTTTATACTCCAACTCCGGTGTGGTCTAAATTACTATAGATTGGATAAGTTAAGATAGTGGTTAAGAGGGGTAACTGGTAGGGGTAAGGTGTGGGGAGGTATCTCGAGTACACTGGTCAAGGGAGGCCCGGAATGAAGAGACAAAAAAAAGAATATAATGAAGGGCCATGCATGACAAGGTGGAGAGTACAGACAGGACGGGGTTAACATTTGGTGAAGAAGTGAGTGGGTGGAGGCAGAGGTGAATTTTAATGTGAGGGGAGGGGCACTTTAAATAGCTGGAGGCGGGTGCACTCGGCATCATTTTGTGTGGGGACAGAAAGGAGAGGAAGTTTTTCCCACCCACCCTCCCTGTTGTTTTGGTGTTTTTCTGGCTATTGTTTTCTTGTCTTTCAGGTTGTGAAGGAAAAGGTCGTCATAACAGCTGTGTGTCGGCGGTGTCTTTGGTCTTTGACGGTGGCAGAAAACAGATGGTATTAAAGTGGTGGGGGCTCATCGGTGGTATGTGCCCCTCTGGTGTATTCCAGTGGAATGGTGTCCGCTGGAGTACGGGTATGGTTGCACTGCGGGAAGGGGTTGTCTCCGAGCTGTTATACGGCTGGAGGCCTGGTATGGTTCAAAAACTTTGTACCGCAGTGTATTGGTGTAAAAAGGGGTTCATAAGTTTGGGGGTGCCGTCAGAGACCAACAGACTGGGAGTTATAATGGTAAAATTGTGTTAATAAAGTTATTGAAAATATATATTTTATATTGGAGTTCTTCACATGATATGGTTTTAATAAAAAGGCTGTTGTGGCCATTTTATACTCCAACTCCGGTGTGGTCTAAATTACTATAGATTGGATAAGTTAAGATAGTGGTTAAGAGGGGTAACTGGTAGGGGTAAGGTGTGGGGAGGTATCTCGAGTACACTGGTCAAGAGCACAAAGTACAGGGATATGGGTAATAATTATAGACACTGACACATGTGCACCTACACGGGTTGAACTGGATGGAATATTGTCTTTTTTACACCTTGCCGACTTTGTAACTATGTAAACGCACTTGCTTTTTTGGTGTGTTTTTTGAGTCACCTGTCCATGTTTCACATGTGCAGGGCACCTGGAAAACACACTGGAAATGCACAGGAACACAAACGCAGTATTCCCAGAGTACACATTCCTGCAGAATGGCTGTGGATGTAGATGGGTAATGCAGCGACCACTGGCTGGAATCAGAGTGACAGTATGTCACCAGCACAATATGAATATCCAGAACTGGTCCGAAGCTTTATTCAGCGATCACATCATAACATCTGAAGCAACATTTTGGAGCCATGAAGGCCCCCTCACTTACCTGATGAAGGGCTCCTGTAGGCTCAGAAATGTTGCTTCAGATGTTATGATGTGATCGCTGAATAAAGCTTTGGACCCGTTCTGGATATTAATGGTGTGTTGGTGAAATACTTTTGCTTGGAAACGCATAAAAAATTTGGCAAAAAACGGATATGAATTTTTACCGTGTTTTTGCTACAGAGCAATGTGTGAAAGCAGCCTGGAAGGCATAAAAGAGAAGCCAGCTTGCACAATAGCAGTGCAAATATCATTAATGTCATGCAATAAAGTACTTGGAACTGTAGCAAAAAATACAATTTTACTACTAAAATGCAAGTCTACTTTGCACTTTCCTTTTGTGAAATCCTTATGATTTGGTAGCTCTTGAGCTGGTCAAACAAAGGGGAATTTTGAATCAATTTCAACCACTTTCCATCGACTTGTCAATTGTGAAGTCAAAACTGAGCTTCAATACACCTTATTGTAAGATCGAATTGCAAATAGCGGAACTTTTTGTGAAAGCGGTCCATCCAAAACAGCTATTTTATGTCTTTGATTGGTTTGTAATTTTTTTATTTTTTTTTACCTAATTGAAAGTTCAATTGTTCTGTAAAATTTTTACATGTAAAAGAAAAGGGCCAAGGTTAACACTGAACCAAAATTCTCTAATATTTTTTTCCCTCCTTTTAAGGAAATGGGCAAAGGAAGTTCGTAGCTGTGCCTATGTACGGTTATCAATCAAATCAAATAGCTGAGCTGTATATTGTCACATGCGATAAAGCTGCTACGGTAACAGTCACATCTCCTTATTCAAGTTTTAGCAAGACGGTGTATGTTTCAAGGAACAGCAGTGCTGAGGTGACCTTAAGCTCCTCTTATATGGTGAGCGAAGCATACGTGACTAACAAGGCTGTGCTGGTGACTTCAGATGTTGAAGTGTCCGTCTTTCTATATATCCATAATTCTGGCAATGGTGATGCCATGGCTCTTCTTCCATTAGAAGACCTGGGGTCTGAATATTTCATACCTAGTTCATCAACATCTGGATCAAATAAATTGTTTGCAGTGGCCAACGGTCTTCAAGAGAATGTTCAGTTGACTATAACAGTTTCAGGACATATCGTATATAATAGAGCGAATTACTATACTGGTTATAACATCTCTGTGACGCTTGGAAGGCAGCAAGTTATCGTGTTTTATAGCTCCAGTGACCTTACTGGAACCAGAGTCCTGTCTACTGCTCCAGTTGCTGTTTTTAGTGGTCATAGTTATTATTATGGTTCCTCTGGAAGTTATGACCCAATCTTTGAACAGCTCCATCCTGTGCGGAATTGGGGAACATTCTATGCCATCTTCCCATTGTTTAACCACACTCTAGACATTGTAGATATAATAGCTGCAGATGCAGATACTGTGGTGAATGTCACAGATCTAGGGAAGACGACCAAGCACAGTCTACAGAGAGGATCCCGTGTTCAGCTCGCTTTAAAAAATGAGATCACAGTGAAGTCTTCCAAACCCATCATGATCGCTTATGTCTTCCAAGATTCAAAGTCACGGACCTTTGTGTCAGCTTACGACCCTTTTTTGACCACTGTTCCTCCATCGTTACTGGGATTAAATTACTACCAATTTTATACAAAAAATATCTACTACAGCTTCCTCATGATCATATCCCAAACTTCCTCTGTCTCTGGGTTCTACCTGGACCAGAAGCCCCTTAGCTCCTACAGTTATTGGGTGAAGGAGTCTGGCGGATTCTGGGCCTGGGAGGTCTCTTTGGGTAAAAGTGGAGGAAGACATGAAATATACCACAAGTACTTCACGTTTACAATCTATGTTTATGGTGTTGGAAGTTATACGTCTTATGGATATTCAATGGGCCAGGAGACCCCCCATCCAGGTAAGATATATACTTTTTGCCAGACACTTGATTCAGGGACAACTATCCTCATGCACACCCCCACCACACACCACAAAAAAACAAAATGATAATAACAGTAAAGCCCTGTACACGCGATTGGATATCCTATGGATTCTAATCCGATGGTTTTTTCCATCGGAAATCCGATGAAACTGTCTTCCATCAGTCTTGCCCACACACCATCAGTCAAAAAACAGACCGCTTCAAACGCGGTGATGTAAAACACTCCGATGAGCCAAGAAAAATGAAGTTCAATGCTTCAGAGCATGCGTCGACTTGATTCTGAGCATGCGTGGGTTTTTTATCCGATGGATTTCCACACAGACGATCGGATTTTGCTATCGTTTTTTTTCCCATCGGATAAATTTAAAACATGTTCTATTTTTTCACACCGATGGAAAAAAGACCGATGGGGCCCATACACGATCGTTTCGTTTGATGAAAACAGTCCATCGGACTGTTTTCATCGGTAAAACCGATCGTGTGTACACGGCTTAAGGCAATATGTAGTCAGTTGTCGCACACAGCTACTGGGTTACTTTGTACCTATATTTATAATATGTATAATATGATATCTGAAAATTTGAGAATGTATAGACTTTTTAATAATTTTGAAAAAAAAAAAAAACATCTTGATGTAAATGATCTTATCAATGTGATGTACAGTACATGTAGGAAGACATATGTGCTCATTACATTTGCAGATTTTGCTTTCTACTTTGCAATACTGCCCAATATTTGCGTTTTACTGCTTGCCTCTGACAGTGCAGGCCTATGCATTAGGTGATTTATCATAATAATTAAAACAATACGTTTTCTGTGTGGCTGATATATTATCTCACCAGCTATGAATCAGTCATTATAGTGGATAATCAATCCTGCCTTTAGTGGGTTGTCTAAAAATTTCTATATTTAAAGCCCAATCATGGATTCTGACCACCACCCCCAATTGACCAACATCCCTCATGTATGTTACTTTTTTTATAAACTCGTATATACTCGAGTATAAGCCGACCCGAATATAAGCCAAAGCACCTAATTTTACCACAAAAAAATTAGAAAGCTTATTGACTCGCGTATAAGCCTAGGGTGTCCATCTGCATGCCTCACTGTTCCTCACTGTGTCCATGCCTAGACTGACGTTTAACATTGGAGTCTATGGAAGGGGTGCCCGGCTTTGAAAAATCGGTGCTCCCCGGCCGTAGGTCTCCCCAACACCAAACTTCGCACACTTGTAGAGGAGAAATGGGGCTACATGTGTGCCAAGTTTTGGGTCCAGGGGACCTACGACTGACCAGTACTGGGTCCCCAAAGTCACCAGAGAAATTACTGTTTAACATGGGAGTCTATGGAAGGTGTGCCCAGCTTTGAAAAATCAGTGCTCCCCGGCCGTAGGTCCTCCGGACAACAATCTTTGCACACTTATAGAGGATGAGTGGGGCTACATGTGTGCCAAGGTTGGAGTCCAGGGGACCTACGGCCGGCCAGTACCGGGTCCCCAAATTTCGGGAGATCAGGCGCAAAAAGGTGACTCGAGTATAAGTATCAGCACAAAAAAATGTGCTGAAAAACTCAGCTTATACTCGAGTATATATGGTACTTACCTTCTACAGATGTCTTATAAATTGTTAAAGCGGTGTTTCAGCCGCAAATGTTTTTTAATTAAAAGTCAGCAGCTACAAACACTGTAGCTGCTGACTTTTAATAAGGACACTTATCTGTCCAGGGAGCCCGCAATGTCGGCCCCCCATCGGCTCGGGTGCAGGCGCCACCATTGTAACTAAGGGAAACTGGCAGTGGAGCCTTCAGGCTTCACCATCGGTTTCCTACTGCGCATGCGCGAGTCCCGCTTCGCTTTCTGGATGGCCCGTTGTCTTCTGGGACACACACAGGTCCCAGAAGGCAGCGGGGTGAAGGAGGAAATGACGCCCTGGGCCGCGGCCCAGGTGGGACAGAAGTACACTCAGTACTTCACATAAGGTACCGGTAAGTAAAAAAAAAAATTCTTTATCCAAAAACGAGTGGTCGAGGGGTGGTCATTCCTTTAACCACTTAACGACCGCCCACTGTAAATATACGTCGGCAGAATGGCACCGACAGGCAGAATCACGTACATATACGTGATTGCCTTTGTATAGTTGGGGGGTCCGATCGGACCCCCCTTCTTTACAGTGGGTGGTCGTTTTACCTTCGGGAGCGATCCGGCATGAGGGGACGGCCGTTCGATTCCGGCCACCCCCTCTCGATCGCTCCCGGCGAATGAGAGCTTCCCCTGCCTGTGTACTGTTTACACAGGCTGGAGGAAGTGATGTCATCTCTCCTGCGGCGCTCACATATACCGAGCGCCATACAGGAGAAGATGCAGGTTAGTGCACACAACACTACAGTGACACCAGGACACATAGGCACATAAATCGCCCCCCCCAGGCCCCCCCAGACACCCCCAGATCACCCCCCAGATCACCCCCAGCCCCCAGTCACAGTGTCACTGATTGCAGTGACCATTTATTTAGTGATCACTGCAATCAGTGACATTTGTGACTGTAAAAGTGTCAGTACATTCAGTTTTAGGTCCAGTGTAGCCCCCTAACCCCCCCTAATAAAGGTTTAACCCCCTGATCACCCCCCAGATAACCCTTTCACCCCCTAGCACCGCCGTCGCTAAGCGATCATTTTTCTGATCGATGTCTTAGCGTCGGTGATGCTGATCGGTAGCCAGTAATTTTTTTTAGGTTCGCCGCAGGTTTTTATAGCGTCGGGTACCCCCATATATTACCTAATAAAGGTTTAACCCCCTTGATCGCCCCCCAGGTAACCCTTTCACCCCCTATCACCACTGTCACTAAGCGATAATTTTTCTGATCGATGTCTTAGCGTCGGCGATGCTGATCGGTAGCCAGTAATTTTTTTTAGGTTCGCCGCAGGTTTTTATAGCGTCGGGTACCCCCATATATTACCTAATAAAGGTTTAACCCCCTTGATCACCCCCCAGGTAACCCCTTCACCCCCTAGCACCGCCGTCACTAAGCGATCATTTTTCTGATCGATGTCTTAGCGTCGGTGATGCTGATCGGTAGCCAGTAATTTTTTTTAGGTTCGCCGCAGGTTTTTATAGCGTCGGGTACCCCCATATATTACCTAATAAAGGTTTAACCCCCTTGATCGCCCCCCAGGTAACCCTTTCACCCCCTATCACCACTGTCACTAAGCGATAATTTTTCTGATCGCTGTCTTAGCGTCGGTGATGCAGATCGGTAGCCAGTAATTTTTTTTAGGTTCGCCGCAGGTTTTTATAGCGTCAGGTACCCCAATATATTACCTAATAAAGGTTTAACCCCCTTGATCGCCCCCCAGGTAACCCTTTCACCCCCTATCACCACTGTCGCTAAGCGATCATTTTTCTGATCGCTGTCTTAGCGTCGGTGATGCAGATCGGTAGCCAGTAATTTTTTTTAGGTTCGCCGCAGGTTTTTATAGCGTCAGGTACCCCCATATATTATCTAATAAAGGTTTAACCCCCTGATCACCCCCCAGGTAACCCTTTCACCCCCTATCACCACTGTCGCTAAGCGATCGTTTTTATGATCGTTGTCTTAGTGTCGGTGATGCCGATAGGTAGCCAGTAATTTTTTTTTAGGTTCGCCGTCAGGTTTTTATATAGCGTCAGGTACCCCCATATATTACCTAATAAAGGTTTTAACCCCCTAATTTCCCCTAGTTAACCCTTTCACCAGTAATCATCATATAAGTGTTACGGGTGACGCTGGTTAGTTAGTTTGCTTTTTATAGTGTCAGGGCACCCGCCGTATATAACCCAATAAAGGTTTAACCCCCTGATCGCCCGGCGGGTGATATCAATTAGGTTTTAGCGTCAGAGAGGGTCTGCGTCACACCCCAGGCAGCGTCAGGTTAGTGCCAGTAACGCTAACACCCACGCGTGAAGCATACACCCCCCTTAGTGGTATAGTATCTGAACAGATCAATATCTGATCTGATCAGATCTATACTAGTGTCCCCAGCAGTTTAGGGCTCCCAAAAATGCAGTGTTAGCGGGATCAGCCCAGATACCTGCTAGCACCTGCGTTTTGCCCCTCCGTCCAGCCCAGGCCACCCAAGTGCAGTATCGATCGATCACTGTCACTTACAAAACAAAAACACACATAACTGCAGCGTTCGCAGAGACAGGCCTGATCCCTGCGACTCCAGTGCTGTAGGAGGTGATTTTGCCACCACAGTTAAAAAAAAAAAAAGCATATATGCCGAAGCATTGGGGCAGCAGGGGCGGAGGAGCGATTTTGCTCCTAATGCTGCGTACATACGGTCGAAATTCCGACGGAGGCTTGCCCGTGGAAAAGTCTGACCATGTGTACGCGGCATAACTTTTGCGGGAAGATGCCCCCATGCTTCGGCATATATAAATGGTGCATGTATGCCCATCATTAGAAGTGGGTGGATGAAGGGCGGTATTCTAATGGTGGGCATACCCACCGATTAATCTTTTTTTTTCGTTCAGCCAACAGGCTGCATGAAAAAAAAGATTACAAATTGTACAATACATGTCCAACAAGGACCAGCAACGTACTGGTATGTTGCTGGACTTTGAATGTTTATACCAGAATGATGCCTGCGGGTTTAGGTATCATCTTGGTATCATTCTTTTCAGCCAGCGGCCGGCTTTCATGTAAAAGCAATCCTAGTGGCTAATTAGCCTCTGGACTGCTTTTACAAGCAGTGGGAGGGAATGTCCCCCCCCCCCGGATATAAAAAGCGCCATTGGGAAATTGGGAAAGCATTTTATCACACCGATCTTGGTGTGGTCAGATGCTTTGAGGGCAGAGGAAAGATCTAGGGTCCAATAGACCCCAGTTTTTTCAAAAAAGAGTACCTGTCATTACCTATAGCTATCATAGGGGATATTTACATTCCCTGAGATAACAATAAAAATGATAAAAAATAAATAAATATGGAAGCAACAGTTTAAAAATAAAATAAAAAAGCAAAATTAATAATAAAAAAAAAAAAAGCACCCCTGTCCTGCCCTGCTCTTGCCCAATGGCGAACGCAAGCGTCGGTCTGGCGTCATATGTAAACAGCAATTGCACCATGCATGTGAGGTATCACCGCGAAGGTCAGATCGAGGGCAGTAATTTTAGCAGTAGACCTCCTCTGTAAATCTAACAGGGTAACCTGTAAAGGCTTTTAAAGGCTTTTAAAAATGTATGTAGTTTGTCGCCAATGCGCGTTTGTGCGAAATTTTAAAGCATGTCGTGTTTGGTATCTATGTACTCGGCCTAAGATCATCTTTTTTATTTCATCAAACATTTGGGCAATATAGTGTGTTTTAGTGCATTAAAATTAAAAAAAGTGTATTTTTTCCCCAAAAAATGCGTTTGAAAAATCGCTGCGCAAATACTGTGTAGAAAAAAAAAATGCAACACCCACCATTTTATTCTGTAGGGCCTTTGCTTTAAAAATATATATAATGTTTGGGGGTTCAACATAATTTTCTTGCAAAAAAAAATATGTTTTCATGTAAACAAAAAGTGTCAAAAAGGGCTTTGTCTTCAAGTGGTTAGAAGAGTGGATGTAAGCTTCCTAATGTTGTGTATAAAATGCCAGAACAGTTCAAAACCCCCCCAAATGACCCCATTTTGGAAAGTAGACACCCCAAGCTATATACTGAGAGGCATGTCGAGTCCATGGAATATTTTATATGTTGACACAAGTTGCGGAAAAAAGACAATTTTTTTTTTTTTTTTGCACAAAGTTGTCACTAAATGATATATTGCTCAAACATGCCATGGGCATATGTGGAATTACACCCCAAAATACATTCTGTTGCTTCTCCTGAGTACGGGGATACCACATGTGTGAGACTTTTTGGGAGCCTAGCCGCGTACGGGACCCCAAAAACCAAGCACCGCCTTCAGGCTTTCTAAGGGTGTCAATTTTTGATTTCACTTCTCACTGCCTATCACAGTTTTGGAGGCCATGGAATGCCCAGATGGCACAAACCCCCCCCCAAATGACCCCATTTTGGAAAGTAGACACCCCAAGCTATTTGCTGAGAGGTATTGTGAGTATTTTGCAGATCTCGCTTTTTGTCACAAAGTTTTAAAAATTGAAAAAAAAAAATAATAAAAAAAAAAATGTCTTTCTTCATTTTCAAAAACAAATGAGAGCTGTAAAATACTCACCATGCCTCTCAGCAAACAGCTTGGGGTGTCTACTTTCCAAAATTGGGTCATTTGGGGGGGTTTTGTGCTATTTTGGCATTTTATGGCCTTCGAAACTGTGATAGGTAGTGAGGAGTCAAATCAAAAATTTGTGCCTAGAAATCCTGAAGGCGGTGATTGGTTTCCGGGGTCCCGTACGCGGCTAGGCTCCTAAAAAGTCCCACACATGTGGTATCCCCGTACTCAGGAGAAGCAGCAAAATTTATTTTGGGGTGCAATTCCGCATATAACCATGGCATGTGTGAGCAATATATCATTTAGTGACAACTTTTTGTAATTTTTTTTTTTTTTGTCATTATTCAATCACTTGGGACAAAAAAAAAAAAATATTCAATGGGCTCAACATGCCTCTCAGCAATTTCCTTGGGGTGTCTACTTTCTAAAATGGGGTAATTTGGGGGGTTTGTACTGCCCTGCCATTTTAGCACCTCAAGAAATGAGATAGGCAGTCATAAATTTAAAGCTGTGTAAATTCCAGAAAATGTACCCTAGTTTGTAAACGCTATAACTTTTGCGCAAACCAATAAATATACGCTTATTGACATTTTTTTACTAAAGACATGTGGCTGAATACATTTTGGCCTAAATGTATGACTAAAATTGAGTTTATTCGATTTTTCTTATAACAAAAAGTAGAAAATATCATTTTTTTTCAAAATTTTCGGTATTTTTCCATTTATATCGCAAAAAATAAAAATCGCAGAGACAATCAAATACCATTAAAAGAAAGCTCTATTTGTGGGAAGAAAAGGACGCAAATTTCGTTTGGGTACAACATTGCATGTCCGCACAATTTACAGTTAAAACAGCGCAGTGCAAAATTCTGAATTCACCTCTGGTCCTTTAGCTACCAAATGGTCCGGGGCTTAAGTGGTTAAGCACAAGTTGTAAAATAAGGTGGAACTCCGCTTTAAGTAACATGCAGGGTCCTTTTCCTTTTTATCTTTTCAATGGCACTAGGTGGCCTCCAATGTGAAATAATGACGCCAGTGCCGTTTATTTTCCTTGCACGTGATTGGGTACTCTGTGCAAAGTGAAGCTTTGCCTCATTTACTAAGCTCTGGAGCAACTGCACTTTGCAAAGTGCACAGTCTATATGACTGTAGCGCTACCCCCAGTTAAGAGAGCCGCTGATATTGATTTGGGCCCTGCAGTGCACCGCTGTCAACCCCCGGCAATCGGCTCTAACCTCCCGTGGCACAGCTGGTGATAGAGAGATAGGACCGCGTGATCGCAACTGTTGGTGACGCAGTCCTATAACAAACATACACAGAATATACTTTAAAACTCCTATTAAAGTAAGCGGAACTGACACCAAATGTACTTTACCCAGATATTTTACTGAGGCTAATGGGCAAGTAATAAACAACAGTATAACAAGTTGCAGATCCCTGCAATAAACAGTAATAAAGATAAACAGAGTAATCAGAATAATAAAGTATTGCTATGCAACTCTAGCGCTGCCCTTTTACAGCTACTTCCCCTCATGGGTAGACTAACACCCAGCAATGTCTACCTATGCAGTCAGGCCTGACTGATCTAAATGGAAGTTCAGTGAAACAATATTTGCTAGCAATCTCTCGGTGGTGCACTTGAAGAACAACTTTGTAATCCCAACGAATAGTAAAGATAAAGTATCTGTCTTTAAACAGCTCTCACCACCTGGACAAGTCCAAGTCCGTTTCCTCCATCGGTTCGTCTAGGAACAGGAATCCACCGACATCCAAGTCTTCAATCCTTCTGGTGTACTGCAGCAAGGAGGATTAGATGTCTCTAAGGCTCTGCTAGGCTGGCAGAGGGCTCTTTGGAAAGGAGCACACGGCCCGGGCTTCAGGCCTTGTGCACACAGCAGTTCAGCACAGACATCCTCTTGCTAGGAGAGAGGGGTCCAAAGAGAGCGACCAAAACTCCGCCTCCCCTTTATAAAGTCTGCCCCAGCAGTCTCTGTTCTGGAGCAATGCACCCTGGGTGCTGCAAGATGTACTGGGAGATGTAGTCTCTTTCTCTCCTCTGCTTTCACTTCCAGTAATGTCTCTTTACTTCCTCCCGACTCACCTCTCACCTGGAACTTCTTATCTCTCTGCATTAAAGGGGAACACCCCGCTACACACTCCCCCCACTTGAACTCTTTGGTCCCCAAAGATAAACTTCAACAAATACTGTTTACCATTTTGGACAATGTCGAGCATGATGTTGGCATAGGGAATTCCCACCAAAACTTTGGGATGGAACTCTCTTGCCCACAGGTCACACTACCATGAGTGGCCTGCCTAACTGTGCCAGAGAGTGAGCTGGGGTTGCCCTCCACCAAATGGACGGTGGAAGGATCAGGTTGTTCAACACTTCTCCTAGCCGTTACAACAGAGTCCTCTGAGCTCGTCCCCATTTGGGGGTAAGTTAGTTTCTTGGGAGGCCTGATGACTCTGCGAGCCCTCTGCTCTCTTGGTGCTTTTGACTCTGGCACCACAGGCTCTTCTTCAGGAGTAAGTTCAGGTAACATTGCTGGTTCTGGAACCTCTGATTCAGAAGTCGACTGACGTATGGAATCTCTAGAGTCCTCCTCTGCGCAAGTGTCAGGAACATCTTCCCAGTAATCAGCTGAGGGACTGAAGGGTATGAATTCAGTAGCCTCCGGATTCAGCGTTGCATCTGGGGTATCCCCTCCATTTGGGAGATCTATGGCGGACGTTCCCAGAGTCGAGGGAGGCCACAGCCAGTCCAGTTCTCCACCTTCTTCTGTACTCAATTGGGAGGCCTCCCCATCTTTGGCTCGAGAGGTCTGGGACCGAGTGTTCGGCCTAGGAATATCCAGGATAGAGGCCGATTCAGGGGAGTCTCTCACGGGAGGTATTCTGACTGCCTCAGCAAGTGGGAGCAGGTGGTTCCGATGCCACGTCTTCAGTGGACCCACCTTTCCTTCTGGCTTTAGTTTGTAGACAGGCAAACCGGGCAACTTCCTACAGACAACATAGGGCTCAGATCTCCACCTGTCGGCAAGCTTGTGTTTTCCAGGGACCCCCAGATTGCGTAGCAGTACTCGGTCCCCGGGCTGCAGATCTTGCACTCGAACCTTCAGATCAAAATTTCTCTTGTTGCGGGCCCCCCTTTGATCCGAAGCCGCCTGGGCTTGTTCATAGGCCACCTGCAAGCTACGTCTAAGTCTGTCCACGTATCCCTTGTGGGATGTAGCTGAGGTATTGTCTATAGAAGTGCCAAAGGCCAGGTCCACAGGTAGCCTTGCTTCTCTCCCAAACATAAGTCGATAAGGGGAGTAGCCAGTGGCGTCACTTGTGGTACAGTTATAGGCATGTACTAGGGCTGATATGTGCTGACTCCAGTGTTGCTTCTTCTCTGTTTCTAAGGTTCCCAACATGTTGAGCAGGGTCCGGTTAAATCTCTCCGGCTGAGCATCTCCTTGTGGGTGGTAAGGCGTGGTTCTGGTCTTCTTTATTCCTAATGAATCCAAAAGTCTTCGGATCAACCGACTCTCAAAGTCCCTTCCTTGATCTGAGTGGAGTCTCTGTGGTAGTCCGTAATGGACAAAATACTTCTCCATAAGTATCTTGGCCACGGTGGATGCCTTCTGGTCTTTGGTTGGGAAAGCTTGAGCATAGCGGGTGAAATGGTCGGTTATTACCAGAACATTCCCCAATCCACTCAGGTCGGGTTCGAGGCAGAGAAAGTCAATGCATACCAGATCCATTGGGCCTTGACTCTGTAAGTGGCCCATTGGGGCAGCTTGATGGGGTAGGGTCTTTCTCTGAATGCATCGTGCACAGGAATGGCAATACTCCTCTACTTCTGCCCTCATGCAGGGCCAATAGAATCGATTTCTGACAAGCTGGAAGGTCCGTTCTGCCCCTAGGTGACCATGATGGTCATGCAGGGCAATTAGTACAGTCTCTCGGTGCTTCTCTGGAAGAAATAACTGCCACTTATCTTCTGAGTCATCAGAGGGGCCCCTTCGGTAGACCACTCCCTGATGTACCTGTAGCCTGTCCAATTCCTTCCTCAACAGGCGAGCCTCCTTTGAGGGGTGATGTAGGAATTTGTTGGGATCCTGATTCTCCAGGGCTTCGAGGACCAATCTCCCCATGGGGTCTTCCAATTGGTCACACCTCAACTCCTTCTTGGACAGTCTCGGTAGGTTGTCTTCCTCCAGTTGAGTTACCCCACAATAGTGTTTGGGGACTCCTACCATGGTAACCCCTATTTCTTCTGCTCTGGAGCCTCCTCTGGCTTGGAATTCAGCCCCTTGACAAAGGGCCCGCACCCCGTCCGGTGCCACTTGGGTCCAATCTTCCCAGTCATTTGTCGTGGCATGAGACCTCCGGGACAGGGCATCTGCATCCCTATTTCCGGCTCCTGGTCTGTACTTCAGACTGAAGTTGAATCCAGACAATGCGGCCAACCACCTGTGTCCGGTGGCATCTAGTTTCGCGGTGGTGAAGAGGTAGGTCAGGGGGTTGTTGTCTGTCTTCACAGTAAACTCTGCCCCATACAAGTAGTCTTTTAGCTTGTCTACTACCGCCCATTTGAGGGCCAGGAATTCCAGCTTATGAGTGGGGTAATTCTTTTCTGAGGGGGTCAGGCTCCTGCTCACATAGGCCACTGGTCGCAGTTGTCCTTCATGTTCTTGGTAGAGTACACCACCTAGACCCTCATGGCTGGCATCCACATGTAATTCATAAGGTCTGGTAGGGTCGGCGTAGGCCAGGACTGGGGCAGTGGTTAAGCTCCTCTTCAGAGCATGAAAGGCCTCTTCACACCTTGGGTTCCACTGATCTTGAACTGACTCACCAGGCCTCCTGGGCCCTGAGTCATCCTCTTCCCCTTCTGCCTTTAGCAATTCATTCATTCAACGGGCAATCCGAGCAAACCCCTCCACAAACCTCCTATAATAGGAGCAGAACCCCAGGAAGGATCTGAGCTCTGTTACTGTGGTGGGTCGTGGCCAGGAAGTGACTGCTTCCAACTTCTCAGGATCTGTGGCCACCCCTTCTTCAGACACTATGTGCCCCAGATAGTTCACAGAAGACTGGTAGAACCGACACTTCTCGGGGGAAAGCTTAAGTCCCTCTTCGCTGAGTCTTCTCAATACTTTCTCCAACCTGGCTTCATGTTCTTCCAAGGTTCTTCCAAAGACAATGACATCGTCCAAGTACACAAGGACTTCTATAAGATTCATGTCTCCAACAGTCTTCTCCATAAGGCGTTGAAAGGTAGCAGGAGCTCCAGACAGACCCTGAGGCATCCTATTGAATTCGAAGAATCCCACCGGGGTTATGAAGGCTGTCTTCTCCCTGTCTTCTGGGTGCATAGGGATTTGATAGTACCCACTCTTGAGGTCCATCACACTGAACCATTTGGCTCCAGACAAGCTTTGTAGGGCATCTTCTGTCCTTGGCGTGGTGTATTGGTCAGGGATGGTTCTCCTGTTGAGAGTCCTGTAATCGATACAAAGCCTCAACGACCCATTCTTCTTTCTGACCACCACGATTGGGGAGGCATAGGGACTTCTAGACTCCCGGATCACACCAGTCTTCTTTAGTTCTACAAGTTGTTCCCTCAGATCCTCCAGATCTGCCAGGGGGACCCGCCTGACCCTCTCTCGGAAGGGCTTATCTTCTTGGAGGCGGATCCGATGGGTGGCACTTCTTGCACACCCCACATCGAATTCATCTTCGGAAAAGATCTTCTCCCACCTGGTCAGCTGGGCCTTGGCTCTTTCTTTCCAAGCCCTGGGTAGGTTCGGGTTTTCCACGGACAGTTTCTCCCAAACATCTCCTCCGTCACCCGTCCCCTTGACTTCGGACCAAGTGACTGGGGCAGCAGGGCTCACCTGACCAAGCAACTGTCATGGATATGCATTAATGTCTGTCTGCCATCTTACCTTCCTCCTCATGTGTTCATCTAGAGACCAGACCTCCTTCACCTGGCTTCCTTTATAATCTCCTCCCAGCCTGACTCCACCCCAGGCCCTATCACTGAACACTATATTAACCTGTGCACTGCAAGCCTGCTTTGCTGATCAACGTGTTTGTTAGGCATTGTGTGTTTGGGTTCCTGCCTGCCGTGTGCTATGTCTGTCTCTCTGTTACGTTATTGGCTTGTCCCTGACCATCCCTGTCTGCTCGTGACCCTTGACCTTCGGCTCGTTCTTCGTTATCCTTGTCTGCTTGTGGCCCCTGACCTTCGGCTTGTTATTCGGTTCTCTCTATCGTGTGCTGCTGCTTCCCCTTATCCTACGGGGCGTGAGCTAGGAAACTCCAGGGGCCGCGACCTGGTCCCAGCCTGCAGCGTAACATCCTCACCACTAGAGGCCCTGGAGAAGACCAGCTGGGTCTTAGACTCCGCGCCCTGGGGAATCTTGGCTCTCGCTTCCGTTGGGATCCCGGTTGTGCTCCTCTGGTCCCGCTTTCCACAACCACCCAGTTTCCTATCCACAGAAGCCAGCCATAGGGTTCACTACCTCGCGGTGCACTCCTGTCCCCCTACGGTGTGCATCTGTCACCTGGCCACAGGTGACCCTGACAGTTTGATCAGCCATGAACCCGGCTGACATCCCGCTTCCCGCGGATGATCCATTGCAGGGCATAGTTCGCAGACTTGAGACCCAGGAATCAAATCAGACCCAGGTGATGCGATTCCTCCAGGATCTGGCTTCTCGATTCGAGCAGCTTCAGGTCTCCTTGGGAACCCCGAATCCGCAACCCCAAGTACAACCAGCGGCTGTACCTATCGCACCAGTCGCAGCCTCACACTCACTAAGATTGCCAGCTCCGTTCCGTTTCTCTGGGGACTCCAAGGCCTGCAGGGGGTTTCTCAGCCAATGCACTATTCATTTTGAGCTTCAGCCTCAAAGCTTCCTATCTGACCGGGCTAAGGTAGCCTATATCATTTCCCTCCTCTCCGGTGAAGCTTTGGCCTGGGCTGCCCCCCTGTGGGAGAGGAACGATCCGGTGGTTTCCAGTCTGTCCGAATTCTTGAAGCTCTTTCGTAATATCTTCGAAGAGCCGGCTCGGGCTTCTTCAGCGGCTAGTGCTGTCTTACGTCTTCGCCAAGAATCTAGTTCAGTGGGGCAATATGCTCTTCAGTTCCGTATCCACACAGCTGAATTGAGCTGGAATAATGAGGCCCTGGTCGCTACCTTTTTACATGGCCTCTCTGACCGAGTGAAAGACGAATTAGCGGGAAGAGCCATTCCCGTCGGTCTGGACGATGTAATTTCATTATGCAACCAGATCGACATTCGTTTTCAAGAGAGGTCCTTAGAAAAAAGACGCCAGCACTCTCTGGGTCCTAGCCAGTCTGAGCTCCCCTCCCTTCATTCCGTGGAGCATCCTCTACCTGCTGAAGAACCTATGCAGCTGGGCCGGACCAGACTAACCCCCGAAGAACGTGCTAGGCGCAGAACTCTGGGCTTGTGCCTCTATTGTGGGGGCAAGGGTCATTTTCGTGACTCCTGCTCGCTTCGTCCGGGAAACGCTCGGGTCTAATACATTTGGAAGGTGGAGTATTGGACCCAGAAACATCACCTTCTCGCCTGCTCTTGCCGGTGTCCCTTCATGTAGGCACTTCTCCTCAGTCAACCCTTGCATACCTGGATTCCGGGGCTGCCGGCAATTTCATGGATTGGAGAACTGCTTCTTCTATGAAGCTTACCCTTTCACCTCTCACTACCCCATTGGTAGTCTCGGCAATTGATGGCACTGTTCTCCCAGGGGGCCCTATTCGCTTCCAGACGCTACCCATTAGGATGTCGGTAGGGATTCTCCACCAGGAGTGGATATCCTTTCTTATTCTACCCAAGGCCTCTACCCCAGTTGTATTGGGCCTCCCTTGGCTACAGCTCCACTCTCCACATGTGGACTGGGTCTCTGGGCAGATCCTGGCCTGGGGTTCCTCATGTTTCTCGTCGTGTCTTCTCAAGGTGACCCCCAAGGAGAGTCTTCCGGTTGCTGCCACTTCTGTTTCTTCTGATCTTCCCGCCGCATACAGCGATTACCGGGATGTGTTCTGTAAAAAATCAGCTGAGGTGCTTCCTCCCCACAGGTCTTTTGACTGTGCTATTGATCTTGTCCCCGGAGCAACTCTACCCAGGGGTCGTACCTACCCTCTGTCCATCCCAGAGACCCAGGCCATGTCGGAGTATGTAGCAGAGAATCTGGAGAGAGGGTTCATCCGGAAATCCTCATCGCCTGCAGGGGCAGGGTTCTTTTTTGTTGCCAAAAAGGATGGTACCTTAAGACCCTGCATCGATTATCGGGGTTTAAATGCGGTTACTATTAAAAATCGATACCCCTTACCCTTAATATCTGAGCTATTCGATAGGTTGAAGGGTGCCTCCATTTTCACCAAGTTGGATCTCAGAGGCGCGTACAATCTCATTCGAATACGGGAGGGTGACGAATGGAAGACTGCATTTAACACTAGAGACGGGCATTACGAATATCTGGTGATGCCTTTTGGTCTGTGTAATGCTCCAGCCGTGTTTCAAAACTTTGTCAATGAAATCTTCAGAGATCTGCTGTACCAGTTTGTTGTCATCTATCTGGATGACATTCTGATCTTTTCTGAAAATCTGCTCGTCCACAGAAACCATGTCCGCACTGTACTTCAACGTCTTAGAGAGAACAATCTCTATGCCAAGCTGGAGAAATGTTCCTTTGAATGTTCTGAGGTCCTGTTTTTGGGGTGCTTTGTCTCATGTTCGGGGCTTCGTATGGACCCTGGGAAGGTCTTGGCTATCACCAACTGGCCTCTTCCTGCTAGCCTCAAGGCCACACAGCGCTTTCTTGGCTTCACTAATTATTATAGGCAGTTCATAAGGAATTACTCTTCCATTGCCGCGCCTATTATCGCTTTGACCAAGAAGGGTGTGAATGCCAGAGACTGGCCTCCCGAAGCTGTCTCTGCATTTCACAACCTGAAACAGGCCTTTGTTTCTGGCCCCCTCTTGAGGAGACCAAATCCTGGGAATGCATTTTTTATTGAAGTGGACGCTTCCTCAATGGGGGTGGGAGCTGTGCTTCTTCAAATCTTTGAGAAGAGACGCCAACCATGTGCGTTCTTCTCCAAAAAATGTTCTCAGGCAGAGAGGAATTATGCCATCGGTGATCGGGAACTTCTCGCAATTAAATTGGCGTTAGAGGAGTGGCGTCATCTCTTGGAGGGTTCCCCTCACTCCATAACGATCTTTACCGATCACAAGAATTTACAGTATCTACAGAATGCTAAACGTCTGAATCCTAGACAGGCCAGGTGGAGTCTCTTCTTTGCCCGTTTTAATTTCACGATTACCTACAAACCTGGTTCCTGCAACGGTCGGGCTGATGCGCTCTCTAGGTCATTTGACACTTTGGACGAGGAGTCCGCCCCTGAACCTGAGCCGATCATTCCCACCTCATGCATTGTTGCCCACTCTACCACCCTGAAGTCTAAAATTCCGCCTGGTAAGACCTTTGTCCCCACTGAGCTAAGAGCTAAGATCCTTCGTTGGGGACATGATTCCAAGGTGGCAGGGCATTCTGGATTCCTCCGGTCCTTCCTACTCATCAGTCGTCACTACTGGTGGCCTAATCTCCGCTCAGACGTCAAAGACTACGTTAAAGCTTGTCATGTCTGTGCTCAGTCCAAATCCTCCACACAAGCTCCTGCTGGTCTCCTCATGCCCTTGCCTATTCCTAAGGAACCCTGGGCCCATATTGCCATGGATTTTATCACCGATCTCCCACTGTCTGAGAATAATACAGTCATTTGGGTGGTAATCGATCGATTCTCCAAGATGGCTCATTTTGTTCCTCTTCCTGGTCTTCCTTCTGCCCCTGCCTTGGTTCCCATTTTCATTCGAGAAATTCTCCGCCTACATGGGGTCCCTTCTCATATTGTTTCCGACAGGGGAGTCCAATTCACGTCTCATTTTTGGAGAGCCTTTTGCAAATCCCTCAATATTGTCTTGGATTTTTCTTCTTCTTACCATCCCCAATCCAATGGACAGACTGAGAGGGTTAATCAGGAGTTAGAGGTCTTTCTTCGCACCTTTGTGTCTTCTCACCATGACGATTGGTCCTCTCTACTCCCGTGGGCAGAATTCTCCCATAACAATCATGTGAATACCAGTTCGCAGAAGACACCCTTTTTCACAGTTTATGGAAAACACCCTCAACTTCCTCTTCCTATGATCTGTTCTCCAGACATTCCAGCTTTGGCTTCGGTTCAGGAGTCTCTCAATTCCGTTTGGGGTCACGTTCATGATTCCCTCCGGGCAGCTGCTGAAAAATTCAAAGGCTTTGCCGACCGCCGCAGGCGTAAACCGCCTTCTCTTCAGCCAGGGGACAAAGTCTGGCTCTCTACCAGGAACATCAAGCTCCGAGTTCCTTCTCTGAAGTTTGCTCCACGATTCATCGGTCCATACACGGTAACTGCTAAACTGAATCCGGTTTGTTTCAAACTCCAGATTCCTAAGAGCCTTAAAATCACTAACTCCTTTCATGTTGCTCTTCTAAAGCCTTTAGTCCTCAATAAATTCTCTCGTCCTCTTCCTACCGTGGCGCCTGTCTCGGAGGATAATCAGGAGTACGAGATCAGTCAAATTCTGGACTCCCGACTCTGTAAAGGCGTTCTTCAGTACCTCGTTCATTGGAAAGGGTTTGGTCCTGAGGAGAGGTCTTGGATCACTGCATCTGAGGTCTTTGCACCTCGTCTGTTAAAGGAGTTTCATCTGAAGTTTCCCTCTAAACCTGGGCCAGGCGGGGAAGGGGGAGGCCTCGTAAGAGGGAGGGTACTGTCATGGATATGCATTAATGTCTGTCTGCCATCTTACCTTCCTCCTCATGTGTTCATCTAGAGACCAGACCTCCTTCACCTGGCTTCCTTTATAATCTCCTCCCAGCCTGACTCCACCCCAGGCCCTATCACTGAACACTATATTAACCTGTGCACTGCAAGCCTGCTTTGCTGATCAACGTGTTTGTTAGGCATTGTGTGTTTGGGTTCCTGCCTGCCGTGTGCTACGTCTGTCTCTCTGTTACGTTATTGGCTTGTCCCTGACCATCCCTGTCTGCTCGTGACCCTTGACCTTCGGCTCGTTCTTCGTTATCCTTGTCTGCTTGTGGCCCCTGACCTTCGGCTTGTTATTCGGTTCTCTCTATCGTGTGCTGCTGCTTCCCCTTATCCTACGGGGCGTGAGCTAGGAAACTCCAGGGGCCGCGACCTGGTCCCAGCCTGCAGCGTAACATCCTCACCACTAGAGGCCCTGGAGAAGACCAGCTGGGTCTTAGACTCCGCGCCCTGGGGAATCTTGGCTCTCGCTTCTGTTGGGATCCCGGTTGTGCTCCTCTGGTCCCGCTTTCCACAACCACCCAGTTTCCTATCCACAGAAGCCAGCCATAGGGTTCACTACCTCGCGGTGCACTCCTGTCCCCCTACGGTGTGCATCTGTCACCTGGCCACAGGTGACCCTGACAGCAACACTCTGGCAGGGATCTCCATGGGTCCTCCCGTAGTGTTCCTAACACTCACCAGAACTCTGCCATGGGCCTTCTTCAGGGCCTTGAACGGAATCACTTCTGGTATCACTTCCAGGCCTGAGGACTCTTCCCTTGGGTCTGATTCCAGCATGACAAAGGGGCCAGGTTGTTCCCACGAAAGCTTCACAGTGGCCCTAAGACAGGTTACTTCTCCGGGCTGTAGCACTACTCCTTCTCTGCCAAGTCTCCACACCTTCCCTATCCCCTCTCCCGGGGTCTTCTGCTCTAAGACCAGTCGTTGGTAGGCCGTCTTTAGCATGGGATGGATTTTGGTGGCTGAATGGTTTCTCTCTTTCACTAGAGGGGTCAGGAGTCTCCTGACTAGATCCGTGTTTGTCCCAATGATCAGGGAAATCTTGCTGGCTCCAGGCGGCCGGGGACACACAACTGCCAGGGTGTCAAACACTTCAGCCTTCCCAGCCACGGATGGGTCAAAAGTCATCTTTATGGGCAGGTACCCATCATAAGGGAAACTCTGGGTTCCAAGTCCCCATATCTCCAGCTCTTCTATCTTCTGGATAGGCAGATGACTCAAGTGCCTATCATAGAAGTCCCGGTATAGTAAAGTCACCTGTGCTCCGGTGTCCAAAAGAGCTTTAGTATAGACTCCTTCCACTTGAATGGGCACAGTAGGAGACGGGCCCACCAGTTCCTTTGGGTATGGCCGGACTGGGGTCACCTTTTTTTTTGCTTTCGACCCTTGCTCTCCTCTTTTTGGACTTTAATTTTTCCTGAGCCTGGCATGCATTGACTTTCTCCCTCTCAATGGGGGCACAAACCCGCTGAGGGATGTTATTGTTCCTTTTAGGTGGATGTTCCTTCTTTGGGGTGCTGTACTTCCACTGAGGGGTCTTGCCCCCTCCCTCTGGGGTACATCTTGGTGGGGGTGTACTATACCTCCTCCTAGGAGTTTTGTCTCCTCCATTCTTGGCCTTTTTTTTTAGTTTGGAGCGCACTGAAGATGATGGGCACCCGGTTGACTCCTTCACCGGGGCCCTTTGGCGTTTCCCGCTGGCTTGCAATTATCTGTTCTCTTCTTCTTTGGGCTGGAGCATACGTTAGCAAAGTGGCCACTCCCTCCGCAGTTATAGCAAATCACCTCTTCTCGGTCCTGTAGGGAGGCCGGTGCTGAGGTGTTCGGGAACAACTCCTTTCTTGGGCTTGGTTTCTCTCGTCTTCTCTGATCTTTCTCCATCAAAGAGGTCAGCATCTCCAACACTTGGGCCATTTGCGATTTCAGAGTGTCAACCTCCGCATCTCTTTCTGGGCTCTTGACCGAATGGACCAACACTGGTACAGGTGTGACATTCGCCTTGGCCACCTGCTGATCTTCCTGCAGCGCCTCTTCGTCCCTAATAATTTTTATTAGATCAGAGTAGGTTAGTGACATTCCTCCTCCTGAGGTTTTCAGGTGCAGCCAGACCGGGTCTGAGCGCCGCGCTCCCCTCATGATCTGCTTCATGCGTGCTTCATCTGCATCTTTGGGCAGCATTCCCTTCTTCAGTACAATCTTGCATAACTGCCTGTTCAGCCTTCTAACATATTCTGACAGTTTCTCATTCGGCTGCTGGAGAGTGTGTTCAATTTGATAAATCATCTCTGACACCTTCTCCAGCTGACCAAACTCTTCCTGCAGCATGGCCAGGCAATCTTGAGCTGTACAGTTTTCATTTCCAAACCGGAAGCTCTTCACCGCTTCTGCCGCGGCACCTTTCAGACTTTCTAAGACTCGCTGTCTCTTCTGTGCCTCAGGCACCTCCCATGCTTCTACTGCCTGCAATGCCTGTTCCACCCAAGTGTCAAAATCTTCCTCCCCCGCAGGGACGGGGAGCTTCCCTGAGAAGGTGCTAAGCTTCCGGTAACCGGCCTCCACATGCACCGTACTGCTTTTCTGGCACTTAATTACAAGGTCTCCTAGAGCATTCAACAATTCAGGCCCTATAGCGGCCAGCGGTGATCCCGGGCTTAATAGTTCCTTAAGCTTTTCTGCTTTAGGGGATAGTGGTGGAGATAATTGTGGGAGTGATGGCTTTGGTGTCTGAAACCATTCTTCCTTCACTGGCAGCGTATGTATCAAGTGATAGATCTGATTATCTATGGCTTGTATACTCTGACTTTTAAAATGCTCTGGGATTTCGTTTTTCCATTCTACCAGTGCGTATGTAAACGAGATCACTGGATCTGGCCTAAAATCCATCACCCATGCTTTGTGGCTCGGAGACAGTAACAATACGAGCTGTTTTATCTCCTCTTCCTTCCATCTTTCCCCCGGGAGTACAATGACTACCGCCGCGGTTGGATCGGCGCCAATCGCTGCGCACCACTGTGACATTGCCAGCGGGTCCATGCTGGTACTTCTGACCGGCTTGATTGCAGCGTGCAACGTACAAGGATCCCGGACTCGAGCCCCCACGTGTAGCGCTACCCCCAGTTAAGAGAGCCGCTGATATTGATTTGGGCCCTGCAGTGCACCGCTGTCAACCCCCGGCAATCGGCTCTAACCTCCCGTGGCACAGCTGGTGATAGAGAGATAGGACCGCGTGATCGCAACTGTTGGTGACGCAGTCCTATAACAAACATACACAGAATATACTTTAAAACTCCTATTAAAGTAAGCGGAACTGACACCAAATGTACTTTACCCAGATATTTTACTGAGGCTAATGGGCAAGTAATAAACAACAGTATAAAAAGTTGCAGATCCCTGCAATAAACAGTAATAAAGATAAACAGAGTAATCAGAATAATAAAGTATTGCTATGCAACTCTAGCGCTGCCCTTTTACAGCTACTTCCCCTCATGGGTAGACTAACACCCAGCAATGTCTACCTATGCAGTCAGGCCTGACTGATCTAAATGGAAGTTCAGTGAAACAATATTTGCTAGCAATCTCTCGGTGGTGCACTTGAAGAACAACTTTGTAATCCCAACGAATAGTAAAGATAAAGTATCTGTCTTTAAACAGCTCTCACCACCTGGACAAGTCCAAGTCCGTTTCCTCCATCGATTCGTCTAGGAACAGGAATCCACCGACATCCAAGTCTTCAATCCTTCTGGTGTACTGCAGCAAGGAGGATTAGATGTCTCTAAGGCTCTGCTAGGCTGGCAGAGGGCTCTTTGGAAAGGAGCACACGGCCCGGGCTTCAGGCCTTGTGCACACAGCAGTTCAGCACAGACATCCTCTTGCTAGGAGAGAGGGGTCCAAAGAGAGCGACCAAAACTCCGCCTCCCCTTTATAAAGTCTGCCCCAGCAGTCTCTGTTCTGGAGCAATGCACCCTGGGTGCTGCAAGATGTACTGGGAGATGTAGTCTCTTTCTCTCCTCTGCTTTCACTTCCAGTAATGTCTCTTTACTTCCTCCCGACTCACCTCTCACCTGGAACTTCTTATCTCTCTGCATTAAAGGGGAACACCCCGCTACATGACTATTTGCCTTTAGTAAATCAACCCCTAATGCCGCGTACACACGATCGGAAATTCCGACAAGAAAAACTTGTTTTTTTTTCCGATGGAATGTTGGCTCAAACTTGTGTTGCATACACACGGTCACACAAATCTTGTCTGAAATTCCGAACGTCAAGAACGCGGTGACGTACAACACGTACGACGAGCCGAGGTCAATGAAGTTCAATAGGCAATTCGGCTCTTCTGCTTGATTCTGAGCATGCGTGGTTATTTGCGCGTCGGAATTGCATACAAACGATCGGAATTTCCGACAAGATTTTTTTCCGTTGGAAGAATAGAGAACCTGCTCTCAATCTTTTCTTGGCGGAAATTCCGACAGCAAAAGTCCGATGGAGCCTACACACGGTCGGAATTTCTGGGCAAAAGCTCACATCGGACTTTTCTTTTCGGATTTTCCGATCGTGTGTACGCGGCATTAGTGTCCGATTTGTCTGCCGCAACGTCGCAGTCCCGCTGAAAATTGCTGATCGCCGCCATAAAAATATCCCATAGTTTGTAGACCCGATAACTTTTGCACAAACCAATCAATATACGCTTATTGGGATTTTGTTACCAAAAACATGTAGCAGAATATATATTGGCCTAAATTGATGAATAAATTCGATTTTTTTTTTTTAATTATTGGGTGTTTTATAGCAAAAAGTTAAAAATATTGTTGTTTTTTTCAAAATTGTCTGTCTTTTTTTGTTGATAGCGCAAAAAAATTCAAACTGCAGAAGTGATCAAATACCACCAAAAGAAAGCTCTATGTGTGGGAAAAAAAGAACATAAATTTTGTTTGGGTACACTGTCACATGAATGCGCAATCGTCAGTTAAAGTAACGCAGTGCCGTATCGCCAAAAATGGCCTGGTCATGAAGGGGGTAAAACCTTCCGGGGCTGAAGTGGTTAATCACCTCTGGGTTTTTTATTTTTTGCTAAATAAACAAAAAATATGTTTTCTTCCTTTCTTTTATAACATTTTGCAAATAAATAATACATTCCTTTAGTGATTTTTTTTTTTTTTTTTTATTATTATTATTTTTTTACATACAGTGACCAGAAAAATACAGTGTTGCCATAGTAATACTGCGCTAGTCTGGGTAGGCAATCAGGATTTTTTTTTTTTTTTTACACACTATGATTTCTTATAACTGACTTTTACAGTTGTAAACAACCATTTTTTCTGAATGAAAACTATTCATCCAGTGCTTACTATTGTTATTAGCTGTAATTGGCCACAGCCAATCACATGGTACAGATGAGTTGTGATTGGCCCTGTCTTAACCATGTGATTACTGAGATCAATTAGAGCTCATCACAATAGTACACAATGAAAGGCATGAATTCCTTTCATTGTGTACAATTCGATAAGGAAAGGCTGGCTGTAGTGAACATTATACTGCCAACATCCCAGATATACTGGACAAAAACTACAGAAAACACACCTTTGGCATTTTATAGGCAGAACCACACATCAAATAGAATATATACAGGTCCTTCTCAAAAAATTAGCATATTGTGATAAAGTTCATTATTTTCTGTAATGTACTGATAAACATTAGACTTTCATATATTTTAGATTCATTACACACAACTGAAGTAGTTCAAGCCTTTTCTTGTTTTAATATTGATGATTTTGGCATACAGCTCATGAAAACCCAAAAATCCTATCTCAAAAAATTAGCATATCATGAAAAGGTTCTCTAAACGAGCTATTAACCTAATCATCTGAATCAACTAATTAACTCTAAACACCTGCAAAAGATTCCTGAGGCTTTTAAAAACTCCCAGCCTGGTTCATTACTCAAAACCGCAATCATGGGTAAGACTGCCGACCTGACTGCTGTCCAGAAGGCCATCATTGACACCCTCAAGCAAGAGGGTAAGACATAGAAAGAAATTTCTGAACGAACAGGCTGTTCCCAGAGTGCTGTATCAAGGCACCTCAGTGGGAAGTCTGTGGGAAGGAAAAAGTGTGGCAGAAAACGCTGCACAACGAGAAGAGGTGACCGGACCCTGAAGAAGATTGTGGAGAAGGACCGATTCCAGACCTTGGAGGACCTGCGGAAGCAGTGGACTGAGTCTGGAGTAGAAACATCCAGAGCCACCGTGAACAGGCGTGTGCAGGAAATGGGCTACAGGTGCCGCATTCCCCAGGTCAAGCCACTTTTGAACCAGAAACAGCGGCAGAAGCACCTGACCTGGGCTACAGAGAAGCAGCACTGGACTGTTGCTCAGTGGTCCAAAGTACATTCGGAAATCAAGGTGCCAGAGTCTGGAGGAAGACTGGGGAGAGGGAAATGCCAAAATGCCTGAAGTCCAGTGTCAAGTACCCACAGTCAGTGATGGTCTGGGGTGCCATGTCAGCTGCTGGTGTTGGTCCACTGTGTTTTATCAAGGGCAGGGTCAATGCAGCTAGCTATCAGGAGATTTTGGAGCACTTCATGCTTCCATCTGCTGAAAAGCTTTATGGAGATGAAGATTTCATTTTTCAGCACGACCTGGCACCTGCTCACAGTGCCAAAACCACTGGTAAATGGTTTACTGACCATGGTATTACTGTGCTCAATTGGCCTGCCAACTCTCCTGACCTGAACCCCATAGAGAATCTGTGGGATATTGGGAAGAGAAAGTTGAGAGACGCAAGACCCAACACTCTGGATGAGCTTAAGGCCGCTATCGAAGCACCCTGGGCCTCCATAACACCTCAGCAGTGCCACAGGCTGGTTGCCTCCATGCCACGCCGCATTGAAGCAGTCATTTCTGCAAAAGGATTCCCGACCAAGTATTGAGTGCATAACTGAACATAATTATTTGAAGGTTGACTTTTTTTGTATTAAAAACACTTTTCTTTTATTGGTCGGATGAAATATGCTAATTTTTTGAGATAGGATTTTTGAGTTTTCATGAGCTGTATGCCAAAATCATCAATATTAAAACAAGAAAAGGCTTGAACTACTTCAGTTGTGTGTAATGAATCTAAAATATATGAAAGTCTAATGTTTATCAGTACATTACAGAAAATAATGAACTTTATCACAATATGCTAATTTTTTGAGAAGGACCTGTATAAAAGGTGAATACCAATTTTTATTTGAAACAAGGCATAAAAAGGACCAAGGGTCCTGATAACATAGTGTCAAAATTCTACAAACATAATAGCATACAAAGAACAATCTCATACAGTGACGTGAATACCCTATTACATCAAGGTACACCCTAAAAGACTGCCAGCAGAAATATAGCTTGGTCAGTCTTGGTGAAGTCCTTTAGATGAATCCCAACATGTTTCGGAAGATAGCTTCCTTCTTCAGGGGAAATGGTGGATATAAACACTTCCTGAAGAAAGAAGCTATCTCCTGAAACATGTTGGGATTCATCTGAAGGACTTCACTAAGACTGACCAAGCTATATTTCTGCTGGCAGTCTTTTTGGGTGTACCGTGACTTAATAGGGTATTCACATGAGATTGTTTTTTGTATGCTATTATGTTTGTAGAATTTTGACACTATTTTATTAGGACCCTTGGTCTTTTTTATGCCTTGTTTCAAATAAAAATTGGCATTCACCTTTTATATATATTCTATTTGATGTGTGGTTTTGCCTAAATAAGTCCCAAAGGGGTGTTTTTCTGTAGTTTTTGTTCATTGTGTACAATTGTCATGTGATCTGCTGTGATTGGCCACAGTGATCACATGGTACAGTGATCTGTCATCGGCTGCGTCTGGTAGACTCAGCAGATGACAGATCGCGCCAGAGCATATGACGTCCTCCCAGGATAATAGGGCTCACGCTTGGCTGTCATATTATAATAGGCCGGGTGGGAGGGGGTTATAAAACAATAAAAACAAGGTAGGACAAGCATTTAAAAATGGAAAATCAAATTACAAACACTGCAAGCATAAGGCACGCATATTTATAAAATTTCACAGAGCTACTTGTCCTATAAATCTGCATGTACATTTGTTCTGTAAAAATGCCTGCAAAATCGTTACAGTATGTCTCTAGGCTATTCTATTCCTCTTCTGGTCATATGTTCTTCATTCATACTGTAAGTATAACATGAATCAGGAAAATACCACATTATGGCCACTAGACGGTGCTGTTAATCATAGAAATAGATACTTATTTACTATGTTTGTCTGTTTCATCTAGTGGACATAGGGGGAGATTTACAAAAACTGGTGCACTCAGAATCTAGTGCAGCTGTGAATGGTAGCCAATCAGCTTCCAACTTTAGCTTGTTCAATTAAGCTTTGGCAATAAAACCTGTAAGCTGATTGGTTTCTTTGCAGAGCTGCACCAGATTTTGCACTCTGCAGTTTTAGTAAATAACACCTATACTGTGATGTGGTAATTTCCTAATTCACTGTATTCCTATGAATGAAGAACACCTGACCTCAAAGGAAAATTGCCTAGTGACGTTTGATTTTTGTCAGCATTCACACAAAACAAATGCACATGCAGTTTCACAAGATGGACAGCTTTGAGAACTTTTTTTATAATTATACCCCATAGTTGCAAAAATACCTAGGTCTAAATGAGCAGACTATTTTATCACAATGTATTCTAATATATATTTTTTTTCTTTCCAGCATCACTACAATGTCTCTCACGTGGAGCTGAGTACAGCCTTCCATATAATTTATTGGCTGCAGCCAACCTTAAAGTACTCGATATTCACCTCGAAGATCCTCAGTGCCAAGGAGACCTGGAAGGGAGTTCAGTACTTCTAAAAATACCATTCACTCAATGTGGATCCACTCTTCAGGTGAGAATTTGAACCCCTGCAATAACTGAATTATGTGCATAGGAGGGAATCTAACGAAAGACACATCCGTGTCTATGTGAGGCAGTGCAACCAGCGCAGTTGCTAAACAAAAGCTGTGAGCAGATAACATATATGTCAGACTACATAAGTTGTGTATTGTATAGATGGAGTTCTCTATATGCTTTATCTTTACATGAGTCACATAGGACATGCTTCAAAGTGCACATACACTATATTACCAAAAGTATTGGGACACTTGTCTTTACATGCACATGAACTTTTTTTTTTTATTCATAAAAGTTATATTAGGAATAAAAGAAGCACATATCTTTTAGAACCAATAGAAGCAGTACATAAATGAAAACATATATTGTAACATCTACATACGGTATTGAAGAGAACATAAGATTGTGACGGGAGGGCCCGTGGAACCAAGAATCCCTTGGAGAGGTTGGGAAACCCTTGTTTTAGCTCCCCATGCACCTTCTATGTCTAAGCCACCCTGTGTCCATTAGAGGCACAAGGTGAATGAGAAAAATGATGGACAGTTATTTAATGGACAATGAGAGGGTGGTTACTTAAATATAACAGTAATATTTATCCACAATATCTCCCAGGATATACTGTATATAAAGAGCTGATCACAGGCCTCTAGAACTGGGTAGGAGCCGGACAGTCTACTCCTACTATAGTTTGATGCCTACTAGGCTGAGGAGGGGGGAGATCACTGTTTGTATTGTTAATTGTAATTAGCTTCTGCTATTGTGAGAAGGTTTTCTGTGTTTCTATTTATGATAATGTTGATTGTATCTTCTGAGCTAAAAGACGGCAAGTCTGTCCTAAAGGTCGTGCCTCTGAGTCACCTAGGCTGTCTAAACGATTAGTAATTAGCTCATGTTAATTAGGTTTCTGGGTACAGTTTGTATTGTCATCCTTGTGTATATATTTGTGTGAGAATTCAAATAAAAAGGCTATTCCTGATGTACTCCAAGACTGCTGTTGTCTGGTGACTGGGTGGGTTAAAGAGTCTTGGATGGTGCTGGTTCTGGACAAAGGAAGCATTTACAGCGGACAAAGTTCTGTTGAGGACAAGATCATAAATGTATAGAACATTTGACGGTGCGTCTTGTCAAGAATGAGCAGCCGGTCCATCGTTAACTGGAAAGGCACATCAATTTAATCATTTGGAGAGTCGTCTAAGGGGTACATATGTGATCGTAAGTATCCCTGGGAGATGGATAGGGATGAACTGTTTAGCGAGTGGACCCCATATTCCACGGCTTTGGGATGGGGATTTAGTATTATTTTAGAGAACCATATCCATCAGTGGGCGAAATAAATTAGGATGTTGAGGAACTAATGGGTATACTTGGGTATTTATGGTGAGTGAGTTGATGCTGAGATTTAGGGCGGGGTTGGCGTATGCCAACAGGAGTAGGGGAATTTGATATGTGGTAAAAAAAGAACCGGTGTGCATTCCTATAACGTAATGTAGTCAGTATTAAAAGTGAGGTCATTGTATGTCAGAGGGGATATTAGATAGACAAGAGATAGAGAGAGAATGGTGATGTGGGGAAGAGGGTATAGTGGGAAAGGTAGGAGGAAAGGGAAGGGGTGAGGGACCATCTCTCACTCCCTCCAATGGATTATATGGGGAGAGAGGCTGGTCGTCTCCATTTTAGGTAGTGGAAGTGATAGGTTAGGCGTTTATAGGAAATGGAGATCTTTAAACCATAGGAGCCATATAGATATTTATTGACTTCAGATCACTATGAGGTCCCATTAAGGGCTTGGGGTGGCGGATTACTTTGTTTGCTTAATTCTGCAGTGGTTTGGAAGTAGGTCCAACAGGCCCATTTGGTAGAAAATTTGGTGGGGGTGTCTCGGGCTATGCTAATCAAGCCTTCCATTTCCGCTATTTTATTTATCTTTGCTAACCATTCTTTGATTGAGGGGGGTTGGGGGGAGCCCCAATGAAATGGAACACATTGTTTTGCAGCATTGACCATGTGCATTGCTAGTGATTTAAAATATATGCTATGTGGGAGAGTGGAGTGATAGGAGGAATTGGGCTGGGGAATAGTCTAGAATAGATTATAGGTAGTTACCTGGGTAATGATGCGGTGTAATTCTGACCAGAAGTTTTGGATAAGTGGGCATGACCACCAGATATGTAGCAGTGTCCCACGATCAGATTGCCATCCAAGGAGGGCTTTTTAAGTATGGGGGTGACCAGTGCATGTTTTAGTGCGTTGCAGAAGATGCCAGAAGAGAGGGAGAGATTGAAGATATGGGTTAAAGAATGTAGGATAGAGTGGGTATTGGCAGAGCAATACCCACTCAACATGCAGGGGGTGCGCTCCCACTTGGGTTCCAGATTCCTGCTTATTTTGCATTTGATGTTCTTTACCAATACCCAGGCAGTCCAGATGCTGGATATGATTTCTCGTATGATTTGAAAAAAATGATGTCATCATCAAGGTACACTAACACAGTTTCAAAATTGAAATCTTCCCAAACACCTTTCCACGTACTGGGTGCGTTGCTCAATCCGAAGGGCATGCGATGAAATTTGAATAGTCCCAGGGGTGTGATAAAGGCAGTCTCTTCCCAGTCTTGTTCCCTCACCGAAATTTGCTAGTAGCTGCTTGCCAGGTCAAGTGTAGAGAAAAATTTGGCTTGACCCAGTGCCCTGAGCGACTCTTCCACCCTGGGCAATGGGTAGGCATCCCGGTGGGTACAGGTGTTTAGCTTTCAATAGTCCATACAGAACCGCAGGACTTCCATCCTTCTTCCATAACAAGAAGATGGGGGACCCATAGGCTGTGGCTCTCCCGAATCACCCCACTCTGTTGCATGTTATGGATCAAGTCCATGACCTCCTGGCATAGATGCCAAGGCACCCTGTAGTGGGGCACAGATGGCTTCCACTCCTGGCTGCACCCTGGAGATGCAGTGACCACACACTACATAGAGCTCTGCCAAGGTGATGTGGTTAAGAAGTGAAATTGGGGAAGTTCAAAAATTGATAAACTGGACTATCACCTTTCCTTTGAAAACTTTTGATAGGGTGGATAGGTATACCAGCCACTCCCCTTGTACCCCTAGGTCTTTACAGGGCTCCACCATTACCGTGGCTCCTTGCTCCGATAATCAGAGACCAGACTACAGCTTGGAGGGGTACCTGGAAAAACATTTGCTTGGGGGGCAGATAGACAACCCCCACTTGTTCAAGCTATCATCTAGCTTCTATTTGTTTTGCCTCAAAAGCTGGAATTAGGTTGAGCCAGACAGCTCAAGAACCACAGCTCCATGCACGCTGGCCTGAATCTTTGAATTTTACCAGAAAGCGGGATAAGTCCAAGTCTTTCAAGACGTTCATGCACAGGACAATTGGTACTGCTGAGCTCCCTTGGCTGCGAGTCACCATGACCCCTTCTCGTTCCAGCACCTGGTCATCTATCTGTACCTTCACCCAGGTGACGCCTTACACCAAGATGGGCAGGTTGTTGGCCACCTTTAGGGACAGCCAGGAGGGTCCACTTGGTCCCGCAAACTAATCTGCAGAGTACAGAACTTGTACTCCATGACAGTGACCTCAGATTCCATGTCAATCAGGCAAGGGACATCTTGGTCATGGACTAGGACTGTAGTTACTGAACTTGGTGTGAGTGCGACCATAGCCTCTAGTCTGATGGGACCTTGTTTTGACAGTCCCGGGGGTGTGCTTCAGCCCCAGACACCACTAGTTTAACGGCAGCCTACAGGTGCTTTGGGATTCAGGCTGCCCACAGTTCCTAGCTACATATCCAAAAAGGCCACACCACCAGCACTTTCAGCCTTTCGTCCGGGTCCCTCCGTAGCAGATTCTCACCTTCAGAGAGGTGAGCCAGATCTTGTTTAAATGTGGACATATCTTGCCTCATGGAAACCATGTTCTGGGTGAGCTCCCTTATGGCTGTCTGCATGTCTGTTGGGGGACATGAGGCTAAGGCCTCTCTTTGAGGTGTTGCAATTCTTGCCAACTTCCTGTTCCTGTGCCACTGCATCCACAACCTTCTCATTGAAGGAGAGGGCAGGCTGAGCTTTTATTCATTCCCAAAAGGCTCTTTTGACTGGCCCAGCCTTCATTCTCACCACAAATTAGAGTCTCAGTACTGAGGCAGTTACTGTAGGTTGGCACAGTCGTGTACATCCCATTTCTCTAGGCGTTTCCACAGATTCTGGAAGGCTACCGCAAAGTGTATGAGGCTTTCATCCTCTTGCTGCCTACGGACAAAGAACCTCCACCTTAACTCTGGAACTGTCACATTCTCTCCAAACAGGCTCTCCAGGCATGCTGCAATTTGATCCTGGCAGGACTGGTCTTCTCTGGTAGCACCATCACTGTTCAACGGGTAACATCCTCCAGGGAAATGGTGGCAAGCTCTGCGATCAGCCGGGTTGGAACCTGGTACAGACGTGCAGTACCCTCTAGTCTCTCCTCTCACTCAGACAGGGAGATATTGGAACCATTAAACTTTGGCACCAGGGCCAAGGCCGCTTCCAACAGTACCATGATGGTCCCTGTTCCCCATATCCTGCCAACTGCCACCAAGTGTTAGGTGTAGTGTGGTGTGCTAGGCAGTAAACACACAGAATCCTGTTTTGCAAAGATTGATGGATGGAAACAGCAGGTTAACAACACAAACAGGCTTGGCAGGGAGGCTCACCTGTCCGGTGTCACTTACAACTGTGCAGCAGAGAGACAACAGTCTGAGAACAAGGGATGCTGACAGTATCTACCAAGAGGAGTGGTTTGTAGCCTTGTTGGTATAACCCAAAAGGAAAGCTTCCAGAGGAGGTAGGCATGATCCCTACTCTCTCTCTCTTTTACACCGGAACCTCTCCCTATCACTGGCACTGTCCCTGACAGGCGGGGAACCTGTCCCTACCCTGTCCACTCGCATAAAGTGTGCCAAACCCAGAGGTCAGAGTCTTAAATAGACTCGGCTTGACCTAAGATAGCCCCTAGGGTCACATGAGGCATGTGTATCCAATTGGATCACTACCCTGGGTGATTAAGGAAGTCATAGAGAAACCCAGATACTTTCAACTTCCTCTCCCATCCGAATTGCCGCTGCGGTCGAGCGCCACCTGCAGTGGGGAATACAGACTGCACCTGACTACAGGTACACTGTGTCAAAGACAGCAGAAAGGTCTAATTGTAAGTGTACAGAGTAATGGCTAATAGTTTTAGCTGGTACTGAAATTCCAAGTTATACTATGTCAATAGTATTCAAAATATCCACTGTATGCCAGTGTTCAGTCTGTAACAAAATAAAAAGTGGAATGTTAAGGTCCATTATTTTTCCATTTCAGATTATTTTATTTAGGAATATGGAACTGTTTATGTGTTTTACATTTATTTTAAATTGGTCCATTGTAGTCTTACAAAACTCCCTTATGTCAAGGGGCATTTTACATTTGGATTAATCTCATATTGTAGTAGACCAATGCTTTATAAATCGACCACTTAGTCAGTCTAAAGAGTGCACCCAATAAGTTGTTTTGTTTATTTTTCTTTCTTTCTTTCTTTTTTTTACAGCACGATGAGAATGGGAAGTCATACTATAAAAACACCATTTATGGAACCATCCCCAACACCAACGTCAATCGTATTGAGGTCCCAGTGAAGTGCGAATTGGACAGCAACCAGAACGTCAACTTCAACCTGATCCCGCAAATTGCTAGTTCTGTATCTCGAGGAGGCAACTTCAACGTCTCACTGAAACTCTACAAGAGCGACAGCTTCACTGATCCAATTACAGAGTTCCCAGTTGAAGTTGACCTTCACAGTATGCTTTATGTTGAGTTAGTGGTTGAGTCACATGACAAGGATCTGCAGATACTTGCCGAACATGTCAAATCATCTCCATTATTAAATGGCTCAGAGAAATCCTACAACATCATCGAGCATGGGTGAGAATTACATATTTTTTAAGATAGGAAAGGTACAGGTTACAGCCTAGTTTAAGGACTGGGGTACCTGGGACCCAAATGAGGAAACAAAATTGAGGGCCCACTCTGGGGAAAGGCTGTGGGAAGTGGGTGTGGCTTAGGAAAAGGTTGGTATGGTTAATAGGTACAGTTTATCAACAGATTTATTCTTAATTTAATTAATTTATTCTTAATTTATTCTTATTCTTATTCTGCAATAAAATAAGGACAGTTAAAAAAAAAAAAAATGTCATCAGTAAGGTTGTGTTTCAGTCTTCCAACAGCTGAACCTACCCTATTACTGTGGCTACCTCCAAAAGACTGCTTTGGTGCAGATGTAATTGACAAAAAGAGGGCCAGACGGTCACCTTAGTAGTCCATATGAATTTATTGTTGATGCAATTGCAACACTTTGAAGAATAATGTACCCAACACATTTTGGGGGTCAGAAACTACCCTTTCATCAGGACTGAAACCAGATCTATCAATAATCACGATAAATATGAAAAAAAGTCCATTATGGTCATAAATAGCTGAAATAAGAGTATTACCACTCAGAAAATCCAGAAACTGCAGTGCTAAACAGGAAAAATAAATAATCAAGATAGATAAGAAAAAAATCATTATGGTCCTAAATAGTAAAAAAAAACGAGTATTACTACTCATAAAATCCCTCAAAAATACAGAGTAAATGTAGCACCCTCACAGTTGCTAGTATAGATAAATTTAGTTTGGCTCCCATGTAGACAGAGGATCATGGGTCAATTGAGTTTAGGAGACTAGGCAGTGCTTCACAAGCTGTGGCTCTGTTACCTCCCCCTGTCTTCTGGAACTCACTGGAAACTTCCAGAACATAGTGGGTGGAGGGACAGAGACTGCAGTCTAACTATATATGGAGTTTCCACCAATCCCTGGGAGGCAGACCTAGAAGATGGGGAAGCAGCCCATAAATATTCTGAAGCCTGGCAGCCTGAGAGCGGGATCCAGCTGCCTGGGGGTGATCCCTATGCTGGGAGAAGGAGTGAGAGAAGAGGAAAGAGAGACAGAAGAAGCTCCAGGACATCTCTTGATAGGGAAAACCCAGAACCAGTGGCGGTGCGTCCATAGAGGGCGCCGGAGCGCCGCCCCCTCTCGCTCCCGCACCGCCACTGAAAGACAATACACAGATTCATGCATTGCATGAATCTGTGTATTGTCACCGCTGCCGCGCTGCCCACTATACATATGGCCGGCCTCCTGGTGAGCGCCGGCCATATGAATTAGAGCGGCGGCCGGCGGTGGGTGTAACTTGGAAGTGCCTATCAGAGCCAGCGGCTCTGATAGGCTTTCCGAATACAGCTCTCACGCTGTATTCGGCTTCCAAAAACTCCTCCCAGGTACGCACGGGGGTGCGTTCCTGGAAGAAGACTGTGTGGAGGTTTCAGCCAATCAGGTTCACCGGATCTGGTTACCGGTAACCTGATTGGCTGAAGCGACATCGAGGGCGGGAGAACACATCGAGGACGGCGCAGACCAAGGAAGGTAAGTGCAGGGCTGGGGGGGGGACAGGCTGCATTTGGGGGACAAACTGGCTGAATATGGGGGACAAACTGGCTGAATATGGGGCACAAACTGGCTGCATTTGGGGGACAAACTGGCTGAATATGGGGGACAAACTGGCTGAATATGGGGCACAAACTGGCTGCATTTGCGGGGAACTGGCTGAATATGGGGGACAAACTGGCTGAATATGGGGGACACACTGGCTGTATATGGGGGCACACTGGCTGTATATGGGGGAACACTGGCTATATATATATATGGGGGCACACTGGCTGTATATGGGGGCACACTGGCTGTATATGGGGGCACACTGGCTGTATATATATGGGGGCACACTGGCTGTATATGGGGGCACACTGGCTATATATATATATATATATATATATGGGGCACACTGGCTGTATATGGGGGCACACTGGCTGTATATGGGGGCACACTGGCTGTATATATATATGGGGGCACACTGGCTGTATATGGAAACAAACTGGCTGTATTTGAGGGGGCAAACTGGTGGCGTTTGGGCACAGTGGCTGCGTTTATTGGGCACAGTGGCGGCAATTGATTTTTTTTTTTTTCAGTTTGTTTGCGCCACCCCCAAAAATTTTGAGCACCAGCTGCCACTGCCCAGAACTCAAGGGTTTCCAATAACATGTTGACTGCTGAACCACATTAAAAAAGATGTATTTAATATTCAAGCCTATAGTTTTAGCCATAGGCAGGGGAGCAAACAAATATAGTACATGGTTATACGTTCAAAATAATTGCTCTGCCCAAGCTGAGAGCCTCATAGTACAATTTATACATTCTGAAGGGTGTGGCATTTTGAATGGGTGATATTCATTGATAAACAGATGGTCATTTAACATATACACGTGACGTCACTTCCCCAGCTCCGTGGGCAAGCCAGAGATAGACCTTCTCACAGCTGAAGGTGTAAATTTTTATTTGACCACAACCAAAACAGCTGTTACATCATATGACTGCTGATATATTTGTACCAAGTATATATACTTAGTCAGAAACACATGTTTGATACTTATAACTAAATGTTTGATAAATAAATGGCTATTCCATTTACGCTATCACACTCATCTACAGTCTCAGCTAGGTTTAGCTGCAGACTTCAAGATAGAAGCAGCCTGTTCAACAAAAGGTCAGTACAGCAGCCTTCTGGATTATTAAAGCTACCTAAGGTAGGGTGGCCAGACGTCCCCGGTTCCCGGGGATAGTCCCCCAACTGAGGACACTGTCCCCGGACCAAGTCTGTCCCGGGTTTTGTCCCAGGATTCAGGGCCAGATTAACGTAGACAGGACATCCCATGCTGGCTGAGAAACAGCCTGGTGGTTCAGATGCCGACGCCCTCTGCTGGACAATCTCACTGCTGCTCCTTCTGCTGTTCAATAGAGGAGAGGCAGAGTCAAAAATTGATGGTGTGGGAGACTGAGACCGGGAGGTGAGAAAATGTGTGGGGTCTGTTTGTACACAGGTGAGGGCAGTGGGGGAGCAGGGGTCAGATCTGATGCAGCGGCATGGAGAGATGGAGAGTTGAGCTGTTGTGGGGGAAGGGCTAAGAGGTGTCTGCAGAGATCTGTAAGAGAGAGTGCAGAGGTGAGCTATGGATGTGGGGGACAGAAGTGTCCTCTGTGCATAGCAAACCTCTGAACCATGAAATACTGTATATGCCTAACATCCTCCTGTATATTATGTAGTCCTGTGCCCCGCGCTCTGTGTATTATGTAGCCCTGCGTCCAGAGCTCTGTGTATTATGCAGTCCTGAACCCAGCGCTCTGTGTATTATGTAGCCCTGTGTCCAGAGCTCTGTGTATTATGCAGTCCTGAACCCAGCACTCTGTGTATTATGCAGTCCTGTGCCCAGTGCTCTGTGTATTATGCAGTCCTCTACCAGTGGCGGCTGGTGCTCAAATTTTTTGGGGGGGCGCAAACTGAAAAAAAAAACATCAATTGCCGCCACTGTGCCTATTAAACGCAGCCACTGTGCCCAAACGCCACTAGTTTGTCCCCAAATGCAGCCAGTTCCCCCCCATAATACAGCCAGTTTGTCCCCCAAAATACAGCCAGTTTGTCCCCATATACAGCCAGTTTGTCCCCAATATACAGCCAGTTTGTCCCCAATATACAGCCAGTTTGTCCCCCAAATGCAGTCAGTTTGTCCCCAATATACAGCCAGTTTGTCCCCAATATACAGCCAGTTTGTCCCTAATATACAGCCAGTTTGTCCCCCAAATGCAGCCAGTTTGTCCCCCAAATGCAGCCAGTTTGTCCCCCATATACAGCCAGTTTGTCCCCCAAATGCAGCCAGTCTGTCCCCAATATACAGCCAGTTTGTCCCCCAAATGCAGCCAGTTTGTCCTCAATATACAGCCAGTTTGTCCCCCAATATACAGCCAGTTTGTCCCCCAATAATACAGCCAGTTTGTCCCCCAATAATACAGCCAGTTTGTCCCCCATAATACAGCCAGTTTGTCCCCCATAATACAGCCAGTTTGTCTCCAATATACAGCCAGTTTGTCCCCCAAATGCAGCCAGTTTGTCCCCAATAATACAGTCAGTTTGTCCCCAATAATACAGCCAGTTTGTCCCCCAAATGCAGCCAGTTTGTCCCCAATATACAGCCAGTTTGTCCCCCAAATGCAGCCAGTTTGTCCCCAATATACAGCCAGTTTGTCCCCAATATACAGCCAGTTTGTCCCCCAATATACAGCCAGTTTGTCCCCCAATAATACAGCCAGTTTGTCCCCCATAATACAGCCAGTTTGTCCCCCATAATACAGCCAGTTTGTCCCCCATAATACAGCCAGTTTGTCCCCAATATACAGCCAGTTTGTCCCCCAAATGCAGCCAGTTTGTCCCCATAATACAGCCAGTTTGTCCCCATAATGTAGCCAGTTTTTCCCCCAAATGCAGCCAGTTTGTCCCCCAATATACAGCCAGTTTGTCCCCAATATACAGCCAGTTTGTCCCCAATATACAGCCAATTTGTCCCCCAATAATACAGCCAGTTTATAACTCAACACAAAGCCATTAATGTCTAAACCGCTGGCAACAAAAGTGAGTACACCCCTAAGTAAAAATGTCCAAATTAGGCCCAATTAGCCATTTTCCCTTCCCGATGTCATGTGACTCGTTAGTGTTACAAGGTCTCAGGTGTGAATGGGGAACAGGTGTGGTAAATTTGATGTTATCGCTCTCACTTTCTCATACTGGTCACTGGAAGTTCAACATGGCACCTCGTGGCAAAGAACTCTCTGAGGATCTGGAAAAAAAGAATTGCTGCTCTGCATAAAGATGGCCTAGCCTATAAGAAGATCGCCAAGACCCTGAAACTGAGCTGCAGCATGGTGGCCAAGACCATACAGCGGTTTAACAGGACAGATTCCACTCAGAACAGGCCTCGCCATGGTCGACCAAAGAAGTTGAGTGCACGTGCTCAGTGTCATATCCAGAGGTTATCTTTGGGAAATAGACGTATGAGTGCTGCCAGCATTGCTGCAGAGGTTGAAGGGGTGGGTGGTCAGCTTGTCAGTGCTCAGACCATACGCCACACACTGCATCAAATTGGTCTGCATGGCTGTCATCCCAGAAGGAAGCCTCTTCTAAAGATGATACACAAGAAAGCCTGCAAACAGTTTGCTGAAGACAAGCAGACTAAGGCCATGGATTACTGGAAGCATGTCCTGTGGTCTGATGAGATCAAGATAAAGTTATTCGGTTCAGATGTGTCAAGCGTGTGCGGCGGCAACCAGGTGAGGAGTACAAAGACAAGTGTGTCTTGCCTACAGTCAAGCATGGAGGTGGGAGTGTCATGGTCTGGGGCTGCATGAGTGCTGTCGACACTGAGGAGCTACAGTTCATTGAGGGAGCCATGAATGCCAACATGTACTGTGACATACTGAAGCAGAGCATGATCCCCTCCCTTCAGAGACTAGGCCGCAGGGCAGTATTCCAACATGACAACGACCCCAAACACACCTCCAAGACCACCCCTGCCTTGGTAAAGAAGCTGAGGGTAAAGGTGATGGACTGGCCAAGCATGTCTCCAGACCTAAACCCTATTGAGCATCTGTGGGGCTCCTCAAACGGAAGGTGGGGGAGCACAAGGTCTCTAACATCCACCAGCTCCGTGATGTCGTCATGGAGGAGGGGAAGAGGACTCCAGTGGCAACCTGTGAAGCTCTGGTGACCTCCATGGCCAAGAGGGTTAAGGCAGTGCTGGAAAATAATGGTGGCCACACAAAATATTGACACTTTGGGCCCAATTTAAACATTTTCTTAGGGGTGTACTCACTTTTGTTGCCAGCGGGTTAGACATTAATGGCTGTGTGTTGAGTTATTTTGAGGGGACAGAAAATTTACACTGTTATACAAGCTGTACACTCACTACTTTACATTGTAACAAAGTGTAATTTCTTCAGTGTTGTCACATGAAAAGTTATAATAAAATATTCTCAAAAATGTGAGGGGTGTACTCACTTTTGTGAGATACTGTGTGTATATATATATATAAAACCACTTGCTGACTGACCTATAGTACTTGTACTGCTACAGGGCGGCAGCTGTGGGCAGAGTCATGTAAATATAAGTGATTCTGCATTTCCGCCTGCAGGGGGCACGGGCGCGCCGCTGGCTGGCTGCTTCTGCTGTGATAATTCACAGCAGAAGCTAATCTGCAAGTTCCGAGTACTCAATGTCCTGTCGGCTCTTGCAGATCATCAGTGGAACTAGGGTGCCACGTGTCCTGGATTGCCCGGGACTGTCCCGCAATTGACATGTCTGTCCTGGGTCCCGGGCACCTTCATTCCGGGAGAATACAATGTCCCGGAATGAAATAGAGGACACAGCCACCCCCTACTAACTAATAACTAAATTTCCGGAACTGGTTGCTAGGGCCAGCGCTGCCTGACATCTTGGTCCCAGTGACAATTTACTCTCAGACAGTGAGACCGGGAGCGAGGCCTGCGCCTAGTGCAGCACTGCTGTCCCCACCCACCTCGGCACCTCCTCCTTCTCCGGCACCCAGCGGCAAGCAGCAGGGACTGGTGTGATCTTCACTCCCCAGATAGTGACTCCAATCCTTTCCTTCTACGCACGTGGCTCATGCAGAGGGAGTGACAGCAGCACTGCATCTGGTGGCAGGCTATGGGTGGCAAGCGGCACTGCATCTGGTGGCAAGTGGCACATTCACCTGACAAATAACCCGCCGCCAAATTCCCCATCAACCACCGAGACTAAATTTCCCCCCGCCCACCCTCATCTTTTTTTGGGGAAGGTGAGAGAGGAGGGGTGTCCCTGAATGGCAGTTTGGAAATGTGGTCACCCTAAAACCAACAACTGAGAAATGCAATGTAAACAAAGCATTTCTCAGTGGTGTCAGGGGGAGTAGGGGGATCCTATAGAGATAAGGATCGTCTCTATTTCCCTAGTAAAAGCTGCACACAGTAAACACAAAAACACCGCCTAGACACACAGTTAACCCTTTGATCACCCTAGATGTTTAACCCCTTCCCAGACAGTGTCATTAGTACAGTGACAGTGCATATTTTAAGCACTGATCACTGTATTAGTGTCACTTGTTCCCACAAAGCGTCAAAAGTGTCAGTTAGTATTCAACAGTCTGCTGCAATATCACAGTCCCGTCACCATTACCAGTATATAAAAAAAACAATTCCTTAAATATCTCCCATAGTTTATAGATGTTATAACGTTTGTCTAAACCAATCAATATACACTTATTGTTGTTTTTTTTTTTTTAAAACCATGTAGCAGAATACATATTGGCTAAAATTGATAAAGAAATTAGATTTGTTTACATTTTTTGTAGTGGATTTGATTTATAGCAGACGGTAAAATATATATACCGTATATATATTTTTTTCAAAGTTGTTGCTCTTTTTTTGTTTATATCACCAAAAATAAAAAAGGAATGGTCATAAAATGCCACCAAAAAAAGCTCTATCTGTGGGGAAAAAATTACATACATTTTATTTCGGTACAGAGTCTTACAACCGCGCAATTGTCAGTTAAAGTAACGCAGTGCCGTATTGCAAAAAATGGCCGGGTCATGAACAAGGGGTAAATCTTCTGGAGGTCAAGTATATATATATTTCTAGGGTCCATATTTTGTTAATTTTTTAGGATTTTCTAAACTTTTGCTGGTGTTTTTTTCCTTTTTATATACAAGTTTAGCCCGATTCATCACAAACAAATTCAGGTAAAATGACACAACAAAACTCTTTTCTTTTTTTCGGTGAAAGGGTTAGATACTCTGTTGGATTTTATGTGCTGTCTATGACTCTGCAGTGCAGAATGTCTCTTACTTTTTTTTATCCATGTTAATCCAAGATAAGAGATTGGGGGAACTGGTATCACAAGACAGAAAGACTGAAGAAAGAAAATAATCTGGGCTCAAACCAAAGGCCATCCATCATGTTGCACCATGCACAGCCACCATGGCCCAAAAGGAAAGCAAAATGCAGTACAGCAGACAGACGTCTCTACACTCCGAGAGGAAAAGCCTTGTATAGGAATGGATAGACACATTTAAAGATGCTTTACTATTGTTATTCCTAGCCAGCACATTCATGGTTTTTAGCCGTTACCTATGAGTAAAAGTTATTTTAAGTTTCTTTTTGAGCCGGTGCTCCATTCTCAAAGTCTATTTTCTTGTTTTTTTTACCATTTTCCCATCTAGAATTTTATGAAAAGCAAAAGAATAATACATTTATATTTTCTGGATTTTTTTTTTCAAGGTGTCTCAAGGACTCCACCTTGCAGACCTATCCGACTACAGACAGGCGATTGCAGAGATTCAGCTTCCACGTGTTCAAGTTTAAAGATGTCCCGGGAGTTTATCTCTCCTGCGATGTTGTCATCTGCCACAATCGAACTTCTGCAAACCGCTGTGCTCAAGGCTGCCTTTCCTCAAGACAAAAGCGTCATATTGACAACTCAGATTCAGCCAGGTTGGATGCGGGTCCCATCATCCTCAGTAAGTTAAATCGATTTTCCTAATTCCTCTCCATATCTTTATTCTGTGTTGCCATAAAGCTGAACTCCAGTTGTGGTTTTTATTGCTTAGTTACATTGGTCCAGGTTGGACCCAGGGGTCAAGTCCTGGGAAAAAAAAGTGTGGGATCTCACCCAAGATCCCCCCCCACACCTCAAAAATAAAAAGTGTGTGTGTGTATATATGTACACACACACACACACACACACACACTTGCTTATAAGTATTGAGCCTTACCCAGGTATGCAATATTCATACTTACATTTCTCCAAGCAGGGCTTGAGTCCTGCAGGAAGACATGGGAACGGCGTTCCTGTACTTTTTCCACAGCAGGAACACCGTTCCCTTTGTGCTGTGGCTGCAGCGGCGCCCAGGGCCGATCCTGGGAGGATCAGGTGCAGTATTGAGCCTTACCGAGAAAGAATTTAACTAGGTAGCTGTAAATTGCAGGGTTTACTAGCCAATTTGTCTATATTCAATGGTGCAAAAATCAACTACCTATGATTTTAACTTTTCTTTCTTTTTCAGGTCAACATGGCAGCACCTCCAGAAAAATTCAGTGTGGAAGAGCATAGGACTATAATCAAGTTCCTGTTTCTCCAAGGGAAAGGCCACTGTCACCCAAAGCTTGTGACATTTCATCATGGATCTGCTTCGCACCTTTCCCTTGGAGAAACAGGAACTTGTTTATGGTCCTATTCTCTTCCACATTGAATTTTGAGGTACTACCATGTTTGCGTTGGACCTGAAAAAGAAAGATAAGTTAAAATTGTAGGTAGTTGCACCATTGAATATAGACAAATTACGAATGCGGTTTCTTTGCTGCGCGAGCTCACAGTGACAGGTACTCTGTATGGAGGGATCGGGGGTCTAAAAGACCCCAAATCCCTCCTTTGTACTTCAAAGTATTTAGATCGCCAAAAACGGCGATTTTGAATACTGTAATTTTTTTAAAATCTGGGCCATTGGCAGCTGAGTAAACCGGAAGTGACGATGTTACGTGGCTTCCGTGTTTTTACATAGGAGACTGGAACAAAGCTTTGTTCCAGTCTCAGCCTAGCCGGAGGAAGTGCCGGTTCGTGGATCGGGTCTCCCGGTGGGACATGAAGCCCGGGAAGAACGTCAGAGGGCGGAGGACGTCCTCTCCCGCTCCTTTATGATAACAGCCTAGCAGCTTTTAGCCGCATCGGTTGTTATCCCTAAAGAGCCAACCGCCAGCTCTAAAAAACAGTACCGGAGTGATGCCTGCAGATGCAGGTATAACCCCTTAAAGGCTAGGCTGCAAATGTGCATACAGTCAGTGCTAAGGGGATAAGAACCCAAATGTGGACAGCAATAAAAACCCTTTAACCCTTCACCCTTCTATACTAAAGAAAAGATTTGTTGGATTTACAACCTAAATTATTATGTTCTCTCTTTCCGCAGATAAAAGTCAGCCCAGTCCAGGAGGGCCACCCTTACTTTTTGTGGCCGCGGTTTGTGTTGTCGGGGTCATGGCAGTGATGGGCCTCGTGATACAGAGACGTTACTATAAGAAGCAGCAATACATAAAGTTACACAACTGCTATGAGTGACCGAGCCCTGAGGGGGTCAGTAAATCCTGGGATGGGAAAAGGACTGCGCAGGAAGGGCAATGGGCAATGTGCCATTGTATGCATTTGCTTTTGTGTCTTTGATAATTTGTTTGGAATTATTTATTTTCTGATCAGAACTTATTTATTAATTTTCTAATTTCTAAGAGAATTTATTATTACATTCATCTAATCACAAAAATGAAAAAAAAAAAAAAGAACAATATATTAAAAATGGGACATTTGGTGAATAAAGATTATGGATATAAATATATGAAAAAAATAATAATAATAATTTTGCTCTTTGCAAATGGACTCTTATGATTCGCAACTGCCAAAATGTACTCTCGTTTGTTTAAATTTTGTTTCTAGTCATCTCTAGGAATATGAGACCCTGCAGTACCAGCAAGTGATCACTAGGAGGCTTACCACCACCGGGATAATGTTCATAGTCATCATTTCACTTATAATATTGTAAAAAATCAAAGCATAATTGTAAGATGATCATGCATTAGTAGATTGTAGTTATAAATGTAATGCAATTAAATGATATGCGAATAAAAATAAATCATAAGCATGAAAAGAACTTGTTGTGTACTAATAAATTATTACTAATAATATAGACCTTTTATAAGCCTGCTGATTCTGTGTGTCATTTAAAGGTTAACAGTAATAGTTTGGAGCTAATTTTATCCAGTTTAGTTTCAGATCAATGTTTTATATTATTTTACTTGTGTCTTGTTTTTTTGTTTTTTTCCCATCATTTGTCATGCACCTAATTACACTCTTGGGGAGTATTTATAAAAATAATAGATTTATGAAAAAAATTGCTGTTCATGCATCAAAACTGCATGTAAATTCACTCTGTGCAAAATGGGTCAAAACTGAATGCTCTAAAGCCCCATACACACTATTAGATTTTCTGCAGATTTTTGTCTTCAGAATTACCAAAACCATATAATATGAGGTCAAACCTTAAGAGTTTCAATTTGTATGCAATCAGGCAGGCCCCTGCACTACATGGTTTTGGGAAATTTGAAGACAAAAATCTGCAGAAAATCTAATAAACATTTCTGAAGATCAAATGTGTGACTGAGGAAAATGCAGCAGTCTAGCCACTAGATGGAGATGAAGAGCAGCATACTTACCCACTTGACCTCCGGAAGATTTCCTGACCAGGCCATTTTTTGCAATACGGCACTGCGTACTAGTGATGAGCCGATCACCCCCGGTTTCGGTTCGCACCAGAACCCGCGAACGGACCGAAAGTTCGCACGAACATTAGAACCCTATTAAATACAATGGATGCGAACGTTCGGATTCTAAAGTGCTAATTATAACGACTATTATCCATGTTATTGTCCTAAACAGAGTTTGGGAACCCGAGTTCTGCACCAGGGGACATGTATCAATGCAAAAAGAAGTTTTAAAAACGGACGTTTTCCGGGAGCAGTCATTTTAATGATGCATAAAGTGAAAAAAAAAAAGTCAAATATTCCTTTAAATATTGTACCTGGGGGGTGTCTAAAGTATGCCTGTGAAGTGCCACGTGTTTCCCGTGTTTAGAACTGTCCCTGCACAAAATAACATTTCTAAAGGAAAAAAAGCCATTTAAAACTGCTTGCGGCTTTAATGCAATGTGTGGTCCCGGTAATATGGATGAAAATCTTTAAGAAAAATGGCATAGCTACCCCATCAACTCCCCCCCCCCCCCTACCCCAGCCCATTACCAGCCCATTACCAGCCCTTTTGGGTCTTGTATGGATATTAAGGGGAACCCCGCACACAAAATAAAAAAGGCCCTATATACTCTGAACAGCCGTATACAGGCGGTGCATACAAGACAGGGACTGTAGGTTTGTTCTTATGTAGAATCTGTTTGTAATTTTGAACAGCTGCATTGTTTAAGTGTAGCTCCATGCCAAATTCCTTTTTTTTAGCTTTTTGGAAAACATAGGGAACGGTTATCACCCCTGTCACATTTTTTTTGCTGTCTGTGCCCCTGTTCAGAACATTTCACCTCACTTTGCGTCCCAATGACAACTGTTTTTGAAATGTGGTGTTTTTATTGAAACAAGGATTGGTGATAAAGCATCAGTAGAGAGGAGACACCTTTCTCCCATATTAATTCTTACAGGAGAGAATTTTCCTTCCAAGGGGTAGATTTCCTCTCACTTCCTGTTGTCTTCTTCCGTTTGCAAGTAGTAGTCGCTTGTAAGTTGGATGTTTGAAAGTAGGGACCTGCCGTATATACTCTGCAGAAATTGGCCCCTTAGGTGTTGGTGTTGGCACAACACTGAAAGCACTCACAGTTATTCTTGGTGGGTGCTGGAACGCCCTGCTGTCAACTATTATATCAGGAATTGTAATAACATATAATTGTTGATCAGTGGTAGTAAAAATTGGGCCTTTGATGGTGGTGCTGGTGCCACAACACTGTAAGGCCTGACAGTTACTCTTGGTGGGCGCAGCAATGGGCCCTGCTGTGAATTATTAGATCAATAATTATAATTGCATGCCCCTGTTGAACAGGGGCTGAAAAATTGGGCCTTTGGTGGTGGTGGTGGTGGTGGTGGTGGTGGTGTTGACACAACACTGTAAGGCCTGACAGTTACTCTTGGTGGGCGCAGCAATGGGCCCTGCTGTGAATTATTAGATCAATAATTATAACTGCATGCCCCTGTTGAACAGGGGCTGAAAAATTGGGCCTTAGGCACTGGTGGCACAACACTGCAACCCCTCACAGATACTGTACTTGGACCACAGCAATGAGGCCTGTTGCAAAGTATTGCATCAAGAATTGTAATTACACGCCCCTGTTAAACAGGGGCTGAAAAATTGGGCCTTAGCCACTGGTGGCGGCACCCATAAACCAAAATGATCTTCCAAGCTATCATCATTAATCGGATCATTGAGGAGGAGGAGGAGGATAGCTAGTCAACATAACAGCACAGGAACTCAGCATCAGCATCAGTCTTGAAGGGATGTGACATTTTAAAATCAATTAGTCTGTTATATCAGCATCAGGTGTGTGGTAGCTGGTGGTGATCCAAGACTGGTTCATCTTGATGAAAGTCAGTCGATCAACCGAGTCGGTGGACAGGCGCACCCTGTGATCCGTGACAAATCCTCCAGCAGCACTGAATGTGCGTTCTGAAAGAACGCTGGATGCAGGACAGGCCAGTAGCTCAATTGCATACTGTGCAAGCTCTGGCCAGTGATCCATCCACAAGACCCAGTAAGCCAGAGGATTTTCGGTGGGGAAGGTGTCCAAGTCTGACCTTGCCCCTAGGTATTCCTGCACCATGTATATCAGACGCTGGCGATGGTTGCTGGAACCGATCATACTTTGGGGCTGCGGACTAAAGAATTGTCTGAACGCATCGGTCAGACGGCCACCTTCCCCACCGCTCCTTCTTTGACTGCCCGAAGCCTCAGCAACTCGTTGTCCAGGACCAGGAGTTTGTAACCTCCCAGTCTCTGGGAACGCGTTGCACAGACCTTTCTGCAAGGCCTCCCGGAGTTGTCTCATCCTCTGCTCCCTCTGCGACGGTAAGATAAGGTCCGCAACCTTACCCTTGTACCGTGGATCAAGGAGAGTGGCCAGCCAGTAATGGTCCCTCTCCTTGATCCGAAGAATACGAGGATCCTTCCGCAGACTTTGCAGGATCAGGGAGGCCATGCAGCGTAGGTTAGCTGAGGCATTCAGTCCGGAGTCCTCTGGGTCACTAAGGACGACATGATCTGCAGCCACCTCCTCCCAGCCACGTACAAGTCCACTGGTTTCTTGGGACTGTAAATCATCCCTCAAAGACTGCTGCTGATGATTCTGAGTGCCAGCCTCCACCTCCATGCTGACACAATCCTCCTCCTCCTCCTCCTCCTCCTCCTCTTCCTGTGCGATGGGTGGGACAGAAGGAACACTGTCTGGGTAAAGGGGGCCTTGAGAGGCAAGGAAGTCCTCCTCTTCCTGCCTCTGTTCTGCCTCAAGTGCCCTGTCCATTATTCCACGCAGTGTGTGCTCCAACAGGTGGACAAGAGGTACAGTGTCACTGATGCATGCACTGTCACTGCTCACCATCCTCGTGGCCTCCTCAAATGGTGCCAGGACAGTGCATGCATCCCTGATCATGCCCCACTGGCGTGGTGAAAAAAAACCCGAGCTCCCCTGACCCTGTCCTGGTGCCGTAGTCGCACAGGTACTCATTGATGGCCCTCTGCTGTGTGTGCAGCTGCTGCAGCATGGCCAACGTTGAGTTCCACCTGGTGGGCATGTCACATATAAGGCGGTTCTTGGGCAGGTTCAACTCCTTTTGCAGCTCAGCCAGGCGAGCACTGGCATTATAAGATCTGCGGAAATGCACACAGACTTTCCTGGCCTGCCTCAGGACATCCTGTAAGCCCGGGTACCTGCCCAAGAACCGCTGCACCACCAGGTTAAGGACGTGAGCCATACAGGGCACATGGGTCAGTTGTCCCTGTCGGAGGGCGGAGAGGAGGTTGGTGCCATTGTCGCAAACCACCATTCCTGGCTTAAGCTGGCGTGGCGTCAACCACCTCTCGGCCTGCCCCTGCAGAGCAGACAGGACCTCTGCCCCAGTGTGGCTCCTGTCCCCCAAACACACCAGCGCAAGCACGGCATGGTATCTTTTTGCCTGCGTACTTGCGTAGCCCCTTGAACGCCTACGAAGCAGCGCTGGTTCCGAGGACAAACCACAGGAAGAGGCCATGGAGGAAGAAGAAGAGGAGGGTGTGGAGGAGAGAGGTGTGTCACAACCAGTAGTAGCATTTTGGAGGCGTGGCGGTGGAACAACCTCCAACACTACTGCACCTTGTCCTGCATCCTTCCCAGCTGCCAAAAGAGTGACCCAATGGGCCGTGAAAGAAAGGTAACGTCCCTGTCCATGCCTGCTGGACCATGAGTCAGCGGTAATATGCACCTTACCGCTGACCGCCCTGTCCAGCGAGGCCAAGACATTGCCTTCCACATGCCTGTAGAGAGCCGGAATCGCCTTCCGTGCGAAAAAGTGGCGTTTGGGAACCTGCCACTGAGGAACCGCACATTGCACAAACTCACGGAAGGGGGCCGAGTCTACCAACTGAAAAGGCAGCAGTTGAAGCGCTAGCAATTTAGCCAAGCTAGCATTCAACCGCTGGGCATGTGGATGGCTGGGAGTGAACTTCTTTCGACGGTCCAGCAGCTGGGGCAGGGAAATTTGCCTGCTAGAATCGGACGTCGGTGTACTGCTAGCAGATTGGCCGCAAGTACTGGGCTGTGACACACCTAATTCTACACCTTCATTCCTCTCAGTGCAGGTTTCAGAGAGGACTGAAGGTATAGTGGGTTTTGAGATCCCAGCTGATGCAGTGCAAGGAGAGGTCCGCTTTGTTCTTTGGTGTGGGTCTTTAAGGTAGGCTTGCCAACGAGCTGCATGGCAGGTCAACATATGTCTGATCAAGCATGTGGTGCCCAAGCGGCTGATGTTTTGGCCACGCGATATACGCTTAAGACATATGTTGATAACAGCAGCTGTGCGATCTGATGCACTTGCCTCAAAAAAGGCCCACACCAAAGCACTTTTTGAATGACGGGCAGAGGCAGCTCCCTGCACAGGCGGAGCTCTGCGGTGTTGTGCCTCCTCCTCATCCTCCTCCTCCTCCTCTCTCCTATTAGGCACCCACGTGGAGTCAGTGACCTCATCATCCCCTCCCTCCTCATCACTGGAGCCAATCTGGCAGTATGCTGCAGCTGCTGGAGCATGACTGCCAGATTGGTGTCCTTCTTGAGCATCCCCTCTCTCTGCTCTCACGCTACTGCCTTCCTCTAGCTGGGTATCATCATCAGATCCTTCGAAACGCTGGGCATCCTCCTGGAGCATGTACCCAACACTGTGCTCAAACAGTTCGGGGGACTCCTCAGGAGGAGGACATGGTGGGTCTAGGGAAGGATTGACTAATGAAGATAATGATACCAGAGAAGAGGACGCTTTGGCAGCTGCTTTGCCAGTACCCTGAGCCTGGGTGAGAGAGGATGAGGAGGATGAGGTGGGCTTGGTCATCCACTCTACCAAGTCTTCGGCATGATGTGGCTCAACATGTCCAGCTGCCGAAAAGAAGGACAAGCGTGTCCCATGGCCATGTGCTGATGACAATGCACCGCGTCCACGACCAGCACTGTTGCCCCCAGACACAGAGCCTGCTTGCCCTCTTTTTTTGCCTCCTGACTGTCTGCCTCTCCTTGTTTGCCTTCCAGACATTTTAATGGATGGCCTGCAGGGAGATGGGAAAAACAGCAATAAGGGCTACCTTCAGGTGTATACTGTGCAGGAGGCTTAGCAACAATGACACTGACACTGTCCCCTGCCTATCCTTCTCTGTCCCTAAACACAAGGATTTGCAATATGCTTCAGCAAGATTGGTTTAGCACAGAATAGCACACTGACAGTTTCCCTCACTGTCCTTCTCTGTCCCTACAAACAAGGTTTAGCACAGAATAGCACACTGATAGTTTCCCTGAGTGTCCTTCTCTGTCCCTAAACTCAAGGATTTCAAATATGGTTCAGCAAGATTGGTTTAGAACAGAATAGCACACTGACACTTTCCCTCACTGTACCTCTCTGTCCCTAAACTCAAGGATTTCAAATATGGTTCAGCAAGATTGGTTTAGAACAGAATAGCACACTGTCAGTTTCACTCACTGTACCTCTCTGTCCCTACAAACAAGATTTAGCACAGAATAGCACACTGATAGTTTCCACGAGTGTCCTTCTCTGTCCCTAAACTCAAGGATTTCAAATATGGTTCAGCAAAATTGGTTTAGAACAGAATAGCACACTGACACTTTCCCTCACTGTCCTACTCTGTCCCTACAAACAAGATTTAGCACAGAATAGCACACTGATAGTTTCCACGAGTGTCCTTCTCTGTCCCTAAACTCAAGGATTTCAAATATGGTTAAGCAAAATTGGTTTAGAACAGAATAGCACACTGACACTTTCCCTCACTGTACCTCTCTGTCCCTACAAACAAGATTTAGCACAGAATAGCACACTGACACTTTCCCTCACTGTACCTCTCTGTCCCTAAACTCAAGGATTTCAAATATGGTTGAGCAAGATTGGTTTAGAACAGAATAGCACACTGTCAGTTTCACTCACTGTCCTACTCTGTCCCTACAAACAAGATTTAGCACAGAATAGCACACTGATAGTTTCCACGAGTGTCCTTCTCTGTCCCTAAACTCAAGGATTTCAAATATGGTTCAGCAAGATTGGTTTAGAACAGAATAGCACACTGACACTTTCCCTCACTGTACCTCTCTGTCCCTAAACTCAAGGATTTCAAATGTGGTTCAGCAAGATTGGTTTAGAACAGAATAGCACACTGTCAGTTTCACTCACTGTACCTCTCTGTCCCTACAAACAAGATTTAGCACAGAATAGCACACTGATAGTTTCCACGAGTGTCCTTCTCTGTCCCTAAACTCAAGGATTTCAAATATGGTTCAGCAAAATTGGTTTAGAACAGAATAGCACACTGACACTTTCCCTCACTGTCCTACTCTGTCCCTACAAACAAGATTTAGCACAGAATAGCACACTGATAGTTTCCACAAGTGTCCTTCTCTGTCCCTAAACTCAAGGATTTCAAATGTGGTTCAGCAAGATTGGTTTAGAACAGAATAGCACACTGTCAGTTTCACTCACTGTCCTACTCTGTCCCTACAAACAAGATTTAGCACAGAATAGCACACTGACACTTTCCCTCACTGTACCTCTCTGTCCCTAAACTCAAGGATTTCAAATATGGTTCAGCAAGATTGGTTTAGAACAGAATAGCACACTGTCAGTTTCACTCACTGTACCTCTCTGTCCCTACAAACAAGATTTAGCACAGAATAGCACACTGACACTTTCCCTCACTGTACCTCTCTGTCCCTAAACTCAAGGATTTCAAATATGGTTGAGCAAGATTGGTTTAGAACAGAATAGCACACTGTCAGTTTCACTCACTGTCCTACTCTGTCCCTACAAACAAGATTTAGCACAGAATAGCACACTGATAGTTTCCACGAGTGTCCTTCTCTGTCCCTAAACTCAAGGATTTCAAATATGGTTCAGCAAAATTGGTTTAGAACAGAATAGCACACTGACACTTTCCCTCACTTTACCTCTCTGTCCCTAAACTCAAGGATTTCAAATATGGTTCAGCAAGATTGGTTTAGAACAGAATAGCACACTGTCAGTTTCACTCACTGTCCTACTCTGTCCCTACAAACAAGATTTAGCACAGAATAGCACACTGACACTTTCCCTCACTGTACCTCTCTGTCCCTAAACTCAAGGATTTCAAATATGGTTGAGCAAGATTGGTTTAGAACAGAATAGCACACTGTCAGTTTCACTCACTGTCCTACTCTGTCCCTACAAACAAGATTTAGCACAGAATAGCACACTGATAGTTTCCACGAGTGTCCTTCTCTGTCCCTAAACTCAAGGATTTCAAATATGGTTCAGCAAGATTGGTTTAGAACAGAATAGCACACTGACACTTTCCCTCACTGTACCTCTCTGTCCCTAAACTCAAGGATTTCAAATATGGTTCAGCAAGATTGGTTTAGAACAGAATAGCACACTGTCAGTTTCACTCACTGTACCTCTCTGTCCCTACAAACAAGATTTAGCACAGAATAGCACACTGATAGTTTCCACGAGTGTCCTTCTCTGTCCCTAAACTCAAGGATTTCAAATATGGTTCAGCAAAATTGGTTTAGAACAGAATAGCACACTGACACTTTCCCTCACTGTACCTCTCTGTCCATAAACTCAAGGATTTCAAATATGGTTCAGCAAGATTGGTTTAGAACAGAATAGCACACTGTCAGTTTCACTCACTGTCCTACTCTGTCCCTACAAACAAGATTTAGCACAGAATAGCACACTGACACTTTCCCTCACTGTACCTCTCTGTCCCTAAACTCAAGGATTTCAAATATGGTTGAGCAAGATTGGTTTAGAACAGAATAGTACACTGTCAGTTTCACTCACTGTCCTACTCTGTCCCTACAAACAAGATTTAGCACAGAATAGCACACTGATAGTTTCCACGAGTGTCCTTCTCTGTCCCTAAACTCAAGGATTTCAAATATGGTTCAGCAAAATTGGTTTAGAACAGAATAGCACACTGACACTTTCCCTCACTGTACCTCTCTGTCCCTAAACTCAAGGATTTCAAATATGGTTCAGCAAGATTGGTTTAGAACAGAATAGCACACTGTCAGTTTCACTCACTGTCCTACTCTGTCCCTACAAACAAGATTTAGCACAGAATAGCACACTGACACTTTTCCTCACTGTACCTCTCTGTCCCTACAAACAAGGTTTAGCACAGAATAACACACTGACACTCTCCCTACCTATCCTTATTTGTCCCTAAACACAAGGAATCCAGGATTAGTAAAGGAAAAAAAATGACACTGTCCCTGCCTATGCTTCTCTTTCCCTGCTCCGGAACACACTACACAAGGCCGCCGCGCTGGCGGCCTTTTATAGTGTGGGGCGTGTATTAAACCCCCTCAGCAATAATTGGCCACAGGCATCCTGCCTGTGGCCAATCATTGCTCTCCTCGCTGCCGGCGCTGTGATTGGCCAAGCATGCGGGGTCACAGTGCATGCTTGGCCAATCACAGCGCCTGGATGACACTGCGATGGCGTAGTGCATTGTGGGCCGTTCGCGTCACTCGAATTTGGCGCGAACGGCCCAAATCGTTCGATCTTCGTCGAACGATCGAACAGCCGATGTTCGAGTCGAACGTATGTTCGACTCGAACACAAAGCTCATCCCTACTGCGTACCTTCAACTGACAACTGCGCAGTCATGCGACGCTGTACCCAAATAAAATGCCTGTCCTTTTTTCCCCAAAATAGAGCTTTCTTTTGGTGTTATTTGATTACCTCTGCATTTTTTATTTTTTGCATTATAAACAAAAAGAGAACAACAATTTAAAAAAAGAATATATATTTTTTACTTTCTGCTCTTAAACCTATCCAATAAAAAAAAAAGTAAAAATCTAATTTATTCATCAATTTAGGTCAGGCATGTCCAAAGTCCGGCCCGCGTTCCGGTTTCAGATGGCCTGCCTGGTAATTTTGATATGTATATCTTTTGTGGCCCCCAATGAATCCCCGAGCGCCGGGGGCCACAAAAGATATAAATGCTGGTTGCCTTGGAGGGGACGGGACGAGTGCCGTACAGGATACATGAGTATTTCCTGTTTACATGGCGTCCTGTGTAAAAGGAAATCCCGTCTCCTGCGCTGCCATTGGACAACTGTTCTGTCCATCATCATAGGAGGCGGGACTTTCAATTAAAGAGGCAGCCGAGAAAAACAGGAGTTTCTCCTGCATGTCTGTCGGCGCTCGTCCCGCCCCCTCCCTGTCTCCTCAAGGCTGCAGATGGACATGAATCAGGCTGCACTGACGGCAATGGTGAGTCTGCATTAATGGCAATGTGGGTGCTGCATTAATGGCAATGGAGTGGGTGCTGAATTTATGGCAATGGAGTGGGTGCTGCATTCATGGCAATAGAGTGGGTGCTGCATTCATGGCAATGGAGTGGGTGCTGCATTCATGGCAATATGGTGGGTGCTGCATTCATGGCAATACGGTGGGTGCTGCATTCATGGCAATACGGTGGGTGCTGCATTCATGGCAATGGAGTGGGTGCTGCATTCATGGCATTTGTGAGGCTGCAGATGGGCACTGATTAGGCTGCATTGATGGGCACTGACCCTTATTTTTCCAAAGTTATAGCGTCTACAAACTATGGGATATATTTATGCATTTTTATTTATTTTACTAGTGTAGCGGGTACTTACTTTCCCGCCGTAAGTTTTTGAATTTTTCGGTGACACCAGTGGTGTATCTCCGGAGGTCCACTGGGTGGCGCTGTCACTGTAGGCCGACGGACGGATACCGCTGTGTGCTGAGCTTACTTTTGTCCTCTCTGGGCGGTGGTATGGTGGGGCGGGGAACCCGCCGTGCTTGCTGGAAGAGGGGATAAAAGGGGCCGGCCATCTTGGTCACGAGGTTGTTGGTCCCTGGCACCTTTAGCCTGCGGACGGAGTTCGTGTTTGTCCTCTAGGCGGACTAGGCCTAGAGGACCACCGGAGATCGTGTTCCATCTCAGGCACCTTTAGCCTGGGGTGAGGTACTCGGACGGCGGTCCGGAGCTCAGTGCCCAACACTGAGTTCCGCGAGGGAAGGATCCTAGTGTACTCCGGAGATGGATGCCTGAATCCGAGGTGGGCGTAATGGACCGGGAAGAGCTCCTCATCTGAAGACCCGGTGCAGCATACTGCCGGTGATGGGTGAGCCTCTTGTCGGAGACCGTCTGGAAGGTGAATTTCCCTCATGGGGAGACCATAACCCACTCTTTGGAGGAGAGTGGAGGATCGAACTTGTGTCTGGGCCTAGTTGTACACACACCTCCTTTTCTGTTCTATAGCCAAGGGAGTCCATGTTATGTGCTAAATAATGTTGGACTTTAACGGTGTGTGGCTCAAGTTTCTGGCAGACGAGGTTCTTGGAGACTCTTGGAGGGAGGATCCGATGCACAATACAGGCCCGAAGGTAAAGGAAGGCATTGCTAATACCACTTATACATCTGTGGTGGAAGCCAGGCGTAGCGCACCCTCTCCCTCCCCTATCGTACCCCTAGACCAGAGACATAGCGAGCAGAACTTTAATAGAGGGGACTGGGAGAGGGGAGGAAGAGCCCGCTACACGTGGGGGCTCGGGTCCGGGATGTGTGTTGTGCATCACTTGGAAGAAGGTGTCTGCCAGACAGAGTTAAGCGAATAGGCCAAAGTGCAGCCCTGCTCGAAAGTCGTGGACATGACCTCAGAAGGGGAAAGGCCCGCGCAGGAAGAGTGGTGAAAGGGGGAAAACTCAGCCGTGTGACGGACTACACGTGGGGGTTTTCAATTGCACTGCGCCACCAGACACAACCCCCGCCGCTTAGTTCGTGGGCGTGTCTCAACCTAGAAAGTGGAAAGGCCCGCGAACTGGAGCAAAGGGGAGGAGTCCAATACGTGTGACGGACTACACGTGGGACATTGGCGCGAAAAAAACTCTGCTGTGTGAGATGGAACAGCAACAGGTCGCCATGTTTGGACCCGCCTCATGGATTCCGGTTCACCCGGCGACTACAACATTGACTGCTGCTGCTCCGATAACGGATATGGGGATCCGACTGAAGCCGAGGGGTCGATTCGCCCTGTACTCATGTATGGACGTTGAGGCCCTGGGCATGATTTGCCCTGGCTGTCAGGGACTGGTGTGCCTGTTGAAGCCGTTCGGACGTTGTGAGGCCTGTGGGGAGTTCACGTTTGAAGTGGATCCAGAGGTTGAGAGGTCGAAAACCATCTATTTAGGCCGGGCTTCAGGTACCGTCACTCAGAAGGGAGGAATCACGGCTGTGAGAGTCACCCCTGCGCACACTGCAGCGACCGCGGAGGAGGTAGTGAAACACCAACGGGAGAAATCCGAGGATGCTGTCTCAGTCACCATTGTCTCACAGCGTCTGCCACCGAAGAAAAGAACCAGCGTGGTAGCCCCGACCAGTGGTGGTGGTGGACCGTCTCGCATGCTTACGCCAGACCCAGAGGGATCCGTTGACGGGAGTTCCGGACGCCCCAGAAAAGGTCAAGGTAAGCCGGCAGAGAAGACTTGGTGTGAGGGAGGAGGTGTCGAGATGGCATGGCCTAGCAAGTCCCCGGAGTGTGGATGTTCTGTTTCCACACAGGGCTGCATACCCACGGAGGAGTGTGACACCTCCGACCTGGAATCTCTTTCTGATGCGGGAGATGATGCATTGATAGATGACTTGTTTGCCAAGAAGGGCTGGGACAGGATACCGCTTGCTTCATTCCGTGGAAGTGGGAATTCACCTATGTCTGTAGGGGAGAGCACACCCAGGGTGGAGGCGTCAGTGCCTGAAAGAGAATCCTTTCCTCAACTTGTCCCTGCATCCCCGGCACCATTTGTATCTGACACTGGGGTCAAGAGACTGTTGTTGCGGCCCCCAATGCCCAGAATGGAGGTGGTCAAGGCAACTCGTCATCCAGATTCAGTTGTGTTGCCTGGTGAAGGGGAAAAAGCTACTATGCCTCCTTTGGCAAGATTACAGCGTTTATTCAGTCAAAAGGTTGCAGCGGAGTACGGCTGGGAGTACCCTTACTTATCGAAGGACTTGTTATATGAGGTGGAAGTGTACCGGGAGCGTTGGTACAATGACTTTGTGTGGACCCACCTCAAAGTTCCACACGTTCGCAGATACCTAACATGTTCTCCAAAGGCTTCACAGCGCTTCAAAGACTGCAAGGCAGAATGGATGGTGGGAAGACACATCTACACAGACAAAGTAGTGATCAGACGCAAAGAAGGCGAAGATGTAGAGTACCATCTAGAGACTATGGATCAGCACTTGAAGCCACTGATTCTGCCACATCCCCGTTTCTACTTTTAGGAGAGAAAGACTCCGATATTATCATGCTGCTGAATTTTCTGGGGAAATTGTGTTTGTGTGCCCACAGAAAAAAAAAAAAAAAAGAAAAGGAACTGTTCCTGTTTGTTTCTATCTTACTGCAAGGAGACCACAGACTCTGGGGTAGATAGGGTTAGAGAGAAAGGAGAAGTTCCACGGGTGCAGTTACCGCGAGGCTGTAACCAGGTGGCAGTGTCGTGCAACGTTACAAACACTTCTCACGCATTCACTCTTTGGAGAAACAGGAATTTCTTTTAGCAGAAATTTCTTTTTCTTATACACACGGATACATGTGTCAGGCATAGGCGTGCGCAGCCTATTGCATTAGGGTGTGCACCTCAAACCAAAGCTCAAAAACACGTGCATCTGTGTGTGTGTATATATATATATATATATAGATATATATATATCTATATATATAGATATATATATATCTATATATATAGATATATATATATATATATATAGAGAGAGAGAGAGAGAGAGAGAGAGAGAGATAGATTCTCTCTCTCTCTCTCTCTCCCTCTCTCTATCTCTCTCTCTCTCTCTCTCTATATACACACATTTTAAAATGTATTAAAACATTTTTAATTAAAAAAACATTTATGAATGTAAACAAACATATTTTTTTTTAACTTATTAATTAAATAATCTTTTAACATAAACAAAGCTTTTAAATAAATCTCCAAATCAAATAAGCAATTTTAAAAACTGAACGGTAAGTAGGATTTTTTTTTAATAAGTGTCATGTTTTAATATCCTGAATTGTATTTACTGCTTTAAATAAATTTGTTAGATTCCCCCAGCAACAATAGATTCCCTCAGCAACAATAGATCCCCCAAGAACAAGACATCCCCCCAGCAACAATAGATCCCTCATGGCAACTATAGCTTCAACAGCAAAAATAGATCCCTCTCAGCAACAATAGACACCCCCAGCAACAATAGATCCATCCCATTAACAATAGATCTCCCCCGCAACAATAGATCACCCCCAGTAATAATAGCCCTCCCAGCATCCAGTATCAATATACTCTCCAGCAGCCAACAACATAAGCCCCCTCCCTTAACAGTAGTATTCTCCCATCAACAATTGACCCCCCAGAAACAACAGATCCCACCAGCAGTAATAGACTTCCCCAGCATCAATAGATCACCCAGTGACAATAGAGACCCCATCAGCCAACATCAATAGACACTCCAGCAAATCCCACCACCACTTGGCATATACATTCAGTGCTGAGGTGCCGGAACTGTGTTCTCCCGCATTCCTGCTGAAAAAAAGCCCAGCGGCAATGTGATTCACTGTGTCCAGGCCACACATTGATCGCAGGGCTCCCAGTTGCACGCTTTGTGAGCCACACAGGAGTCTCCAATGCAGTGGCGGTGCATCCATAAGGGGCGCACGGGCGCCGCCCCCTCTCTCCTGCTACCTCTCTATCACCATAGATAGATTCATGCATTGCATGAATCTATCTATGATCGCTGCTGCCACTCCCTATTCAGGTGCCTGGCCCCTTTTTGGGTGCTGGGAGCCTGAATTACAGTGGTGTTTTTGGAAGCACCTGATTAGAGGCGTAGGCTCTAATAGGCGTCCAAAAAGGTGAACAGAGGGCGCCATGCTGGGCGCTTGCAGTTCACTCAGCGTTATGTCAGGAAAGGGAATGATTATTCCCTTTCCTAACACTGAACCGCCTCTCAGCCAATCTGGTGCTCATGTCTATTACCTGTCACCTGATTGGCTGAAACGACAGGCGCTCTGATTGGATGCCTATCAGGCGTACAATCATAGCAGAGGAAGGGAAGAGAGGACGGGAGAAGACATTGAGGAGCGTGCAGGACACCGCCGCCGTGACCCGCTGCCCAACCAAGACAGGTAAATGCCGGGCGGGTGGGGAATGCACACTGGCAGCATTTGATAGGCACAGTAGCGGCAATTGATGGGCACAGTGTCAGCAATTGATGGGCACACTGGCAGCAATTGATGGGCACAGTGTCAGCAATTAATGTGCACACTGGCAGCAATTAATAAGCACACTGGTAGCAACTGATGGGCACAGTGGCGGCAATTGATGGATACACTGGCGGCAATTGATGGGCACAGTGGCAGCAATTGATGGGCACACTGGCAGCAATTGATGGGTACAGTAGCTGTGTTTGATGGCACAGTGGCGGCAATTTATGGGCACAGTGGCTGCGTTTGATGGCACAGTCGCGGCAATTTATGGGCACAGTAGCTGCGTTTGATGGACACAGTGGCTGCAATTGATGGGGGGGGGGGTTCAGCTTGTTTGCGCCCCCCCCAAAAAAATTTGAGCACCAGCTGCCACTGCTCCAATGTGGGCTGACGTACAGGTACGTTAACCCACATTTGGCACTGCTTTCCGTACGCCATATATTGGGGCTGTGGGCATATGGGAAGTGGTTAATATACACTTGGGATATATTTTTTTTATACCAAAGACATATAGTATATATATATATATATATATATATATATATATATATATATATATATATATTACATACTTTTTTGCTGACAGGCCAATTGTATATGTGCGATTATATATATATATATATATTGTGACAGAGCATCCCAGAGAGAGCCTGGGAAAGTCCTATTCGGGGTTTATACATCTCCCAGGCTCCTCTCATATACATTCAGGGATCTCTGAGCCAGGATCCACTTCAGGTGTTGGTTCTTTCCCCCAGGTTAATTAAAAGCTCACCTGAGCAGACAGCCTTTGCTCAGCCTGGGAAACACAGACAGCATTGGTCTGTGAGAGCAAGAAGGTGCGTAAAAACTTGTTTCTCTGTTGAATGTGGAAGCTGACAAGCGGTAGGCTTGTCCAGCCTGGTAGTGAGGGCTTGTACATACTGTGTAGTTAGCAGGGATGAGCCGAACACCCCCCTGTTCGGTTCGCACCAGAACCTGCGAACAGACAAAATGTTCGTGTAAACTTTAGAACCCTATTAAATACAATGGACTCGAACGTTCGAAATCTAAAGTGTTAATTATAAAGGCTTATATGCAAGTTATTGTCCTAAAAAGTGTTTGGGGACCCGGGTCCTGCCCCAGGGGACATGTATCAATGCAAAAAGAAGTTTTAAAAACGGCCGTTTTTTCGGGAGCAGTGATTTTAATAATGCTTAAAATGAAAAAATAAAAGTGAAATATTCCTTTAAATTTCGTACCTGGGGGGTGTGTATGATATGCATGTGAAGTGGCGCATGTTTCCCGTGCTTAGAACTGTCCCTGCAAAAAATGTCATTTTTGAAAGAAAAAAAATGCATTTAAAACTGACTCGCGGCAATTAATGAATTGTCGGCTCCCGGCAATACATACAAAAGTCATTGATAATAAAAAAAAAAAAAAAAAAAAGCGTGGGGGTTCCCCAGAATTCAATTACCAGGCCCTTCAGATCTGGCATGGATTTTAAGGGGAACTCCACCCCAAGTTTAAAAAAAAAATGGCGTGGAGTCCCCCTAAAAATCCATACCAGACCCCTTATCCGAGCACGCAACCTGGCCGGCCGCAGGGGAAAAGGGGGGGACGAGAGAGCGGCCCCCCCTCCCTCCTGAACCGTACCAAGCCACATGCCCTCAACATGGGGAGGATGTCCCCATGTTGATGGGGACAAGGGCCTCATCCCCACAACCCTTGCCCGGTGGTTGTGGGGGTCTGCGGGCGGGGGGCTTATCGGAATCTGGAAGACCCCTTTAACAAAGGGGACCCCCAGATCCCGGCCCCCCCCTATGTGAATTGGTAAGGGGTACATTGTACCCCTACCATTTCACGAAGAAAGCGTAAAAAAATGTTTAAAAAAACACACAAACACCTTGAAAAAGTCCTTTATTTAAATAAATAAATAAATAAACATTCCAGCGGTGAAATCCAGTGTCCCGCGGCGATCCCGATGTCCAGCGCTGTCCTTCATTGGTTGTGCCTGAGCGGACCTGATGGGGAACTCCCTCTCAGTATTTTAAATGTATAGACCCGCCCCTTCTAATGTTCCCCATCAGGTCCGCTCAGCGGGCGAGATGCAGAACATGAGAAGGGGCGGGTTTATACATGTATTACCAAAGTGAGAGCAGTTCCCCATCAGGTCCGCCCCCTCGGTATGTCGGACCCGCCTACGTCATTGGCTTGAGCGGGGAACTTCCTTCACTATGTAAATTTAAATTACACAGTGAAGGAAGTTCCCCGCTCAAGCCAATGACGTAGGCGGGTCCGACATACCGAGGAGGCGGACCTGATGGGGAACTGCTCTCACTTTGGTAATACATGTATAGACCCGCCCCTTCTCATGTTCCGCATCTGGTCCGCTGAGCGGACCTGATGGGGAACTTTAGAAGGGGCGGGTCTATACATTTAAAATACTGAGAGGGAGTTCCCCATCAGGTCCGCTCAGGCACAACCAATGACGGACAGCGCTGGACATCGGGATCGCCGCGGGACACTGGATTTCACCGCTGGAATGGGGTTTTTTTTTTTTTTTTAATAAAGGACTTTTTCAACGTGTTTGTGTGTTTTTTTTAAACATTTTTTTACGCTTTCTTCGTGAAATGGTAGGGGTACAATGTACCCCTTACCAATTCACATAGGGGGGGGGGCCGGGATCTGGGGGTCCTCTTTGTTAAAGGGGTCTTCCAGATTCCGATAAGCCCCCCGCCCGCAGACCCCCACAACCACCGGGCAAGGGTTGTGGGGATGAGGCCCTTGTCCCCATCAACATGGGGACATCCTCCCCATGTTGAGGGCATGTGGCTTGGTACGGTTCAGGAGGGAGGGGGGGCCGCTTTCTCGTCCCCCCCTTTTCCCCTGCGGCCGGCCAGGTTGCGTGCTCGGATAAGGGGTCTGGTATGGATTTTTAGGGGGACTCCACGCCATTTTTTTTTAATTTGGGGTGGAGTTCCCCTTAAAATCCATGCCAGATCTGAAGGGCCTGGAATGGATATTTGGGGGAACCCCACGTCAATTTTTTTTTATTTGCGGCGGGGTTCCCCTTAATATCCATTCCAGACCTGAAGGGCCTGGTAATTGAATTCTGGGGAACCCCCACGCTTTTTTTTTTTTTTTTATCAATGACTTTTGTATGTATTGCCGGGAGCCGACAATTCATTAATAGCCGCGAGTCAGTTTTAAATGCATTTTTTTCTTTCAAAAATGACACTTTGTGCAGGGACAGTTCTAAGCACGGGAAACATGCGCCACTTTACATGCATATCATACACACCCCCCAGGTACGAAATTTAAAGGAATATTTCACTTTTATTTTTTTCATTTTAAGCATTATTAAAATCACTGCTCCCGAAAAAACGGCCGTTTTTAAAACTTCTTTTTGCATTGATACATGTCCCCTGGGGCAGGACCCGGGTCCCCAAACACTTTTTAGGACAATAACTTGCATATTAGCCTTTATAATTAGCACTTTAGATTTCTCCCATAGATTTTTCGAATTTGCCGCGAACACCCCAATTTGTTCGCTGTTCGGCGAACGGGCGAACAGGCAATGTTCGAGTCGAACATGAGTTCGACTCGAACTCGAAGCTCATCCCTAGTAGTTAGAGCCGAGACACGGCTAGGCTTTTGTTTAGATATTTTTTCTTCTGTTTGTTTTCAGCACACTGTACAACACCTGTCATTGACATTGTATATAGCACCAATAAACCACACTGTGTTTTCACTGATCCAATGGACTTGGTATCTGTGCCTGCTCATCCCAGGGAGCTTTTGTACCTACTACCTGTCCCCCAGGTTACATATGGTGGAGGCTGCGACCAGCTGTAGTAAGTTACTACTTAAAAGGCCAGTACCTAAAGTGACAACATGGAGGACCTCCTCAAACAAATGGTGTTGGCAAATGCCGCGTTGCAGCAAGCAAATGCTGCACAACAGCAAACTAACGCTGCATGGCAGCAAGCAAACGCTACACAACAGCAAACTAACGCTGAATTGCGGCAAGCAAACGCTGCACAACAGCAAGCCAACGCTATCGCACAGGAGCAAACCAAGGTGCTGTTCCAACAGATTGGTGCTGTACAGGAGCAATCGCAGAGGCTGTTTGAACAGCTTGCCACTGCTGCAAAAGTGGATAGGAAAACCCTCACTGAGGTTGTGGAGACGCTAGCACAGGGGTCACCTGCGATAATGAAGGATGTTGGAGACAAGCCCTCAGCCATCCATGTGGGTCGCTTTCTTTCAAAGATGACGGCAGATGATGATCCAGAGGCCTTCCTACTAACATTTGAACGGACCGCTGAGAGGGAAGGTTGGCCCCAAACCCAGTGGGCAGGACTGATCGCCCCCTTACTTTCTGGAGAAGCGCAGAAGGCCTACTATGATCTGGAGTCAGCAGAAGCGGGAGATTATGAGAAGGTCAAGCGGGAAATCCTGGCACGACTTGGCGTTACCTTGGCCGTTCGAGCTCAGCGGGTCCACAGCTGGTTCTTCCAAGAAAAGAGGCCCCCAAGATCGCAGATGTTTGATCTGATCCACCTGGTGCGGAAATGGCTACAGCCGGAGTCCCTGTCTGCGCCACAAATAGTGGAGCGTGTGGTCATGGACCAATTCCTGAGGTCACTGCCAATTCCCCTGCAGAAGTGGGTGAGTCAAGGAGACCCCAAGTCAGCAGACAACCTGGTGGAGCTCGTTGAGAGGTACTTTGCTGCAGAGAACCTGGTCACCACCCCTACAGCCGCACGGACTTTCCACCCAAAGCCACGGTCTCCCCAGGCAACCGGTAAGACTGTTCCAGGGGAAGTGGGTGGTAAGCATGGCAAGGAAATAGGGGGGAGGATTTTTGGTGCCAGGGCTGAAGTTTGGCGGCCCAAACAAGGGAAGCCACTGCCTGTCAGCAAACCAAACTGGGGAAACATCAGGTGTTTTCGTTGCCAAGAACTGGGACATGTTGCAGCAAACTGTCCATTGACAGATGAACCAATGCAGTGTGATCTATCTTTTAGAAGGCAGTCTATGTTTGCTGCTGTTTCATGCGCTGCAATGCCAAATGTGGGAAAACACATGTGTCATGTGACTATTAATAATAAGCCTATTATGGCCTTGCTGGACTCTGGAAGTCTGGTTACTTTGGTTACAGCTGAGATGGTTGAAACTGTGAATTTTCATGCAAAAAAGGTTGCTGTGATCTGTGTACATGGGGATACCCGCGAGTATCCAATAGCCACTGTTCAGTTTAAAACTGGCTTAGGTACGGTGACCCATTCGGTCGGACTGGTGCCCCACTTGGTGCATGAGGCTATCATTGGTAGGGACTTCCCTAAGTTTTGGGAACTGTGGGATTGTCCCGACCCAGTCGCAGTACCTAACTCAGTCGCAGAGCCAGAACTCGTGGCCATTACTGACCTTGTGAGTTCAGGGGACTCCTCTCAGGGCTCTCCGGGTGATCCTTTCTCAGTTATGGCAGGAGAGCTGGGGGAGCCGGAAGAAGTCCCCACAACCCGTAGAGCTGGACAGCCGTCTGCTGAATCTGAGCCTACGTTAGAGTTTGCCAATCTTAATGTGCACAAGGAAAATTTTGGTACGGAGCAGAGAAAAGACCCTACCCTTGCCAGGGCCTGGGAAAATGTAATAGTGATTAATGAGGTACCTGTTGAACCAGGGGACAGGCTCTGTTTTCCATATTTCTGCAGCAATGAGGATTTACTGTATCGTGTATGTAAATCTAATGATGAAGTGGTTGAACAGTTGGTAGTCCCTAAGTTATACAGACGGGTGGTGTTGGAACTTGCCCATGGGCACTTGCTAGGAGGCCATTTAGGGGTTGAGAAAACCACTGAAAGGGTGTTGCGCAGGTTTTACTGGCCTGGGATACGGAAAAATATAGAAAATTATTGTCAATCCTGTCCTGTGTGTCAGATGTCAGCCCCCCAACCCCACTTCCGAAGTCCGTTAGTGCCCTTGCCCATTATTGAAGTGCCTTTTGAGAGGATTGCCATGGACCTTGTGGGTCCACTCCCCAAATCTGCCCGCGGTCATCAACATATCCTCGTGATCATGGATTACGCTACCCGTTACCCCGAGGCCGTTCCCTTACGCACTGCATCTGCTAAAAACATTGCCAAAGAGCTGTTTATGGTGTTCAGTCGGGTTGGCGTCCCGAAAGAAGTCCTTACAGACCAATGTACCCCATTCATGTCACGAATAACTAGGGAGCTCTGCAAGTTATTTAAGGTGACGCAGTTGCGTACCTCAGTGTACCATCCTCAAACGGATGGCTTGGTGGAACGCTTCAATAAGACATTAAAGAGTATGTTAAAAAGGTTGTTGATAAGGATGGGAAAAACTGGGACTTCCTGATACCTTACTTGATGTTCGCCATCAGGGAAGTTCCCCAGTCCTCTACGGGGTACTCTCCATTTGAGCTGCTTTATGGGAGACTCCCTCGGGGACTCTTAGACATAGCCAAGGAAACTTGGGAGGGGGAGCAGACACCTCACAAAAGTGTTATTGAGCATATCGCTCAAATGCAGGATAGGATTGCAGCAATCATGCCGGTAGTAAAAGAACATTTACTGCAGGCCCAAGCAGCCCAACAGAGGATATACAACAGGGGGGCCCAACTTCGTGTTTTCTCACCTGGTGACCGGGTCCTCGTGTTAGTTCCCACTGTTGAGAGCATATTCCTGGCTAAGTGGCAGGGACCCTTTGAAGTAATTGAAAGAGTTGGGGAGGTCAATTACAAGGTGTATCAACCAGGTAAAAGGAAGCCTGAACAGATTTACCACATAAACCTGTTAAAGCCCTGGAAGGATAGACTGGCATTAACTGCGAGGTCCCTCCCGGTAACCCTTAAAGGTACTGAATCCCCTCTGATCCCTGAGGTCACGATTCCAGACACCCTGTCATGTTCCCAGAAACAGGAAGCTAGAGAGTTCCTGATGAGGAATAAAGAGAAATTTTCAGAGTTGCCGGGCACGACTTCAGCAGTTCAGCATGATATTGTTACTGAACCTGGAGTCTGTGTCAAGCTCAAACCATACCGAATTCCCGAAGCTAGAAGAAAGGACATCTGTGAGGAAGTTAAAAGGATGTTGGAGCTAGATGTTATTGAGGAATCCAATAGTGACTGGTCTAGCCCCATTGTATTGGTCCCAAAACCGGATGGCACTTGGAGGTTTTGTAATGACTTCAGAAAGCTTAATGCGGTAACAAAGTTTGACACATACCCAATGCCCAGGGTAGACGAGCTTATAGACCGACTTGGCAAGGCCCGTTATCTGACCACTTTGGACTTGACCAAAGGATATTGGCAAATACCCCTGACTGGTAGTGCCAAAGAAAAGACTGCATTTGTGACCCCGGAGGGGTCGTTTCAATATAAAAAAATGCCTTTTGGGTTGCAAAATGCCCCTGCAACATTTCAGAGGGCTATGGACAGGACCCTAAGACCTCACCGACAGTATGCTGCAGCCTATCTGGACGACATAGTGGTGCATAGCACTGACTGGGAGTCTCACTTGCCCCGTGTCCAGGCTGTCCTGGATTCCCTCTTCAAGGAGGGGTTCACGGCAAATCCAAAAAAATGTGCCATTGGGCTAGAGGAAGCCAAGTATTTGGGCTACACTATTGGCCGGGGTGTCATAAAGCCCCAGGTGAATAAAATAGAAGCCATCCAGGAGTGGCCACGTCCTGCCAACAAGAAGCAGGTCAGGGCCTTTCTTGGCATTGCAGGGTACTATAGAAGATTTATCCCAAATTTTGCAACTATAGCTGCCCCACTGACCGACCTTACGAAAGGGAAAGACTCCGTAATGGTGAAATGGTCTCCAGTAGCAGAAGAGTCTTTTCAAGTCCTGAAGAAGGCTCTTTGTGCACAGCCAATCCTATACTCCCCCGATTTCTCCAAAAACTTTTTGGTCCAGACGGATGCGTCTGATGTTGGTATCGGGGCAGTACTATCACAGGTACACAATGGGGAAGAACACCCTGTGGTGTACTTAAGCAGAAAGCTCAATGACCATGAAAAAAAATATGCAGTCGTTGAAAAGGAATGTCTGGCCATAAAGTGGGCCGTGGACGCGCTCAGGTACTACTTGTTGGGGCGCCAGTTTGAGTTAATAACTGACCATGCTCCCCTGAAATGGATGGCCCAAAAGAAGGAGACTAATAGGCGGGTGAACCGGTGGTTTTTGGCCCTACAAGATTACACCTTTACGGTAAAACACAGGCCAGGTGTTGAGATGGGGAATGTAGATGCCCTCTCCCGTGTTCACTCCTGTTGGGCTACAGGTGTTCCAACCCTGGGGTTGAAACAAGGGGGGAGGATGTGTGACAGAGCATCCCAGAGAGAGCCTGGGAAAGTTCTATTCAGGGTTTATACATCTCCCAGGCTCCTCTCATATACATTCAGGGATCTCTGAGCCAGGATCCACTTCAGGTGTTGGTTCTCTCCCCCAGGTTAATTAAAAGCTCACCTGAGCAGACAGCCTTTGCTCAGCCTGGGAAACACAGACAGCATTGGTCTGTGAGAGCAAGAAGGTGCGTAAAAACTTGTTTCTCTGTTGGATGTGGAAGCTGACAAGCGCTAGGCTTGTCCAGCCTGGTAGTGAGGGCTTGTACATACTGTGTAGTTAGAGCCGAGACACGGCTAGGCTTTTGTTTAGATATTTTTTCTTCTGTTTGTTTTCAGCACACTGTACAACACCTGTCATTGACATTGTATATAGCACCAATAAACCACACTGTGTTTTCACTGATCCAATGGACTTGGTATCTGTGCCTGCTCATCCCAGGGAGCTTTTGTACCTACTACCTGTCCCCCAGGTTACAATATATATATATATATATATATATATATATATATATATATATATATATATATATATTTACACAATATATATCTATAATATATATCACATATACAATTGTCTTGTCAGCGAAAAAGTATGTAATATAAATATATATATATATATATTACAAGCCAGGGTAAGGTAAGGTTTATCAATTGTTTGGCTGTTTTGGCAAAAAAAAAAAATGGTAATTTGTGCACAGACCTGAGTGCTGTCTCTCTCACACTCGCTCTCACCTTGATTAAACAGGCTGCCTGCCTAAAGCCACTTGTCTGCCGCTGCCGCTATCCAGGCTACTCCGCTGCTTCTGATGGCGTCAGGAGAGAAAGGCTGGAGGGGGGACGGAGTGCAGAATTAGATCACTCCGCCGGCGCCGGCGGGACCTGCAGCCGGAACTATAGAAGCTGCATCGGCTTATGCGGCTCCTGGCGGTGTTACTCCACGGCTAGTTCCCTCCCTGCTCCTTCCTCCCACTCGCAGCAAACAGCTGTATTTGCCAGCCGGCGGCAGGACATTACCCGGGCAGTGACTGAGTGACTGGTACACACAAGTACGTACATTGCAGGCACAGTCATTGCAGAAGAAGGGCACAGCAGGGATGATTAGGGTGTGCCTGGGCACACCCGGCACACCCCGTGGGCACGCCTATGGTGTCAGGGTTTTTATGTTAACTTTTATTTATTTTCCCTCTACAGGAGGACATCCTAGCAAGATTACATACTCTGAGGAGGTCTTTAGTTAGGATGGGGGGGAAAAGTAAAATGTTGAAATGTGATTTCATGTTGAATGTGTTGTCTTTCACTCCTCTTTTATTACAGGGGCTCAGACACAACTTCTTCGTTAGGAGAGTTTCCAAAAAGTTTTCTGTTTTAATTGTTAGTGGTTTCTGGACTGAATCATGTCAGTTGTTTAGGATGTGGTTTACTCCAGACACTGGGGGCCAGTGTCAAATAACAGGGGGAAGTATGTAGCGGGTACTTACTTTCCCGCCGTAAGTTTTTGAATTTTTCGGTGACACCAGTGGTGTATCTCCGGAGGTCCACTGGGTGGCGCTGTCACTGTGGGCCGACGGACGGATACCGCTGTGTGCTGAGCTTACTTTTGTCCTCTCTGGGCGGCGGTATGGTGGGGCGGGGAACCCGCCGTGCTTGCTGGGAGAGGGGATAAAAGGGGCCGGCCATCTTGGTCACGAGGTTGTTGGTCCCTGGCACCTTTAGCCTGCGGACGGAGTTCGTGTTTGTCCTCTAGGCGGACTAGGCCTAGAGGACCACCGGAGATCGTGTTCCATCTCAGGCACCTTTAGCCTGGGGTGAGTTACTCGGACGGCGGTCCGGAGCTCAGTGCCTAACACTGAGTTCCGCGAGGGAAGGATCCTAGTGTACTCCGGAGATGGATGCCTGAATCCGAGGTGGGCGTAATGGACCGGGAAGAGCTCCTCATCTGAAGACCCGGTGCAGCATACTGCCGGTGATGGGTGAGCCTCTTGTCGGAGACCGTCCGGAAGGTGAATTTCCCTCATGCGGAGACCATAACCCACTCTTTGGAGGAGAGTGGAGGATCGAACTTGTGTCTGGGCCTATTCGTACACACACCTCCTTTTCTGTTCTATAGCCAAGGGAGTCCATGTTATGTGCTAAATAAAGGAGTGTTGGACTTTAACGGTGTGTGGCTCAAGTTTCTGGCAGACGAGGTTCTTGGAGACTCTTGGAGGGAGGATCCGATGCACAATACAGGCCCGAAGGTAAAGGAAGGCATTGCTAATACCACTTATACATCTGTGGTGGAAGCCAGGCGTAGCGCACCCTCTCCCTCCCCTATCGTACCCCTAGACCAGAGACATAGCGAGCAGAACTTTAATAGAGGGGACTGGGAGAGGGGAGGAAGAGCCCGCTACACTAGTAATGGCGGCAATCAGCAACCTATAGCGGGACTGCAATATTGAGGCAGACAAATCGGACACTAACTGACACTATTGACACTTTTTTGGTAACAAGTGACACCAACACAGCGATCAGTGCTAAAAATATGCACCATCACTGTACTAATGGCAATGGCTGAGAAGGGGTTAATATCAGGGGAAATCAAAGGGTTAACTGAGTGCCTAGACTGTGTTTCAGTGTAGTGGGGGAGGTGCTTTTACTAGGGGAAGGCATAGATCCATGTCCCTGCTTTACAGGAACACAGGATCCATGCCTTCTGTACTGACAGAATGGCAATCTGCCTTGTTTACATACAGCAGGCAGACTACCGTTGTGCCCATGTACCGAATGATTAGCAGGTGCGTCTGAGACCTGTTTCCTCATTGGCCGAAAGGAGAAGCGTTCCGAGTGGCCACTGAGTAGGGAGGAGGAGGGATAAAATGGAAGCCGCCCTTGATGCCCGCTGCCCGTGATACCCGCCGCCTGTCGCCCGGGTGAAGCATTGCCTGACATAGATGGGGTAAGTGCTCCGAACCCGACCGGCCAGGCAGGGAGAGGGAGGGGCTGTGGGTGCACTGTTTGCCACCCCCCCCAAAACATTTTTTTACCAGCCACCACTTAGGATCATGTATATGTATACACGTGATCCTGCGCAGCACGGCCGCCCCGCCCTGTAGCAGTACATTTTCTATAGGGTGGTCGGCAAGCGGTTCATTATGATGATAGTCAATGCCATCTAGTGCCCATAATGCAGTATTTTCTGCATTCATACATTCGATCTGCACAGAATATAGCCTGAGAACATTTAATTTTGCCCTGTTTGCATAGAACTAGTTTAAATGGATGTACAGATATGCAATTTTTTTATAAGAAATATACAAGGAAAAGAGAGTGCAAAACTGCCCTAGTGTGATACAATTTTAATGCTAAAACTGTAGATTCAAATCAAAGAAGGTTACTACACTCACAAACATGGAGCTTGATGTACAGCATTGTAGATGTCTCCCTTCCTGGCCTGTGCAATGGGTTGGCTCCCAGAGGCGTGTGATATGGATGTGGGATGTTGTTATTAGATCCACTTTCTAGTCGCGTCAGACTTTGTTAGCTGCAAGACACACGCACGGTCCAGCCGGCGCTGCGTGACATCACTCGCAGCCATAGGGGAAGGAACAAGTGTGTGTAATAACTCCTCTTAGCTAACTAAGCGGTTGCCACGGCTACATGTTTCGGAGGCGCTGCCTCCTTCTTCAGGTCACCTGGTCAACCCATTGCACAGGCCAGGAAGGGAGACATCTACAATGCTGTACATGTGACACCAAGCTCCATGTTTTTGAACCTTCTTTGATTTGAATCTACAGTTATAGCATTAAAATGGTATCACACTAGGGCAGTTTTGCGCTCTCTTTTCCCTGTATATTTCAGACCAAGTCAGCCACCCAGTGGATCTTTGAGAGAGCTGCAGCATCTAGAGCAAAGAGAACTTTTTATACAGACTGTTTTAATTTGAGAGTTGCTTATAGGGACAGCGCTGGTTTGGTTTTTCGTGTTTTAATTTTTTTATAAGTACACCCTTGGTGTTTAGAGGACTTCTTTCCTCTGTGCTGTCACCTTGTCATGTACATCCCTGGTGGAGACCTCAAATGGCTATGCCAACACATATAATGGGCATAGCCCACCTTTGTCACTAGCAGCATATCTCCCAACTTTATGAGATGAGAAAGAGGGACAACTTTTGCCACAAAGTATGAAGGCTAAATGCATACCCCTGCTACACCCTCATTTAGGCAGAGCCTCAAGATTTAATAAGTAAAACTGATTGGTTAAACCCAATGGATTTTCCACCACTCGTTTTCCATTGTAAAGTCTTTCCAAAGAAAAGATGCAATAATTTTGAGCTTGGATAAAAATATACTATAACACGTGTGGCTGTTAAATATCGAATTGTCAATGGAGTTCTAAACATTAGACCAAAAATAGCCAGAACTAAGGAAAGTGGGGCAGAGAGATTTGGTTCCAAAAGAGGGACAGTCACTCAAACAAGAGACAGCTAGGTCCAGCTCAATGATGTGCAGCCAAAGCTGGAGCGAATGCATATAGACAGGAAGTGGTTGAAAGAAGCTGAAGGTGAACAGCAACAATGAGATGCAAAAAAAATATGTAAAAATAATATTTTTGAAAAAAATCATGGTCATTTTTTTGATATGCAGTGCTTTAGCAATTTTAAATGTCACCCAACTAAGGTTTAGATCTACTTTAATACAGGGTGCACCCATAAATCAGGATTCACAACGTATTGTGAGTTTTCTAGAGAGCGAACGAACCAGAAGCTGTTTGCCTTCGTACTGTCTTTCTAAGACTGAAACTTAATATAGCCAATTCTTATATCCCTGCTGCTACTCTGCAAATGATAATAAGGATTAATGGGAAAAAAGCATATTCTCAAGAATGAAGCTGCCTAGACTAGAACATGGTTATGACTACCTCCCCAACACTTAAAATTGCCATTGTTTTTTTAGAAATCACGGGGCCCCGCCCACCCCCCCAGTCACACAGAGGAGATAAATTAGGTGTCATGCATGCCATAGCAAATTGTGTGTGTGGAAACAGTTTGTAATGCAGACTGCAGAGGTCAATAGTATGTAACGCAGAGGTCAGGGATATGTAACACAGAGTGCAGGTTTCAAGAGTACGGATCGCAGATTGTAAGGGCAAAGAATATGGAACATACAGCGCACCAGGCCAGGTGAGCGGAGCCCTGTGACGCCACATCTTTTTTATATTGTGACAGCAGGCACGTGGAGGAGATCCCGGGCCTGCTGTCACAGAAAGGACTCGGGGGGGGAGGCTGTAACATATGTTATAAAAGGTGAATTTATCCTTTAAACCACACCCAATATTCTGTCTAGAGTAATCTGGTCCCCACTTTTTGCTGTGGCATGCATAGTGCACCACAGACCATCCTCTCACTTGAGTGTTCCTCATTCCCAAGTTCTAAAATTGGGAGGTATGCATATTCCTAACCCTTTCATCTGCCCTTGCCTAATCTTAACTCTCCCATCTACCCTAGCCTAATCCTAACCTTTCATCTACTTAAACTGAATCCTACCGTCCCACCTGCCCTAGTTTTAATCATATTCCTAAACCAGCCTAATCCCCTAATTTCAATCCTAGCCTAATCATAAACTTCCATCCTAACCATTACATCTATCCCAGGCTAAACAACCTAACCTTCCTGTCTGTGTGATTCCAAACCTTTCCACCTGTCCTAGCCTAATCCTAAATGTACCACCTTACCTAACCTTTCATCTAATAAAGCCTAATCCTTCCCTTCCATCTGCATAAATCTAATATTAAATTTACTATTTCCCTTTACTTAACCCTCGCATCTACTCTGGCCTAATCCTAACCTTCTATATACCCAAATCTAATCCTACCCTCCCATCTATCCCAGCCTAATCCTAAACGCTCATCTGCTCTAGCATAATCCTAACCTTCTCATCTGCTCTAGCATAATCCTAATTTACCCAAACACAATCTCATTCTCATATCTGCCCTAGTCAAACTTGTATCTACTCTAGCCTAATCCTAACCTTTCTGTCTGTCCTGGTTTAATCCCAACCATCCCATCTATCTCAGCCTAATCCTAACCTTCTCATCTGGCTAGCCTATCTTTTCATCTACAAAAATCAAATTCACCCTCCAATCAACACAACTCCAATCCTAGCTATCCTATCATTCCATGTCTAATCCCAACCTTCTCATCTGCCTTAGCCTAATCCTAGGCTTTCATCTACCAAAACCTAATCCTACGATCAGATCTGCACTTATCTAATCCATACATACCCATTTACCCCAGCTTAACCCTGAACCTTCCATCTGTTTTGGGGGAGGAGTTATTATTTTATGAAATGTACAATTAGTGTACAATCAATTTTTATTGGAGATAAATCCATAGAATGGAATTATTCTAGGTCTTTGATGGACGCCAGAGGTCGTCAGTGTTATCTTCTGACTCCTCAGTGGTGAGGTCTTTTCAGAACCTCAAACCTTCTGATGATTCAGAGGAAGGCAAAAACCCCCTTGGTCATTATCTCCAAAAGAAGGAAAAATTCCTTCCTGACCCCATAAGGCGATCGGATCATCTCTAAATCATCAGTCTAAGGTGTCTAGTTCATCTCCCTGTACATTGCTCAGAATGTAGAGACGGGACCCCAACATCAAGGGCCCACAATCCAGAATGCCATTTAGAAAGACGTCTGATCTCAAACACCACCCCCTCGCCCAGGGAGAAAACTATCCCAATTACTGCCAGAGTCACTGCTGCACATACAATGGGCAGTAAATGTGGGGGAGGAGTCTAAATAGCATGCCTGGAACCACTTAAAAGTGGAACTATACTCGCCTCCTCTCACAACCCCGCCACCCTCGAAATCTTCACTTCACCGTCTTCTAGGTTCCAGCTCTTCAGCCATCTTGATTGACTAGCCTCGAGGCCAGACTGAGCGCACCCTCAGTACTTTCCTGAGACAAACGGTGATAAGAGGAATGCAGGAGACATGCCCCCTCTCCTTCGGCATTCCTCTTGCCGCCACTTGTCTAGGGAGATTTCCTGTCACCTTCCTAGCTATGTAGTCAGGCTTGGTGCCCCCACACTTCCCCCAACAACATACCTAGAAAGGGGATGTCCACTTTTCTCAGCTCTAGGCACTTTCCTGAGACAAATGGTGACAAGAGGAATGCAGAGGACATGCAAAAGGTTGAGAAACAATGCTCTAAGATATGGAAATTACAGGTAAGTCAAACTTCCTCTGATTGCAGCCACTGACACCAGTGTTGGGAGTTATTATTCCTTCAATTGATCACTCATGCTGGGGCAATTACTCTCCCCACTAATACCAATGTTGGGGGTTATTATTACTGCAATTGATCACTTATGCTGGGGCAATTACTGTCCCCACTAATACCAATGTTGGGGGTTATGGTCAGGCAGGTAAGAAGCTTGACTACAAAGTTGAAGATCTCCTCCTAATTGATGGTTTTATTCTTTATCCTAGATCTTGGTATAAGAGACTCGGCCAGGGATTGTGGGTTCAAGTCCCCAGGTGGGACTTGAACCCACAATCCCTGGCCGAGGAGGCCAGTGCCTTAACCATTAGGCCACCGGAGCTTTGCCATCTAGCTATATCTCTATCTATCTATCTAATATCTATCTATCTTTTATTTTGTATCTATCTAATATCTTTCCATCTATCACTCACCCCCCCCCCCATATCTATCTATCTATCTATTCATCTCTGACTCCTCAGAGATGAGGCCTCTTCAGAACCCTAAACCTTATGATGAGATTCAGAGGAAGGCAAAAACCCCCCTTGGTCATTTTATCTCCAAAGGGGTAAAAATTCCTTTCTGACCCCATAAGGCGATCGGATAATCCCTGAATCATCAGTCTAGAGTGTCCAGTTAATTTCCATGTACATTGCTCAGAATGTAGAGACGGGACCCCAACATCAAGGGCCACAATTCAGAAGGCCATTTAGAAAGAGATCTGATCTCAAATTCCCCCCCTCCAGGGAGCAACCTATCCCAATCACTCCCAAAGTCACTGCTGCACATACAATGGGCAAGAAATGTGGAGGAAAAGCGGGCTATGGGGGAGGAGTCTAAATGGCATGCCTTGAGCCACTTAAAGTGGAACTATACTCGCCTCCCCTTACACTCATGCCACCCTCGAAATCTTCACTTCACTGTCTTCTAGGTTCCAGATCTTCAGCCATCTTGATTGACTAGTCATTAGGTCAGACTGAGCGCAGCCTCAGAACTTTCCTGAGACATTCCTCTTGCCGCCATATTTCTCCGGAGAGTTCCTGTCTTCTTCCTAGCTATGTAGTCAGGCTTGGTGCCCCCACACTTCCCCCAAACAACATGCCTAGGAAGGAGATGTCCACTTTTCTCAACGCTAGTCACTTTCGGGAGATACATGGTGACAAGAGGAATGCAGAGGAAATGCCCCCCCATTCCTTCTGCATTCCTCTTGCCACTGCTTGTCTCAGGAGAGTACCTGTTTAGATATGTTGTCGGACAGCTGCTGGCGTAGAGGATTGGCTCAGTCTGACCTCATAGTTAGTCAATCAAGATGGCTGAAGATCTGGAACCTAGAAGACAGAGAGGTGAAGATTTTAAGGGTGGCGGGGATGTGAGGGGAGTAAAGTTCCACTTTAAGTGCTTCAAGCCATGCCATTTAGACTCCTCCCTGTAATATTAATGTCTGGGAGTGTAGACCTTACAATTCTGACTTCTTCAATCTTCGGTGGAGCTTTCCGAGTCTCTGGTTCAGAACAACCAATCCAGGCTCCCCACATTTATAAAGACTTCTTTGTTGGAAATGTCTTTGTGTTTATTCTGAATCTCTCGTTCTTCATTGGCCATAAATCCAATCATGAAGGAATCTTCGGGAATACTTCAGGTGTTCTGGGTGTACAGTGGCTTCTTCCCTCATCATGGAAAAATCTTTGGAATACTTCAGCTCTTCTGGGTTTACAGTGGCTTCTTCCCTCATCATGAAAGAATCTCTGGAATACTCCAGGTCTTCTGGGTTTACAGTGGCTTCTTCACTCATCATGGAAGAATCTCCGGAATACTCCAGGTCCTCTGAGTTTACAGAGGTTTCTTCGCTTATCATAGAAGAATCTTCGGAAGAATCTTCGGAATACTCCAGGTGGTTTTCACGAGCCATAAATTCCTCTAACGTTATACTAAAATATTCAGGTTCCGTGAGAGTCTGGGAAGAGAAAAAAACATTCGTCAGTGTTTCTGATTGATACAGAAAATGGGGACAAAGCTTGGTGAACCCAACCCCCAATGTGCAGCAGATTACCCCAAGAGGGATCCTTCAACCCCAGCTCCCTCTAGTGGTCAGAAGGAGCACTGCATTAACACACCTTTTACGTATATCTAAAGCCAAGAACAAAAAGGTCATCTATTCCAGTAAGGTCCTTACATGTGGATGCTGCATTTGTTTTGGTTCTTTCAGGCTAAGTACATTTTCTGCAGGAACATAAATATACCTATTAATCCTGTCAGAAATTCAGTGACCTTGTAAGGCCTGAGCTGAGATCTCAGTGTTATCCGCTTTCTCAGCTTCTGTCTGTGTACTACAAAGCAACACCCCTCTGTGTAATGGAGATACGGAGAGGGGGTGAGATTGTAGTTCTAATCAGGATAGGGTGACAACACTTCTCCTTAAATACAGTGAGTCTGTTTTGTCACCTCATAACAGGAAGTGTGTTTCTGGTGGAATTTCCATAAAAAAGCAGGTCTAAGCTGTGCACCTGACACATACACAATACATATTACCAATAATAAACAGAATTCCTTCAGACAAGTCCCCAGACCATGTGATTGTGCAGTAACCACAAAATCACAAATGGGAGAATTCTGTATAAAAATACTTCTTAGATGTTGCTGAAAATCTCCCCTCCCCCACTATACATGGACCCCTCCATTATTCATATACTTACCGGTTTTGGTTTAAATGCTGGGGGTGACTTTCTTTTCTCCACCTTGGCCCAGTCAGTCCACCTGAAAAATGGGTGCCGTCTGATGTCACGTACCAGGTATGTCCGTGTATCACGTTCTTCCCATAAGAGCTGTAAAGAAGAAAGAAATATGATAAGAAACACGGAGAACAATAACAATATATGAACAATAGAACTCCCCATTGTAATATTTGATTCTGACAGTGACATATTTCAGCTTCCTTGATTTTGCCTGTAAACCCGCCACTATGGGATGATTGGATCAGGTCGGAGCATGGTACCTTAGTTGTGTCATGTTCGCTCATGAGAGGCTTTAAAGGAAAACTAAAAACACAACTAAGGATATTTTGCAATGAATCGTTATGATGAATATATAAAACGATCTTTCTATCAAATCTGCCACTGCCATGATTTTTTCCTTCCTGATGACAACTCCAGTAATGTACAGTTGTGTGGTCTGAACTCCTAACAAGGTCTGTATAATATGGAAAGGGTTTTGTCTGTAATGAGAAGGTAAAGCTCTGGGTATACTCACCATATATATGAGTTCAAAGAGGTAAATGTCCTTGCAGGTTTCCAGCTCGGAAATGACTGCCATGAACAAACTTCCACTATGCTTTTTCTTGATCTCTCGGAAGTGATCCGGGCTAACGGCCATCTCATACAATATCACTCCCAAGGAGTAATAGTCCGCTGTTTTGTTGTATGTGCCAGCATTCATGACCTGTAGAAACATAAGGAGAGAAAAAAGGATGAGAACATTCCTAGACCAGACAGAGGACACAGATGACTCCATGCTGACATATGTGATGTATGAAGCCTCCCAGGAGTCCTAAAATTCACCTCAAAATACATCAAACTAAGGCGGAGCTTGTGAATGCTGGAGGTGGGGCTTAACATTTATATATAGTCAAAACTTTTGTTTTCTACGTTTTTGAATAGAGTACAGAAGGGTTGAGACCGCTGCCAGCTTTTTTTTGCTGTCTGTGTGCCATCGGGGGAATTTGCCTTCACTTCCTGTCCCCGAGATTCAAGAGGAAGTCAAAGGAATTCTCCCAAAGTGAGGGAAACTCTACTCTTACTCTTAGGATCTTGTCCCCAAACAGGTGTCACCCTTGGAAGACTTTCCTCTATTCCTGTTCTGGGGACAGCAGTAACATTGTGCATCCTGCTGCGTTTTCTTTCTCACTAACAATGATCACCAGTACACATAAAGAGCGTGACTTCCCTAATGAGGACACCAATAAAAACCTGACAGAGGGTCTAACCCTATCCATTTAGGCTGCATGCACACATGGCCATTTTGAGCTTCATATTGTCTAAAGCTTGTCGCCCCCAAAAAAGTTCAGGAGCTTCTTTTAGGAAACATGCTTCATGCAATGCGGTTCACCACGATTGCAGCGCAGTTGATCACGTGACAATCGCAGCAGAACCGCACTGCTTTTTTAGGTGCAATTCAAATGAATGGCATCTGAAATGTGCATTGTGCGATTTGTCATTCACACCTGGGAATTTGGAAGTCAAGATTCAAAACGCCCATGTGTGAATGTGGCCTTAATGAAAGGGGAGCCCCTTTATCTCTTCTCTATATCCCGTAGTAAATATTACAATTCAGTCTAATATCAGGATATCAGGAATCTTACCTCTGGGGCCATGTAACCGTCTGTACCCACAGTTCCTGCAATCTTTCTGGTGTCTGTGATATTACTCCGTGAGACGCTGAAGTCCGCAATCTTGACGTGACCCTCGCTGTCCGGTAGAATGTTCTCCGGTTTGAGATCTCTGAAGAAAAGAAGTGAACCGTTAGCTCTGCATATCCCACATTATATTAAAGAAAGGAAAGATACAAATATACATGTAGACAAAGAAGAATGAAGATTGATGGGTGGACATTGGCTTCTTTTATATCTGCCTACAGGAAGATCTCTGTTCTGGGGTTTCCAGCTCCGCCCACCTGCTATATTCATCATGAGGAGGTCTCACCCCTCTTGCTGAATTTTGTATAAATCGTACATTAAGCAGAATATGGCATGAGTAGGGAGATTTCTGCAGCAGATGGAAGGAGACGGCGCAACTGGGAACTCTGATGGAAAGTCCTCCTGATTCAATAAAACATAACAGAAGCCAAGGGGTGATTGTTAGTCAAAAAAAACAATACTTACAAATGGGCGAAATCATGAGCGTGGATGTATTGCAGGCCACAAACAATCTCGGAAGTGAGACGTCTGAAGGAGAAAGAAAAATATGAATTAGCATTTAAAATCATCACAGACCAATAAAAGGTAAAGATGAAGAGACTTCCCCCCCTATAGTACATAGGGGTGTGGATGGACGGGGCTCAGTGGGAGGGGCCTGGCTGTGTCACTGCCTGTTCTCAGTGGTCAGCCACCCCCGACTCCATCACAACCCTGTCATTGGACTTACCTTATCATGTTGTAGCCAAATGGAGCTGAAGTTTCTATCAGTTCCCGTAGATTGCCGCCACTCACGAAATCCATGACAAGGAACAGATCAGTCTGTGTGAAAATAAGAGATAAAGGTTACATTAGAGACAAGTAAGATTTCACTTTGTGGGGGAATATAGGAAGGCACACATACCGGCAGACCCTGCAATGTGGAATCTTCCTTCAAGAGAAGAGAAAATACATAAAAAGACTTACCTCTGTTTGGAATGTTCCAAATAGATTAGTGACATATGGATGGTTCGTTAATTCTTCCATTATATAACGCTCTGAAATATCAAAGCCTTGATATTGGTCTGGTTTAACGATCTTCACCGCCAGCTTCTGTTGAAAGGAGGGATGGGAGGCCAAGACCACCTTCCCATGGGACCCCCCTCCAAGTTCATCATGGATTGTAAAATCTTCCATTGAATATTCGCATGGCTTCTCTCCCATGCTGGATGGGACCGGTGGAAATGTCCCATGGACTGTGTGCTCAATTTCATTGGCGGTTGGGTCATTTGTTGCTTCTGGGCAGAAAAAATAAAGCAATTATTTATATTCCTGTTATTTACACATCATTTATTGCTGCTACACAGACTCTGTGGACACATAAAATGGTTGTAAACTTTGAACGATATTTAGACTTTGTAGCCACCAAGCGATAGAAATCCTAATGTGATCTCTGATCGCGCTGAGATCTTGTTGATAAAGACTAGCGATCTGCTACATTACATACGCAGGCTGTGCTTCCTGCTTAGTATATTTGTGATTTACTCTTCCTCCCTCTCATTGCAATCCTATCATTCTGCTTATCCTAATTACCATATTTATCGGCGTATAACACGCACCCCAAGTTTAGCAGGGAATTTTAGGAAAAAAAACTTTTAGGAGGGAAGTTTAAGAAAAAAAAAAATTACATTTAAATGCAGCCTTACCAGTGTCATTTGCAGCCTTGTCACAGTGCAGCCTTGCCAGTGTCCATTGCAGCCTTGCCCAGTGTCCAGTGCAGCCTTGCCAGTGTCCAGTGCAGCCTTGCCAGTGTCCAGTGCAGCCTTGCCAGTGTCCAGTGCAGCCTTGCCAGTGTCCATTGCAGCATTGCCCGGTGTCCAGTGCAGCCTTGCCAGTGTCCAGTGCAGCCTTGCCAGTGTTCAGTGCAGCCTTGTCACATTGCAGCCTTGCCCCCCCCCCCCCCCCAGTGTTTATTGCAGCCTTGAATTTAAATTTGGCGCCGCCGAGATCGCCGCTGATACAGGGTGGAGCGGGGCGAACGCCGCTGAGAACGCAGGGACTGGGCGGAGCCGAGATACACATAGCCGAGTGTATTCGGGTGTACTCGGCTCTTCTCGGTTTCGCTAACAGTCACGCCGAGTCCCGCCCTATGATGGACATATCACAGGTCCAATGGCGGGACTGGGCGTGACTGTGAGCGGAGCCGAGAAAAGCCGAGTATAGCCGAATACACTCGGCTATGTGTATCTCGGCGGCGATCGCTCCGCTCCGCTCACAGTCAGCGGAGATCGCCGGGCATAGGTGAGTATCGGCGTATAACACGCACCCACGATTTTCCCCTGATTTTAAGGGGAAAAAAGTGCGTGTTATACGCCGATAAATACGGTAATAATCATTCCAATATTCTATATTGGTTTTATCTCAGCAGTTGTACAACAAGGAGGCCTCCTGAACTCTAGTGATGCTCTATAGAGAGAAATCTATATAGTGCTCTCATTAAAATTATATAATTGAACAATAGAGAGTGGGGGGTCTGCAGGAGCAGGGGGACGAGTCCTGTGGGCAGTTATGTTCTGGACACTATATGATAAAATAGAAGGAATCTTCTCCTGCAGCCCCCATACAGAGCCCAGAACTCGTCTGTCCACTTGACTGACACCCGCCTGCCATCCGATCCAACAAGATCCGCTCAAAACAGACGGATGGCGATACGTTCGCACTCCGTCCAGCGGATTAGATTGGATGGGATTGGATCAATACATAGAGAACAGCGGGGCTCTGACAGGTCCGTCTCTGCATAGCGAGTGAAGACGGCCCTGTCATCCGCCTGCTCAGTGGGGATCAATGGAGCGATCTCCCCACTGAGCTAGTGGAGTCCATCCAGCAGATCCACCCCGTGTGAAAGGGGTCTTAAGCCCCATACACACGGTTGGACTTTTTGACAACAAACGTCTAAATTCCCAGGTTTTAAAAAAAAAATCAGACCGTGTGTACGCTCAATCAGACAAACTTTTTTGGTTTTCATCAGACAAATGTTTCGGTTTTGCAAACGAACATACTTTTCGGCAACAAAAGTCCTGCTGTGTATACAGAAATCCATCAGACTTTTGTCCGAAGTACAAATACGCATGCTCAGAACCAATGTTAAAATCAACCAACAATAGCAGACGTTGACCAAAGGGTGGCGGTAAAGAGCAGAAAAAACACGTGATTTTGGGAAAGTTTGCTGAAAAAGTCCTGTCGTGTGTATGCATACGAAATTCACGGCCAACACCCTTCAAACAAAAATTCACGGAAAAGTTTGTTTGAAGTCAAACCGTGTGTATGGGGCTTAAGGCTCCATTCACATCTATGCATATGGCTTTTGAGCAGGGGCGTAACTAGAAATCACAGGACCCCATAGCAAAATATTGTATGGCCCCCCCCCCCACAAAAAAATGGCGGACTTAAATTAAATAGTGGGCGTGGTTTAAAGGGCATGTGGTTCGAGTCTGAGATGAAAGAAAGAAAGAAAGAACCCAGATCCTACACCACAATAGCAATATATGTATTCCAGAAAGTTTAATCAACAGATAAAGATACTCCAAACATCTGGTGTTAGCGCTTCAATAATCCTCACCTGTGCCCAATGCAGCGTGGTCTGCCCGTGCCCAATACTGCCTCACCTGTGCCCACTTGTGCCCAATGCAGCGTGGCCTGTGCCCAATGCAGCGTGTCCAGTGCCCAATGCAGCCTCATCTGTGCCCAATGCAGTGTGGCCTTTGCCCAATGCAGCCTCACCTGTGCCCAATGCAGCATGATCCGTGCACAATGTAGCCTCACCTGTGCAGTGGAAGAGGCAAGCCAGTGGCAGAACTACCGGGGAGGATGAGGAATGCATACTGCAGCCCTCAAATGGCTATTGGCGAGCATGGGGCTGCCTCAGAGTGGGGGGCGAGCACCGCCCGCACGGTCCCCCAGCCAGGGGAAGTGAGGAGAGGAAGAGGCGCGCTGTGCGTACAAGCAGAGAGCTGTAATAGCTTTCATTTGAATGTCCTGTATTCCCGGGGCTCACCGTCACATAGCCCCACCTCTTGGCCCAGCGCCTTTGATGATGTCACATGTCCCGCATTGGACTGGCGTTCTGTCTATCAAAGGCGCCGGGCCAAGAGGTGGGGCTATGTGATGGTGAGCCCCGGGAACCCAGGTAGGGTTGCCACCTTTTCCTCAAGCCAAACCCGAACACTTAAGCGGCGCATGGCAAATTTTTTGTGGTATACACTAAAGGATTTTAAAGACCTGGAGGAGAGCAATAATGTGTCACGGTTAGCGTGGATGTAACTACTGGTACCATCCACTGCCCTACTGACACCGTCCACCTCCCTCCCCACCGACTCCCCTCCCTTATATCGGTCCCCCCTCGATTAGATCAGGGAACCCCCCCATTAGTGTCCCCTGCCCCGAAAGACCCTCATTAGACTGCCTTACCGAGAGCCGCTTCAAGCCAGGAAGTGTGGGAGCTGGAGTTTGGGGGTGGAGCTCCTCTACTGTAGTGCTATTTTCCTTCCTTCCATTGGTGGGGAGCCTTGGGGAGAAGTGTTGGCAAGACACAGGATTCGGGACACATCCGAACTGGTGCGCTCACTCACAGGGCTGCTGTTTGCAATTATTGGGGCCCCATACAGCCATCCTCATTGGGCCGCCACCCCCTGAGGAGGGAAAGAGGTGGGGGGAGGGAGGTGAGAAAGGGGAAGGTGAGAGGAGGAGGTGAGAGAGAGGCGGCGGTGAGGGGGGGTGAGAGAGGAGGAGGTGAGGGGGTGAAAGAAAGGGGGGAGGAGGCAGGAGAGAGAGGCGGCGGTGAGGGGGGTGAGAGAGAGAGAGGGTGGGTGAGATGGTGGGGGTGAGAGGGGTGGGGATGAGAGAGTGGGGGTGGGGGTGAGCGAGGTGGGGATGAGAGAGTGGGGGTGAGAGAGGGGGGATTAGAGAAAGAGTGGTGGGTGCGAGAGAGGGGGTGAGTGAGAGGCTGAGAGAAAGAGAGTGAGAGAGAGAGACACAGAGGGAAAGGGGGGCTTACACAGAGGAGGGGGAACTGACACAGAGGAGGGGGGGTGACACAGAGGAGGGGGGGTGACACAGAGGAGGGGGGTGACACAGAGGAAGGGGGCTGACACAGAGGAAGGGGGCTGACACAGAGGAAGGGGGCTGACACAGGGGAGGGGGGCTGACACAGGGGAGGGGGAGCTGACACAGGGGAGGGGGAGCTGACACAGAGGAGGGGGAGCTGACACAGAGGAGGGGGAGCTGACACAGAGGAGGGGGAGCTGACACAGAGGAGGGGGAGTGACACAGAGGAGGAGGGGGAGCTGACACAGAGGAGGGGGAGCTGACACAGAGGAGGGAGGACTGACACAGAGGAGGAGGGGGGGTGACACAGAGGAGGAGGGGGGGTGACACAGAGGATGGGGGGGTGATACAGAGGAGGATGGGGGGTGACACAAAGGAGGAGGGGGGGTGACACAGAGGAGGAGGGGGGGTGACACAGAGGAGGAGGGGGGGTGACACAGAGGAGGATGGGGGGGTGACACAGAGGAGGAGGGGGGGTGACACAGAGGAGGAGGGGGGGGGGGTGACACAGAGGATGGGGGGTGACACAGAAGAGGAGGGGGGTGACACAAAGGAGGAGGGGGGGTGACACAGAGGATGGGGGGGTGACACAGAGGAGGAGGGGGGTGACACAGAGGATGGGGGTAAGCTGACAGAGCAGATGAGACCTCAGGATAAACACATTGTGAAGCAGGACTCCGTCTCCGGGAGCAAGCTGGCGCGATTATCAAATCCACAGTCCAGCCCCGCCCCCGGCTCCACACGTGACCAGCACCAGCTCCGCAGGGCCATTCAAAGACCCCCATGTCTGCCGCTCGGCCCGCCCCGCACATGGCCCGTTCAGCCAATTACAGGGCACCCGCTGGCTCAGACCGCACCGAAAGTAAATGAAAGCTATTACAGCTCTCTGCTTGTACGCACAGCGCGCCTCTTCCTCTCCTCACTTCCCCTGGCTGGGGGACCGTGCGGGCGGTACTCACCCCCCGGCAGTATGCATTCCTCCTCCTTCCCACGGGCCCCTCTCGGTTGCGGGCCCCATAGTGTGTCGCTATGGCGGTAGTTCTGCCACTGCTTTTGAGCGTTGTGATTTCTACGTTTTTTTTACCGGGATTTGCATTTTGCGTTTTTTATGCTTTTTTTGTGGGGGGGAAATGTGTTGTTGAGCAGATTTAAAAAACAAATCGCGGCAATATCACAGCAAAATTGTGGTAAAAACGCACTACATTCTTTTTTGCAGCTTCTCCATTGAATTCTACTGAACCAAAAAAAAGGGAAAAAGCACAGATTTGCGTTTAAAAAAAGTCCCTGACCCTTTCCAAAAATGCAGACGGACAAAAATGCATTGATGTGAACAACTTCCATAGGAACCTATGTTTAAAAAAATGTCCTGCATTTCTGCAAAGAGCATGAAAAAATGCATTGGTGTGAATGGAGCCCAAGTTTACAGTTGGGCTACCTGTCAGGTCTGTACATCTCCTTCAAACCCGATACCTGTCACCTCACACCTCTCACCTTCAAATCTGATTGGCTGCCCAACAGTCAACTGAAGAGTCAGCCAACTGACAAATTCTGCTGCTCATTGCAAGTCATTGTCTCACTATTTCCTATCCTGCTACAGGAATGGAGATTTTTCCCTTCATTATCTGTTCTATAAACACAGCAAGACTTGGGAAGAAATATCTCAGTCCTCTCCTAGACTGTTGTCCCCATCAGAAGATTTATTCCTGTACATCACTTTCCATCCTGGTGACATTGGTGATCAAATGGAGAGGACGAATCTCCCTAATGGGGACCTGACAGGGGTTCTAACACCTCCCTTCTCCATGTAGTGATCCTCCTTGGTATATACTGTATAGCAGTGTATATATGTGAGTGTCTGTGTATATAGCAGTGACCCCAATGTATATAGTATATGTAACGGCACCCCAAATACGAAAGGGGGTAACGCCGTTTAGATCTCTTCCCTCTCCTGGAGACAAATTCCCTGTCGATCCTCCACAGCCAGACGACCACTTCCCATAGGAATTAATCCTTCTGGAAGAACGAGACGCACTCTGTATCTTCCTAGCATCGAATGAATTTATTGAGAAAAACATTGTAACTTATAACCATCCAATACTGCATTAACCTAAAATGAAAAATGGTCCAGCTCCACCCACAACATAACAGACCAAATACACACAAGTATGCAGGTGATTCATCAACATCTCTTCAATAGTGATGAGCCGAACACCCCCGGGTTCGGTTCGCACCAGAACCCGCGAACGGACCGAAAGTTCGCACGAACATTAGAACCCTATTAAATACAATGGATGCGAACGTTCGGATTCTAAAGTGCTAATTATAACGACTATTATCCATGTTATTGTCCGAAACAGAGTTTGGGAACCCGGGTTCTGCACCAGGGGACATGTATCAATGCAAAAAGAAGTTTTAAAAACGGACGTTTTCCGGGAGCAGTCATTTTAATGATGCATAAAGTGAAAAAAATAAGTCAAATATTTCTTTAAATATTGTACCTGGGGGATGTCTAAAGTATGCCTGTGAAGTGCCACGTGTTTCCCGTGTTTAGAACTGTCCCTGCACAAAATAACATTTCTAAAGGAAAAAAAGCCATTTAAAACTGCTTGCGGCTTTAATGCAATGTCTGGTCCCGGTAATATGGATGAAAATCTTTAGGAAAAATGGCATAGCTACCCCATCAACCCCCCCCCCCCCCCCTACCCCAGCCCATTACCAGCCCCTTTGGGTCTTGTATGGATATTAAGGGGAACCCCGCACACAAAATAAAAAAGGCCCTATATACTCTGAACAGCCGTATACAGGCGGTGCATACAAGACAGGGACTGTAGGTTTGTTCTTATGTAGAATCTGTTTGTAATTTTGAACAGCTGCATTGTTTAAGTGTAGCTCCATGCCAAATTCCTTTTTTTTAGTTTTTTGGAAAACATAGGGAACGGTTATCACCCCAGTCACATTTTTTTTGCTGTCTGTGCCCCTGTTCAGAACATTTCACCTCACTTTGCGTCCCAATGACAACTGTTTTTGAAATGTGGTGTTTGTATTGAAACAAGGATTGGTGATAAAGCATCAGTAGAGAGGAGACACCTTTCTCCCATATTAATTCTTACAGGAGAGAATTTTCCTTCCAAGGGGTAGATTTCCTCTCACTTCCTGTTGTCTTCTTCCGTTTGCAAGTAGTAGTCGTTTGTAAGTTGGATGTTTGAAAGTAGGGACCTGCCGTATATACTCTGCAGAAATTGGCCCCTTAGGTGTTGGTGTTGGCACAACACTGAAAGCACTCACAGTTATTCTTGGTGGGTGCTGGAACGCCCTGCTGTCAACTATTATATCAGGAATTGTAATAACATATAATTGTTGATCAGTGGTAGTAAAAATTGGGCCTTTGATGGTGGTGCTGGTGCCACAACACTGTAAGGCCTGACAGTTACTCTTGGTGGGCGCAGCAATGGGCCCTGCTGTGAATTATTAGCTCAATAATTATAATTGCATGCCCCTGTTGAACAGGGGCTGAAAAATTGGGCCTTTGGTGGTGGTGATGGTGGTGCTGGTGCCACAACACTGTAAGGCCTGACAGTTACTCTTGGTGGGCGCAGCAATGGGCCCTGCTGTGAATTATTAGCTCAATAATTATAATTGCATGCCCCTGTTGAACAGGGGCTGAAAAATTGGGCCTTTGGTGGTGGTGGTGGTGGTGATGGTGGTGCTGGTGCCACAACACTGTAAGGCCTGACAGTTACTCTTGGTGGGCGCAGCAATGGGCCCTGCTGTGAATTATTAGATCAATAATTATAATTGCATGCCCCTGTTGAACAGGGGCTGAAAAATTGGGCCTTTGGTGGTGGTGGTGGTGGTGATGGTGGTGCTGGTGCCACAACACTGTAAGGCCTGACAGTTACTCTTGGTGGGCGCAGCAATGGGCCCTGCTGTGAATTATTAGATCAATAATTATAATTGCATGCCCCTGTTGAACAGGGGCTGAAAAATTGGGCCTTTGGTGGTGGTGGTGGTGGTGATGGTGGTGCTGGTGCCACAACACTGTAAGGCCTGACAGTTACTCTTGGTGGGCGCAGCAATGGGCCCTGCTGTGAATTATTAGATCAATAATTATAATTGCATGCCCCTGTTGAACAGGGGCTGAAAAATTAGGCCTTTGGTGGTGGTGGTGGTGGTGATGGTGGTGCTGGTGCCACAACACTGTAAGGCCTGACAGTTACTCTTGGTGGGCGCAGCAATGGGCCCTGCTGTGAATTATTAGATCAATAATTATAATTGCATGCCCCTGTTGGACAGGGGCTGAAAAATTGGGCCTTAGGCACTGGTGGCACAACACTGCAACCCCTCACAGATACTGTACTTGGAGCACAGCAATGAGGCCTGTTGCAAAGTATTGCATCCAAAATTTTAATTACACGCCCCTGTTAAACAGGGGCTGAAAAATTGGGCCTTAGCCACTGGTGGCGTCACCCATAAACCAAAATGATCTTCCAAGCTATCATCATTAATCGTATCATTGAGGAGGAGGAGGAGGATAGCCAGTCAACATAACAGCACAGGCACTTAGCATCAGCATCAGTCTTGAAGGGATGTGACATTTTAAAATCAATTAGTCTGTTATATCAGCATCAGGTGTGTGGTAGCTGGTGGTGATCCAAGACTGGTTCATCTTGATGGAAGTCAGTCGATCAACCGAGTCGGTGGACAGGCGCACCCTGTGATCCGTGACAAATCCTCCAGCAGCACTGAATGTGCGTTATGAAAGAACGCTGGATGCAGGACAGGCCAGTAGCTCAATTGCATACTGTGCAAGCTCTGGCCAGTGATCCATCCTCAAGACCCAGTAAGCCAGAGGATTTTCGGTGGGGAAGGTGTCCAAGTCTGACCTTGCCCCTAGGTATTCCTGGACCATGTATATCAGACGCTGGCGATGGTTGCTGGAACCGATCATACTTTGGGGCTGTGGACTAAAGAATTGTCTGAACGCATCGGTCAGACGGCCACCTTCCCCACCGCTCCTTCTTTGACTGCCCGAAGCCTCAGCAACTCGTTGTCCAGGACCAGGAGTTTGTAACCTCCCAGTCTCTGGGAACGCGTTGAACAGACCTTTCTGCAAGGCCTCCCGGAGTTGTCTCATCCTCTGCTCCCTCTGCGACGGTAAGATAAGGTCCGCAACCTTACCCTTGTACCGTGGATCAAGGAGAGTGGCCAGCCAGTAATGGTCCCTCTCCTTGATCCGAAGAATACGAGGATCCTTCCGCAGACTTTGCAGGATCAGGGAGGCCATGCAGCGTAGGGTAGCTGAGGCATTCAGTCCGGAGTCCTCTGGGTCACTAAGGACGACATGATCCGCAGCCACCTCCTCCCAGCCACGTACAAGTCCACTGGTTTCTTGGGACTGTAAATCATCCCTAAAAGACTGCTGCTGATGATGCTGAGTGCCAGCCTCCACCTCCTTGCTGACACAATCCTCCTCCTCTTCCTGTGCGATGGGTGGGACAGAAGGAACACTGTCTGGGTAAAGGGGGCCTTGAGAGGCAAGGAAGTCCTCCTCTTCCTGCCTCTGTTCTGCCTCAAGTGCCCTGTCCATTATTCCATGCAGCGTGTGCTCCAACAGGTGGACAAGAGGTACAGTGTCACTGATGCATGCACTGTCACTGCTCACCATCCTCGTGGCCTCCTCAAATGGTGCCAGGACAGTGCATGCATCCCTGATCATGCCCCACTGGCGTGGTGAAAAAAACCCGAGCTCCCCTGACCCTGTCCTGGTGCCGTAGTCGCACAGGTACTCATTGATGGCCCTCTGCTGCGTGTGCAGCCGCTGCAGCATGGCCAACGTTGAGTTCCACCTGGTGGGCATGTCACATATAAGGCGGTTCTTGGGCAGGTTCAACTCCTTTTGCAGCTCAGCCAGGCGAGCACTGGCATTATAAGATCTGCGGAAATGCACACAGACTTTCCTGGCCTGCCTCAGGACATCCTGTAAGCCCGGGTACCTGCCCAAGAACCGCTGCACCACCAGGTTAAGGACGTGAGCCATACAGGGCACATGGGTCAGTTGTCCCTGTCGGAGGGCGGAGAGGAGGTTGGTGCCATTGTCGCAAACCACCATTCCTGGCTTAAGCTGGCGTGGCGTCAACCACCTCTCGGCCTGCCCCTGCAGAGCAGACAGGACCTCTGCCCCAGTGTGGCTCCTGTCCCCCAAACACACCAGCGCAAGCACGGCATGGCATCTTTTTGCCTGCGTACTTGCGTAGCCCCTTGAACGCCTACGGAGCACCGCTGGTTCCGAGGACAAACCACAGGAAGAGGCCATGGAGGAAGAAGAAGAGGAGGGGGTGGAGGAGAGAGGTGTGTCACAACCAGTAGTAGCATTTTGGAGGCGTGGCGGTGGAACAACCTCCAACACTACTGCACCTTGTCCTGCATCCTTCCCAGCTGCCAAAAGAGTGACCCAATGGGCCGTGAAAGAAAGGTAACGTCCCTGTCCATGCCTGCTGGACCATGAGTCAGCGGTAATATGCACCTTACCGCTGACCGCCCTGTCCAGCGTGGCCAAGACATTGCCTTCCACATGCCTGTAGAGAGCCGGAATCGCCTTCCGTGCGAAAAAGTGGCGTTTGGGAACCTGCCACTGAGGAACCGCACATTGCACAAACTCACGGAAGGGGGCCGAGTCTACCAACTGAAAAGGCAGCAGTTGAAGCGCTAGCAATTTAGCCAAGCTAGCATTCCACCGCTGGGCATGTGGATGGCTGGGAGTGAACTTCTTTCGACGGTCCAGCAGCTGGGGCAGGGAAATTTGCATGCTAGAATCGGACGTTGGTGTACTGCTAGCAGAGTGCCCGCAAGTACTTGGCTGTGACACACCTAATTCTACACCTTCATTCCTCTCAGAGCAGGTTTCAGAGAGGACTGAAGGTATACTGGGGTTGGAGATCCCAGCTGATGCGGTGCAAGAAGAGGTCAGCTTTGTTCTTTGGTGTGGGTCTTTAAGGTAGGCTTGCCAACGAGCTGCATGGCAGGTCAACATATGTCTGATCAAGCATGTGGTGCCCAAGCGGCTGATGTTTTGGCCACGCGATATACGCTTGAGACATATGTTGCAAACAGCAGCTGTGCGATCTGATGCACTCGCCTCAAAAAAGGCCCACACCAAAGAACTTTTTGAATGACGGGCAGAGGCAGCGCCCTGCACAGGCGGAGCTCTGCGGTGTGATTCCGTCGGTGTGCTGCCCATACGCTGGCCACTCAAAGGCATCCTGCCTCGTTGGAGATGTGCCTCCTCCTCATCCTCCTCCTCCTCCTCTCTCCTATTAGGCACCCACGTGGAGTCAGTGACCTCATCATCCCCTCCCTCCTCATCACTGGAGCCAATCTGGCAGTATGCTGCAGCTGCTGGAGCATGACTGCCAGATTGGTGTCCTTCTTGAGCATCCCCTCTCTCTGCTCTCACGCTACTGCCTTCCTCTATCTGGGTATCATCATCAGATCCTTCGAAACGCTGGGCATCCTCCTGGAGCATGTACCCAACACTGTGCTCAAACAGTTCGGGGGACTCCTCAGGAGGAGGACATGGTGGGTCTAGGGAAGGGTTGACTAATGAAGATAATGATACCAGAGAAGAGGATGCTTTGGCAGCTGCTTTGCCAGTACCCTGAGCCTGGGTGAGAGAGGATGAGGAGGATGAGGTGGGCTTGGTCATCCACTCTACCAAGTCTTCGGCATGATGTGGCTCAACATGTCCAGCTGCCGAAAAGAAGGACAAGCGTGTCCCATGGCCATGTGCTGATGACAATGCACCGCGTCCACGACCAGCACTGTTGCCCCCAGACACAGAGCCTGCTTGCCCTCTTTTTTTGCCTCCTGACTGTCTGCCTCTCCTTGTTTGCCTTCCAGACATTTTAATGGATGGCCTGCAGGGAGATGGGAAAAACAGCAATAAGGGCTACCTTCAGGTGTATACTGTGCAGGAGGCTTAGCAACAATGACACTGACACTGTCCCCTGCCTATCCTTCTCTGTCCCTAAACTCAAGGATTTCAAATATGGTTCAGCAAAATTGGTTTAGAACAGAATAGCACACTGACACTCTCCCTCACTGTCCTACTCTGTCCCTCCCTACAAACAAGATTTAGCACAGAATAGCACACTGATAGTTTCCACGAGTGTCCTTCTCTGTCCCTAAACTCAAGGATTTCAAATATGGTTCAGCAAAATTGGTTTAGAACAGAATAGCACACTGTCAGTTTCACTCACTGTACCTCTCTGTCCCTAAACTCAAGGATTTCAAATATGGTTCAGCAAAATTGGTTTAGAACAGAATAGCACACTGACACTTTCCCTCACTGTCCTACTCTGTCCCTCCCTACAAACAAGATTTAGCACAGAATAGCACACTGATAGTTTCCACGAGTGTCCTTCTCTGTCCCTAAACTCAAGGATTTCAAATATGGTTCAGCAAAATTGGTTTAGAACAGAATAGCACACTGACACTTTCCCTCACTGTCCTACTCTGTCCCTCCCTACAAACAAGATTTAGCACAGAATAGCACACTGATAGTTTCCACGAGTGTCCTTCTCTGTCCCTAAACTCAAGGATTGAAAATATGGTTCAGCAAAATTGGTTTAGAACAGAATAGCACACTGACACTTTCCCTCACTGTCCTACTCTGTCCCTCCCTACAAACAAGATTTAGCACAGAATAGCACACTGATAGTTTCCACGAGTGTCCTTCTCTGTCCCTAAACTCAAGGATTTCAAATATGGTTCAGCAAAATTGGTTTAGAACAGAATAGCACACTGACACTTTCCCTCACTGTCCTACTCTGTCCCTCCCTACAAACAAGATTTAGCACAGAATAGCACACTGGTAGTTTCCACGAGTGTCCTTCTCTGTCCCTAAACTCAAGGATTTCAAATATGGTTCAGCAAAATTGGTTTAGAACAGAATAGCACACTGACAGTTTCACTCACTGTACCTCTCTGTCCCTAAACTCAAGGATTGAAAATATGGTTCAGCAAAATTGGTTTAGAACAGAATAGCACACTGTCAGTTTCACTCACTGTACCTCTCTGTCCCTAAACTCAAGGATTGAAAATATGGTTCAGCAAAATTGGTTTAGAACAGAATAGCACACTGACACTTTCCCTCACTGTCCTACTCTGTCCCTCCCTACAAACAAGATTTAGCACAGAATAGCACACTGATAGTTTCCACGAGTGTCCTTCTCTGTCCCTAAACTCAAGGACTTCAAATATGGAACAGCAAAATTGGTTTAGAACAGAATAGCACACTGACACTTTCCCTCACTGTCCTACTCTGTCCCTACAAACAAGATTTAGCACAGAATAGCACACTGACACTTTCCCTCACTGTACCTCTCTGTCCCTAAACTCAAGGATTGAAAATATGGTTCAGCAAGATTGGTTTAGAACAGAATAGCACACTGACACTTTCCCTCACTGTACCTCTCTGTCCCTACAAACAAGGTTTAGCACAGAATAACACACTCACACTCTCCCTACCTATCCTTATTTGTCCCTAAACACAAGGAATCCAGGATTAGTAAAGGAAAAAAAATGACACTGTCCCTGCCTATGCTTCTCTTTCCCTGCTCCGGAACACACTACACAAGGCCGCCGCGCTGGCGACCTTTTATAGTGTGGGGCGTGTACTAAACCCCCTCAGCAATAATTGGCCACAGGCATCCTGCCTGTGGCCAATCATTGCTCTCCTCGCTGCCGGCGCTGTGATTGGCCAAGCATGCGGGGTCACAGTGCATGCTTGGCCAATCACAGCGCCTGGATGACACTGCGATGGCGTAGTGCATTGTGGGCCGTTCGCGTCACTCGAATTTGGCGCGAACGGCCCAAATCGTTCGATCTTCGTCGAACAGCCGATGTTCGAGTCGAACGTATGTTCGACTCGAACACGAAGCTCATCCCTACTCTTCAATTAACCCGTCTGCTGCTAGTTCCACAACCTATAATTATAGGCTTAATTCCCCCAAACCACAATGGACAATAGAATGTAAATCAACACAAACAATGAACAGGTCTTTTAGAAGCTGGGATTAGCATTACACTAGGCAGACAGGTGATTGAGGCTGGACACCTCAGCATCTCTCAATTAACCTGTTGAGTTCAGAAACAGTAAATAGTCCTTTACAGATATCCTTGGGGATATGGTGGATAAATATTACAGACCCATTTTAGGTAGCCCAAGATATATTTCTTAATGTCCATTATTTCCTGGCTCACCCTGTGTCCAAAGTGACCCCCCTGTCACAGTATATATGTAGGTGATATACATTATAATGTCCTTCAGTGCTTGCAATAAAATTCTCTATTATAATACTTACCAATGACCTCATCGTTTGTGGATTCTGGTTGAGGAATTGGCTGCAGTCTGGGTGCGGCTTCCTCGTCCCCCCGCCCATTTACCCTCTCCCCACCCCTTGGAGGGGCGGTGTCCTCAGGCTGGCGGTCCTCTGTTATGGGGTTTACTCTGAGAAGTACAACGTTTTCCTCTTTGTTGCTGATCAGAGGATTCTTCACATTGTATCTTCCCTTCCACTTCTTCAATAGTTGTCTAATGGCCCAAAACCCACCCTTCTGGGGGGTAGGTATTATGGGCTGGGTGGTAACCTCTGTTACAGGTCCCACTTTCAGTAATAAAACAGGTTCCTCTGTGATGGTTTTCAGGGAATCCTGCATCTCATACATTTTATTTCTCCCAAAAAGGCGCATCATTATCAAATAATGAGCCACACCGCAGAGAAAGTGCTGAAAAAACGCAGAGAAAACCCTTCCTACTCCTCGCACCTCCAAGTTCTGTCTGAGCTGCAGCTGGTGGGAGATTCCTTATATTGGGGTCCCGTTCACAAAGCTGTCATAGCAACATGAGCCGTGCTATTTTTAGATCTGTCAGTTACATTTCAAATCTTTGCCAAAAAAATAACTGACACTTTAAAAAAAATGATTTAACCTTTTCATGCCCAAGCCTTTTTCTGACATGTGTTGTTTACAAGTTAAAATCCATATTTTTTTTGCTAGTAAATGAACTAGAATCCCCAAACATTATATATATTTTTTTAGCAGAGACCCTACAGAATAAAATGGCGATCATTGCAATATTTTACGTCACACGGTATTTGCGCAGCGGTCTTTCAAACGCAATTTATTTTGAAAAAAAAAAGCATTTATGAATAAAATAAAATAAAAAACAGTAAAGTTAGCTCAATTTTTTTTTATAATGTGAAAGATGATACGCCGAGTAAATAATGATATATTTATATTTTTTGATCTTCACTTTTTGACGCACATGCACTTTATTATTTGGGACTCATCTTAATATTTTTATGTAAAATCAGATGAATATCTGCATTTGATCTGAGTACCTTATCACTGTTTCACTTAATATCGCATATTACTGCATTTTTTTAATATTAGGGATAATTATTCATGCATATTTGTTCATGTTTGCTGCATAGCTTCTTGAATTAGCGCACTTTATCATTGTTTCACAACATTATCGCACATTGTCGCTTATTACTGCATTTTTGTATTTTTTTGCTGCATAGCTCCTTGAATTAGCGCACCATTCTTATTATCATTATTTGTTTTAGGGCTTGTTCACACCACAAAAATGCACTCCAGATCTGTTCCGGATGTGTTTCTGCATGCACATTTTTAATGCATTTTTGATGCGTTCCAGTGTGTTTTTGGTGCATTTTTGATTCTTTTGCGGATGTATTCTAGGTGCTTTTTTTATTCTTTTTCCTTTTTTTTTACACTATACTAGGGTCCAGTGCATTTTTGATGCATTTCAGTGCATTCCAGTGTGTTTGTGATGTGTTTTACAGCGTTCCAGTACAGTCCAGTGCAGGAAGAATGCAACATGTTCTCCTTAAAGCCCTGGAACTGACTACACTGGAAAGCTATGCCATTGGAAACCATATAACCTGATTTCCATGCGTTGTTGATGCAGAAAAAAAAGCGCACTGGACTGCATGTGGTGTGAACTGCCCCTTATGCCCCATACACACGATAATTTTTCATGCCTATTTTTAAACCAACGTTTTTCTTGTCGTTTTTTTTTTCATGTTTCCTCTTAAGCCTGTCTTGCGTACACACGATCATTAAAAAAAACGCTCGAGCAAAGCGCAGTGACGTACAGCACGTACGACGGCACTATAAAGGGGAAGTTCCGTTCGAATGGCGCCACCCTTCATGTTAGTAAAGTTTGTTGAGCGACGATTCACACTTTTCAGCCTCGTGCTTTTCAGTCCGTTACTGTGTGATGAATGTGCTATCTCCATTACGAACGCTAGTTTTACCAGAACGAGTGCTCCCGTCTCATACTTGATTCTGAGCATGCGCGTGAAAAAATAGAGCATGTTCGAAATTTTTAATGGCCGTTTTTCACGTCGTTAAAAATGCTCTGGAGCATACACACGATCGGTTTTAATGCCCAGTTTTAAAAATGGCATTTTTAACGGCATGAAAAACGATCGTGTGTATGGGGCATAAGAGTGTTGAGGTCACTTGCTAATGTTTGCAGCTTTTTCATGTGTATTTCATATTAAATTTCCACGCTGAGTAAATAGATACCTAACATGTCATGCTTTGAAATTGCGCACACTTGTGTAATGGCGACAAACTACGGCACTTAAAAATCTCCATAGGTGACATTTTAAAAAATTCTTCAGGTTTCCAGTTTAGAGTTACAGAGGAGGTTCTGTACTAGAATTATTGATCTCGCTCTAACGATCGTGGCAATAGATCACATGTGTGCTTAGAACACCGTTTATATTTGCGGGCGCGACTTACGTATGCGTTCGCTTCTACGCACATGCAAGGAGGGACGGGGAGCTTTAAATTTTTTTGCTGTCATAAGGAATGTAAACATCCCTTGTGACAGTAATAGTCAGTGACAGGTACTCTTTATGGTGGGATTTGAGGTCTAGAAGACTCCAAATCTCTCCTTTGCACTTAAAGGTATTCAAAACGGCAAAAATTGAATTTTTACGTCATACTTACCTGTAATATCCTTTTCTTTTTCATACATCATGGGACACAGAGTCAGGCTAATATTCATTACCTGCTGGGTTATACTTCATCATCAGGTGAATGGACACTGGTAGACCAAAGGTCGTTAGACGGGAAGTGATCCCCTATATAACCCCTCCCATCCTGTTATGGAGGCCCTGAAATGTCCAGATAGCACAAAACCCCACCAAATGACCCCATTTTGGAAAGTAGACACCCCATGCTATTTGAGTATTTTGCAGCTCTCATTTATTTTTGAAAAGGAATTTTCAAAACTTTATGACAAATAGCGAGATCCGCAAAATACTCAACATGTCTCTCAGCAAATAGCTTGGGGTGTCTACTTTCCAAAATGGGGTCATTTGGGGGGGTTTGTGCAATCTGGACATTTCATGGCCTCCGAAACTGTGATAGGCAGTGAGGAGTGAAATCACAAATTTACGCCCTTAGAAAGGGGTGTAATTCCACATTTAACCACGGCACATTTAACCACGGCAATATCTCATTTAGTGATAGTGATTTCAATCACTTATGACAAAAAAAAAAAATATTCAATGGGCTCAACATGCCTCTCAGCAATTTCCTTGGGGTGTCTACTTTCCAAAATGGGGTCATTTGGGGGGGTTTTGTACTGCCCTGTCATTTTAGCACCTCAAGAAATGAGATAGGCAGTCATAAACTAAAAGCTGCGTAAATTCCAGGAAATGTACCCTAGTTTGTAGACGCTATAACTTTTGTGCAAACTAATAAATATACGCTTATTGATTATTTTTTTTACCAAAGACATGTGGCTAAATACATTTTGGCCTAAATGTATGACTAAAATTGAGTTTATTGTATTTTTTTTATAACAAAAAGTTGAAAATATAATTTTTTTCTCTAAATTTTCGGTCTTTTTCCGTTTATATCTCCAAAAAAAATAATTGCAGAGGCAATCACATACCATCAAAAGAAAGCTCTATTTGTGGGGAAAAAAGGACGCAAATTTTGTTTGGTTACAGCATTGCATGACCGCGCAATTACCAGTTAAAGCAGCGCAGTGCCAAATTGTAAAAAGTGCTCTGGTCATTCAGCAGCCAAATCCTCCGGGGCTAAAGTGGTTAAAAACAAATGTGCAATGCTCTAAGGCCAAAAAAGGTTCTGGAGCTTTTTGTTGTTGCGTTTGTCATGCATAGAGCAGCCCTATGCAAGACCCCTGGAAACCGGGGGAAAAAACATGCAAAAAAAAAAAAAGAAAACGCAAGTGGGAATGTGTATGCAAAGTGTAAATGGGACCCAATGATTTCCCAAAGCTGCCATTTAAATAAGCTCTCTACCAAGATGACAATCTCCCTTTGATGCTCCCTTTTAATGTTTTTGATGCTGAATGTACCATTCTTTATGGATGCGCTAGTTGCTACAAGTTTGTTTTTAAAGTTTTTTAACTTCTGTAGAACTTCAGATCAGGGTGGCAGGGCAGAGTCAGACACAAACACCCCATTCAGCCTCTTCTATTACAACAGCTCAGGTGACTGGGCAGTGGATACCATGCCAGCCCACACCCCCCATCCCCTTATCACCAGCTCACCTCAGGCAGCGAAGGACACTGCCATTACAATGCACAACCCCCTCTGGTTGGCTCTCAGCCTCAGATGCACCCAGGCAGCAGCTAGAAAGGAGGACTGGGGACATAGTTTGCAGCAGAAGCCACCGGTGGAAAGAAGCCAGAAGTAAGACTGGACCAGACCACGGCGAAAAAAAAAACAGTCAGGGCTCTTGCCGCTTTCGGGGTGGTGTCACCTCTGGTGGGTGTCAACTGACCTGGGTGCGGAGCGTGGCCCCCATAGCAACGACACTGGATACAATGAGGCGATTTAGTTTGCATTTGTAGCGCTATATAAGTTACTCACTCACTCAACGCTACTGACACCCCCCCATGTTTTGGCACCCGGGGCAGACCACCTCCCCCTTGGTATGCCCCTGCAAGGATCCGCCTCACATCCTGTCCTCTCTCCTCCACAGAGAAGCCAAGCGCTGGTATTCTGACGCGGCGATGGGGGGTGCGGTGCCTGGTCAGTATTCGCTCCATAAGACGCAGGGACATTTTCCCCCATTTTTTTGGTGCATCTTATGGTGCAAAAAAATTGGTATATGATGACGCTGTACTGCATTGTTGACAGTAAAAAAAATCTTTATTTTCCCAAACAATTACAGCTTCAAAAAACGTGCTATGCCTCTTACTAAATACCTTAGACTGTCCAAAAAAAAGTCATTTGGGGTGTATTTGTACTGTCCTGGCATTGGAAGGGAGGGGGGACAGCATGTTTTACTGCACCAGTTGACATCTACACTGGTGACGCCACTGGGCAACGCCGAACCGCGGCTCTGTGTTTAAATGGACACAGGAAGCTGTGGACTTTGGTGCCCCCATAGCAAGCTGTTTGCTGTAGGGGCACCCTGCAGGAGGGAGGATCCAGGAGTGCCAAAGATGGACCCGAGGGGGGGATCTGGGCTGCTCTGTTTAAAACCAACTGCACAGAGCAGGTAAGTATAATATGTTTGTAGCGCCCTGCTCCTGATGATCAGGGGCAATGTTAAATTTAGTGGGTGTCTGAGCTGGCTCAGACTTTGTGATGATTAAGGCTAAATCAGCCTCTGTTCCGGCTATGGATGTGTTTGGAAGGACTTCCCACTGTTTGCCTGTAGGTGGCCTTACCACCCCAGGCCAATGTTGGAACACAAGCAGGCCAAAGTGTATTGGGTGCTTCCCCCGGGAACAGCCCAGTGGGAGTGGTCTCCCCGCTGGGCATGCTGGGGAAGGGTACTTAAGGGGCAGACGCCATTGCTCGGGGTTCTCTCCGCCTCGTGGCCCTCCTGGCTCGAGGTATGTGATAGTGGAATTTCAGCCATGGAGCCATGTTGGCCCGAGGCTGCACCTCTGCCAGGTAGGCCCAGTTGTCCTGACTGGGGCCTGCACTTTGAAGGTGATCCTGTGCTGTCTGTCCTGCGGGAGGAAGCCACACAATGGGGGAAACCAGGGGAGGACCTGTCCTGGAGAAGACCAAGTGGAAGGCTGGTGTCTTGGGGAAGGCCTGGTGACCTTGTTGAAGGATGCGCCGTAGCTCACGTTACCTTACAGTGTGCCTGGTCGGCTTAAAGGCTCTTTAACTGTAAGGCTGGATATTCGGGTACTAAAGTCTGTGGCAGAGACTGTTATTCCCTTACTCGTTCCTGCTAGACCAAGTGAGAGGGGCCTATCCGGGTGAGCAATACCCACTTGAAGAAAAGTGGTGAGTGTGACTATTGAAGCTTAGAAGTTTCCCCAGTGATCTGCATCATGTGCCTGAACCTTCCCCTGACCCTCCATCCCTCTACCTATGCAAGTTTGTGTGAAATAAAAGTCAGCGAAAAGGATTTATAACTTGTGTGGACATTGAACTTTTATAGACTCTCATCCCCTAGACAACGAATGTGAGGTAATGAGCAAGGCCCAAATTTAATCCAGCAGCTCCTACAGAGGTAGTGCTACACATTTGTTATTAATAAACATTAAAAAAAAGAGACTTTAACCTTTTACCATCTCCAGTAGCCTAATCCTAACCTTCCCATTTACACTAGCCTAATCCTGATTCTTCTATCTGTTTTAGGGCCCTTTCACACGATCCATGTCCGTGTGCGGGCTCCGCTTTGCTCAGTGGGGATCGCTCCGTTGATCCCCGCTAAGCAGGCAGATGACAGGTCTGTCTCCGCACACTGTGCAGGGACCGACCTGTCGGAGCGCCTCTCTCCCCTATGGGGGATCGGATGAACACGGACCGTAGAGTCCGTTGTCATCCGATCCGATCCGCAGACGGATGGAAAAGTAGGGTTTTCTTCCGTCACACTTTGGCGGATCGGAGCGGGTCGGATGTCAGCGGACATGTCACTGCTGACATCCGTGGCTCCATAGGAGTACATGGAGCATCCGTTCAGGTCCGCCTAAAAATCTGACAGGCGGACCTGAACGGACCCTCCGTGTGAAAGAGCCCTTAGTCTTTATTGTAGCCCTGTTATATAATTCCCACCAGCATTTAGGTCATCTTTTCCAAGGAAGGAACATCATTTACAAACAAGGTGGGGTTTTTAATCACTTCACCATACTCTGTGTGCTTTTAATGTTTGTAAAAATGAGTCTCTTCCTAAGAATACTTCAGAACGCTTTGTAAACCAATGCAAAGCATTATAACATTCAACGCTGTTCATAGACTAGATACACATACAAACAAAGACATACTATTAGCTTTCTGGGTTGAATAAGGAAATAGCACAATTTAATCTAATCAAATATCCAAAGAGCTTTTAAAATGAACTTTGAATATCTTGACTTGAGAATGATGCAAAAAAATGTTTAAGAAGTTTCCACCTTACAGACAAGCTATAAAGTTTTTGTTCAGTTTTCTTTAATTATTTTAAGTAAAAATTTTCATAAACTGAAGTTAAACATTTTTTTTTATCTGCAAGACATTTTTAGGATTTTTTTAGGTAGATTTAAATCCTAAAAAGGATGATATTTCATTTGCAACAGATTTGTGTATTATAATTCATTTTTTACTGCTTAGCAACTCCAGCCTCTTTCGATATGCACTCACTTCACTGCTGCACTCTGGGCCGACTTCCTGATAGTGACATTGGAGGACCATGCCTGTGCAACATGTGCTGCTACGGGTGCTTGTAGTTAATGAACTCTTTTGTGTTATAAAGCATTTACAATAAGAAAAATCAAAGATGAGCTTCGGCATTCTGAGGGTATTTAGCTCAAGAGGCTCTTGGGCGAGTTGAATATGGTCTAAACCAGTGGTTCTCAACAGCTGGGATTTGGTCCACTGGCAGACCGTGACCTCCCTCCTCCTGGTCTAACAACTGCTCACAGTGCCTCCCAGGCCCCATAGTGTCACCCAACCCCCCATAGAGGCTCTCAGTGCCCCTTAAGACCGCCTAAGAGCCCTCAGTCACCACAGTGCCTTACAACCTCACACAATGCCCCCTAGCTCGCTGCAGAACCTACAGCCCCCATAGTACCTCCAAAAGCATACCGCATTGCCCTTCAGCCTCCTCTCCCCTCAGTGCCCTCCAATCTCCCACATTGCCTCTTGTAGAGACCCCCAGCCTCTTTGGAGACCCCATTCCATAATTGACCTAATTTCCTACAGGATCACCAAATTTTGCTGAAGAGCCCCCTAACCTCTTCCAGGACCTTCATCTCCCAACAGTGTCACCGAGCCCCATCCAGAACTTTGTAGAATTTTGATACATATTTTGTATTCCCATACTTTTATTTTGTGCATATAAACTTCTTGTTTTTTACTGTAGGGGCACAGAAGGTTTTGGAAGAATTTACCAGGCCCTGGTCTGATTAAGGTTGAGAACATCTGGTGTAAGTAGGGTTGCCACCTTTTCTTAAAGCAAAACCCGAACACTTTCTGTAGTATACACTATAGGATTGCAAAAGACCTGGGACACCTTTGGGTGCCCCAAGGAGAGTAGTAACTATGCCGGGAACTGTGGGTGTAACCAAACTGCTCCTGCTAACATCATCATCCCGCCCCAAGTGATGCTGAACCTGCCCCCAGACAGACGCTCGCAGCTTCCGGACGGCAACAAATTTGTGTGTGAATATCTCGGTTACTTGGGGAGCCCCAGCCTGGTCTGAATAATGTGTCTGGGTTTTTAGGCAGACTGAGACCTGGACACACGATTCAAAACCAGGACTGTCCGGGTGAATCACGGACAGGTGGCAACCCTAGGTGTAAGCTATGTGTGATGATTTCCCCAAACCACTTGAGCTATTTTGGACCGATGGCCCTTCAGGTATGATAATGCCATTGCACTGCTGTCACCCCACCTTGCAGAAAAATAATTGTACATAAGACACAGTGCTAAGTAAATGTTTACTATTGCTTGAAGATTAGCAGTAACTTTAAATGATCCTAGTCCTTTACACTACTAGTTATAATTCCTGTAATAGACACCTTATGTACATATTGGAAAACATCCTACCCATAACATTTTTCACTGGTACATTGTAAACTTTATAACCACAATAATATCAAAGTATGTGAATCAACCTTTCCAGTGAAGGGCTTGTCCAATTGATTGCCTTTATATAAGTGGATGTTGATGGCTTCTTCAGGCAAGTGGTGAAGATGAACTATTACTTTGGCTTTGTGCTGTTCATGTGCTGTGGATGGAGTCTCTACCATGCAACCGACACAAGTGAGTATAACTCCTCTCTGCCAATCCCTTCACTGGCTTCCCCTACCCCACAGTATAAAATTCAAAATACTAACCTGCGTAAACTGTTGGCGCTATATAAATTGTGTATCTTGTATGATAACTAATACAAATGTGTCCGTTCGTTGAACAGGATTGGCCTGGGAGGAGAATCAGGAAGACAATCGCTATTGGCCAGGGAGTCTTAAGACTCCAGGCCAATCGGGTCTCAGGACCCGCTTCCTGATGGGCCTGGGAGGAGAATCAGGAAGACAATCGCTATTGGCCAGGGAGTCTTAAGACTCCAGGCCAATCGGGTCTCAGGACCCGCTTCCTGATGGGCCTGGGAGGAGAATCAGGAAGACAATAGCAATTGGCCAGGGAGTCTTAGGAATCCAGGCCAATCGGGTCTCAGGACCGGCTTCCTGATGGGCCTGGGAGGAGAATCAGGAAGACAATCGCGATTGGCCAGGGAGTCTTAGGATTCCAGGCCAATCGGGTCTCAGGACCCGCTTCCTGATGGGCCTGGGAGAAGAATCAGGAAGACAATTGCGATTGGCCAGGGAGTCTTAGGACTCCAGGGTAATTGGGTCTCAGGACCCGCTTCCTGATTGGCCGAGAGGAGAATCAGGAAAACAATAGCGAATATTAATTCACTATTGTCACACAACTGGGTGGAGCCATTAGAGCCTCAGGTTCTAATCACGTGCTTCTGAAAAGAAAAAAAAACCCATTGGAATCCTGTCCAGCGCCCTGCATGTAGATTAGGGGCCGGGTGCATAGATTAGGGTGGGCCTCGTATGGACTGGCCGCCACTGAGTCGGAATCTAACTTCAGTAGGTTAGTTTCTGGTTTAATAGTTCACTCTCTGTATGGTTATCTTTGAATGATAAAACTGCTCTCCTTTTACCTGTATGTCTCCCTCACTGTCCAGACAGTCAGTACCCACCAAAAGGCCATAATTGCTGGCTGAAATCCGGCATGTTACCAGGTACATGGATAACCATTTAAGAACTAAAATCCCTTAGCAGCTACTTTTGGGCCGATCATCATAACTTAGCTCATTATCATTTTATTGCACTGGAAACCTTGCTCCATAAAAACCACATATCCCAAAATGAGTATTATACAATTACAAACCCCTTTGTGACTGAGGGTAATACAAATGTTAATACCTGAACACAATTTTGCAACTTTGAAATGTGTTAGTATAACTGTACAGATATGTACAGCTAGGGGAGCACAGTGTTGTAGTGGTTAGCACTTTCACCTAGCAGCAATAGGGTCACTGGTTCAAATCCCGACCACGACACCATCTGCCTGGAGTTTGCATGTTCTCCCTGTGCCTGTGTGGGTTTCCTCCAGGTACTCCGGTTTCCTCCCACACTCCAAAGACATGCTGGTAGGTTAATTAGATCCTGTCTATAAATTGGCCCTAGGATGTGTATGTGTTTGTAAGCACGTCGGGACCCTTTGGGGTAAGACCGCGCTATATCAAGATGCCTCTCAACTCAACTCAACAGATCATTGCAACTATTTTGTCTATCCAACTGTGTTTGCAATGGTTTTGCCTAGGGTTGTCCCGATACCACTTTTTTAAGACCGAGTACAAGTACCGATACTTTTTTTCAAGTACTCGCCGATACCGATTACCGATACTTTTTTTTCAATGTCATGTGACAGTTTGAAAGATGGGGACTGATAGGTGGCACTTATGGGCACGGATCGATGGCACTTATGGGCACTGATAGGTGGCACTTGTGGGCAGTGATAGGTGGCACTGATAGGTGGCACTTGGGGCACTGATAGGTGGCATTTATGGGCACTGATAGATGGCACTTGTGGGCAGTGATAGGTGGCACTTGTGGGCACTGATAGGTGGCACTGATAGGTGGCACTGATTGCACTGAAAGGTGGCACTTGTGGGCACTTATGGGCACTGATAGGTGGCACTTATGGGCACTGATAGGTGGCACTTATGGGCACTGATAGGTGGCACTTGTGGGCAGTGATAGGTGGCACTGATAGGTGGCACTGATAGGTGGCATTTATGGGCACTGATAGATGGCACTTGTGGGTACTGATAGGTGGCACTTGTGGGCACTGATAGGTGGCACTTATGGGCACTGATAGGTGGCACTGATAGGTGGCACTTGGGGGCACTGATAGGTGTCATTTATGGGCACTGATAGATGGCACTTGTGGGCAGTGATAGGTGGCACTTGTGGGCACTGATAGGTGGCACTTGTGGGCACTGATAGGTGGCACTGATTGCACTGAAAGGTGGCACTTGTGGGCACTTATGGGCACTGATAGGTGGCACTTATGGGCACTGATAGGTGGCACTTATGGCACTGATAGATGGCACTTATGGGCACTGATAGATGGCACTTGTGGGTACTGATAGGTGGCACTTGTGGGCACTGATAGGTGGCACTTATGGGCACTGATAGGTGGCACTGATAGGTGGCACTTGGGGGCACTGATAGGTGGCATTTATGGGCACTGATAGATGGCACTTGTGGGCAGTGATAGGTGGCACTTGTGGGCACTGATAGATGGCACTGATTGCACTGAAAGGTGGCACTTGTGGGCACTGATTGCACTGATAGATGGCACTGATTGCACTGATAGATGGCATTGATTGCACTATCAGTGCCACCTATCAGTGCCCACAAGTGCCACCTATCAGTGCTCATAAGTGCCACCTATCAGTGCAATCAGTGGCATCTACCAGTGCCACCTGATAGGTTAGGGTGACCAGACATCCCCGGTTTCAGGGGACAGTCCCCGGATTGAGGACACTGTCCCCGGACCAAGTCTGTCCCCAGTTTTGTCCCCGGATTGGATTTGAACAGGGGCCATGGGGCAATTTCACAGACAGTCAGTGCAGGGGGTGTATTTTTCCATTTTCTGTGCCCCTTTCTGATGATAATGTGCTGGTCGGAGCGAAAGGTAATATTTCTTCAGTTTCGGGTGCATGCCCATTCAGCTCCGCTCGCATGTTCTTCTGCCTTGGCTCAAGTCCCAGCCAGCGGCCTGCTTATCTCCTTGTCTTCCCTGGTGGAGTGATCTTCCTCCGCTCCCCACCCAGTAGTAGCCGGGGCCCAGAGAGTAAGACTTGACAGGCTGTGAGGCGGGCGGCGGCGATGGGCAGAGTCGCTGATTGCCGCCATTACTAGTAAAAAAAAAATATGTCCCCGGATTTCATTTTAAAAATCTGGTCACCTTATGATAGGTGGCACTGGTAGATGGCACTGATTCCACTGATAGGTAGCACTTGTGGGTACTGATAGGTGGCTGGCACTGAAATGCTGCGGGGGGTGGGGGGGAAATGACACAGGATTTAAGAAAAAAAAACTGCTGCAACGCCCATCTTGGTACACCCTGCACTCGGCTGCAGTAAGCAACAGCAGACATCTTGTTACACCCAGCCCATATAGCTCGGGCTGGGTGTAACAAGATGTCTGCTGCTGCTTACTGCAGCCGAGTGCAGGGTGTACCAAGATGGGCGTGGAGACGTTCAGCCGCTGACGGCGACCGAATGTGACAGCACCGGTCACCGATCCTGATGCGGCTGCGCCATGAACCCCTGCCAGCTTACCAGGTTCAACTGCAGGTGAGGGACTCGCTCTCCGCCCGCGGACTCCGTCCACCGACTGTGCCCGCCCTCTTCAGCCAGACTCCGCCCGCACCTTCCTCTCCTGCCCTCCCCAGCCACTGACTCCTCCCGCCCTCTCCGGCCAGACTCCGCCCGCACTCCCCCGCCCTCTCTCCTGCCCTCCCCAGCCACTGACTCCTCCCACCCTCTCCGGCCACAAAAAAAAAAAAAAGTGAAGCATCGGGAGCATTCGCGTGAGTACAAGTACTCGCGCAAATGCTTGGTATCGGTCCCGATACTAGTATCGGTATCGGGACAACCCTAGTTTTGCCCGAAGCAGCCCCAATCCTCCTCTTCTCAGGTCCCCCCGCTGACACTCCTGTCTCCTATCTCTTGCTATGGGGGCACTCATGTGTGCCTGCTTTTGAGCCCTGCATTGAGTGACAAACAAAGCGGGGCTCAGCCCCACTCCCTACTCCCTGGCTGTGATTGACAGCAGCAGGAGCCAAGGCTTCCCATTTAACATGTATCATCACAAAACTCAGCTTTCTTCTCCTGACGACATCCATTCTGTGCACAGTGTTTTTGAGTACATCACTTTTTTTTGAAACAATCATGTTTTTATTCTTTCTAGAACTCTTTTCACATTTAAGGGGACATGCAGTCTTTCTTTTTGCATTCACATTGATTTTCTCTTTGCACAGAAATATTATTATTCATTTATACATTATGTTGATGAATGATGCCACTTTGTGCACTATTGTTGAATAACATTTATTGATATATTGTATTAAATTTGATATTTTGTCTTTGCACTTTCTGACTACTAATTTAAAGAGATAGTACATCTATTTTTAGTATATGTTTTTGATCCTGTATTTGGATAGTGTGCGGCTTTTCCATTTTAAATATACTGAATGTTACGAATTTTTTTTTGTTTATGAAAATGAAGGAAAACAAGCCTGAAAAAGAAAAACAAATGCAGCCAAAATATCTAAGGACTGGTAACCTGCAAGATATTACATTTTTGTTTTGGGCCAGGATATGGTGTAATTTTTGAAAGCAACAAAATGTGTTAATTTTAAAGGGGGGGGGGGGTGATTCTTTTCTATACCCACTGTAAGCCGGTATACATGTTTACATAAAATATGACTAAAAACCAAAAGCAAATAGGAAGATATAAAATCCAATTAGCTGTATTTGTTATTTGCTAAGACTCTTTCCCCATTCATTGTATTGTACAGTATCTATAACTAGCGACATCTTGTGGTTAAATATAAGGCCCCATGCACACAGGGCGTTTTTACAGCCGCTTTTTTTAGAGCTTAAAAACGCCTGTCCATGTTTTGTAAACATTTTTTGACATTTTTTGACCTTTAAAAAAAAATCCCGGACTTCAAAAACGCAAATCGCGGCGTTTTTGCGCGTTTGCGCTGCGTTTTTTGCGCGTTTATGCGCGTTTAATAGCGTCAGGCGTTTTTGCAGCTCGAACTTGGAGCTCCAGAACGCACTGGAATTGGGTTTTTTTTGCAGCTGGAAAACGCCTATGCCACTTGGAGCTCATAAAAGCTCTAGTGTGCATGACACAATAGAATAACATGGATGGGCGTTTTGAAGCTGTAAAAAAAAACGTCTAAAGCTGCTGTTAGCAGCTGCAAAAACGCCCTGTGTGCATGGGGCCTAAGGCCTCATGCCCACTGGCGTTTTTACAGCTGCGTTTTTTGCAGCTTAAAAACGCCTGTCCATGTTATTGTAAATATTTATTTTTTATTTTATTTATTTTTTTGAAAAAAAAACAAAAAAAAAAACGTCGGAGCTAAAAACGCGACCGCGCGTTAGTGCGCGGTTTTTGCGCGTTAGTGCGCGTTTTTTTTGACGCTCGCGTTTTTTTCTGCCTAATTCTGACGCTGAGGAATGCACTGGTCCTGGGTTTTTTTTACAGCTTACAAACGCCTATGCTCTTTACAGCTCAAAAACGCCTAGGTGGGCATGAAGCTATAGACTAACATGGACAGGCGTTTTTAAGCTGTAAAAAACGCTCAAAAACGCGGCTGAAAAAACGCCCGTGGGCATGAGGCCTAAGAACTACTGCCTCTACAAGCTGCTCCAAAAGATTATAGGATAAAAGGGTATACATTTTAATTAAATTGGAAAATACCTTAAGGCGCCTTTCACACGGACGGCTGTTTTGCCGCAGTTAAAACCATGTAAAATGTTCTGTGAAATTCAAGGCTCCATTCACTGCGATTAGCTGCATTTGTACATTGCAATTACCTGCGTTTACGTGCGGTTACATGCGGCCACGTTTAGCTGTGGTAGTCATTCCCATAGCAACCCTTTTTATACCTACTGATTATGATGTGCTTCCTGTTCTTTTTTTTTCTCACGCTGCTATCCGCAGTTGACACAAAAGACTGCGATAACCTGCGGTTATGTGCATATAGCTGCGCTACATCGCACCTGGACACATTCAACTCTATTTTTTCTATTCGCACCAAACCGCATGTAACGAAATCGCAGCTAAAAGCTGTGTGTGAATGGGGCCATAGGAAAACATTGTGTGCTTTTAGCTGCGGTAGAAAACCAGAAAATCCGCAGCTAAAAGCACCATTCTATCCGTCCGTGTGAAAGGGGCCTTAAATTCCTTAAAAAAATCATGAAACTGTAATATGTAAAAGTATATACCATAAATATAAACTCGCTAAAACCCATAGTTAAATCGGGGTTTAACGACTTGCCCACTGGGTACTTTCACCCCTTTCTTGCTCAGGCCAATTTTTCGTTTTTAGCGCTGTCGCCATTTGAGTGACAATTGCACGGTCATGCTACACTGTACCAAAACAAACTTTTTATAATTTTTTACACACAAATAGAGCTTTATTTTGCTTGTATTTAATTTTTTTATTTGCTAAATAAACAAACAAAGACTGAAAATTGTATTACATTTTGCAAACAGGTCATTTTTCTCCTTCACTGATGAGGCAGCACTGATGGGCACTGATGAAGAGGCACTGATGAAGCTGCAATGATAGGCGGCTCTGATAGGCATCATTAATGGGCGGCACGGATGGGCACAGGTAGGCTACACTGATAGGTAACACTGATGAGGAGACACTGGTGGGCACTGATTTGCAGCAGTGGATGGCACTGATTGGCAGCAGTGGGCACAAATTGGCAGCAGTGGTGGGCACTGATTTGCAGCAGTGGTGGACACAGATTAGTAGCACTTTTGCAGAATCCGATTACTGGCTCTCTGCTCCTCTCCTCCACGCGCTGACAGCGTGAGAAGGAGTGGTGAAGAGAGACGGTAACCGACTTCTGTTGACTTTGTGATCAGCTGTGATTGGACACAGCTGATCACGTGGTAAAGAACCACTAATTGGCTCTTTACCTCAATCTGTGTTCCCAGTAGCGGGCGCGATCGCTGGAGGCCGTCATATGACAATTAGATATAAAGCAATTATCCACCTCCTTTCATTATGGGAGATCTCCCTTTTAGACCTCTTTCACACTGGGGCCGTCCATGCATTAGCGGTAAAGCACCGCTCGTTTTAGCGGCGATTTACCCCTGTCTAAGCAGTGATTTTCGGCTACTAGCAGGGTGCTTTTTAACCCCCGCTAGCGGCCAAAGAAGGGGTTAAAAACGCCCATGTTGCGGCGCTTCCAAATCGCTTTTCAGGTGCTTCGGAAGTGCTGCCCATTCATTGCAATGGGTAGAGGCATTTTGGGAATGCTGTATACAGCGCTCCCAAACCGCCCTAAAGATGCTTCTTGCGGGACTTTTTCTAATGTCCCGCAATTGCACCGCCCCAGTGTGAAAGCACTCAGGGTTTCACATTCAGGCAGATGGGAGGCAGTTTTCAGGCACTTTACAGGCGCTATTTCTAGCACTAAAACGCCTGAAAACTGCCTCAGTGTGAAAGGGGTCTTAAGGCTCGACCCCCTCCAATGTCCTGCTGACCTTATCTGCTCCATAGAAAATGAGGTTTGGGGTACTTCTCGTGTACCAACCTAAAATGGTCCCCAAAGGCCTCAATGTGTTTATTAATTGGACAGGTTTAACGTTTCTATATGTATTTGGGTTACAGTTAACTAAGCCAATAGTTCTCAGCAGTCATGGTTCTTCTTCACTATAAAAGGTGTGATGGGTAATATGGGATTCCTCACATTATTACTCTTTTACTTTTCCTTGATACAATTTTGTATCATTATGTTTATAGAGAAGGACTTCTGTATATTATTTTCTCTTGCTTGGTAACTCTGTTATACTTTTTTTCACAGAAACTTATGCTGAAGGTGGAACCGCTAATGGTCAGCTCTGTGTCTTCCCATTTATTTATAACTCAAAGTGGTATTTGGACTGTACCGGTGATGGAACCTCTGATGGGCGTCTTTGGTGCTCTACAACAGCGGATTATAATAAGGATAAGAAGTGGGGATACTGTCCACAAAAATGTAAGTGTTGTGTTTGGTCTTGCTGATGATATGCTGTGGGTTTATACAATCTCCATACTTACAGTCAGGTCCATAAATATTGGGACATCGACACAATTCTAATCTTTTTGGCTCTATAAACCACCACAATGGATTTGAAATGAAACTAACAAGATGTGCTTTAACTGCAGACTTTCAGCTTTAATTTGAGGGTATTTACATCCAAATCAGGTGAACGGTGTAGGAATTACAACAGTTTGTATATGTGCCTCCCACTTTTTAAGGGACCAAAAGTAATGGGACAGATTAACAATCATCAATCAAACTTTCACTTTTTAATGCTTGGTTGCAAATCCTTTGCAGTCAATTACAGCCTGAAGTATGGAACGCATAGACATCACCAGACGCTGGGTTTCATCCCTGGTGATGCTCTGCCAGGCCTCTACTGCAACTGTCTTCAGTTCCTGCTTGTTCTTGGGGCATTTTCCCTTCAGTTTTGTCTTCAGCAAGTGAAATGCATGCTCAATCGGATTCAGGTCAGGTGATTGACTTGGCCATTGCATAACATTCCACTTCTTTCCCTTAAAAAATTCTTTGGTTGCTTTCGCAGTATGCTTTGGGTCATTGTCCATCTGCACTGTGAAGCGCCGTCCAATGAGTTCTGAAGCATTTGGCTGAATATGAGCAGATAATAATATTGCCCGAAACACTTCAGAATTCATCCTGCTACTTTTGTCAGCAGTCACATCATCAATAAATACAAGAGAACCAGTTCCATTGGCAGCCATACATGCCCACGCCATGACACTACCACCACCATGCTTCACTGATGAGGTGGTATGCTTTGGATCATGAGCAGTCCCTTTCCTTCTCCATACTCTTCTCTTCCCATCACTCTGATACAAGTTGATCTTGGTCTCATCTGTCCATAGGATGTTGTTCCAGAACTGTGAAGGCTTTTTTAGATGTTGTTTGGCAAACTCTAATCTGGCCTTCCTGTTTTTGTAGCTCACCAATGGTTTACATCTTGTGGTGAACCCTCTGTATTCACTCTGCTGAAGTCTTCTCTTGATTGTTGACTTTGACACACATACACCTACCTCCTGGAGAGTGTTCTTGATCTGTCCAACTGTTGTGAAGGGTGTTTTCTTCACCAGGGAAATAATTCTTCGGTCATCCACCACAGTTGTTTTCCGCAGTCTTCTGGGTCTTTTGGTGTTGCTGAGCTCACCGGTGCGTTCTTTCTTTTTAAGGATGATTTTTAAGGATGAAACAGTTGATTTGGCCACACCTAATGTTTTTGCTATCTCTCTGATGGATTTGTTTTGTTTTTTCAGCCTAATGATGGCTTGCTTCACTGATGGTGACAGCTCTTTGGATCTCATATTGAGAGTTGACAGCAACAGATTTCAAATGCAAATAGCACACTTGAAATGAACTCTGGACCTTTTGTCTGCTCCTTGAAAATAGCATAATGAGGGAATAACACACACCTGGCCATGGAACAGCTGAGCAGCCAATTGTCCCATTACTTTTGGACCCTTAAAAAGTGGGAGGCACATATGCAAACTGTTGTAATTCCTACACCATTCACCTGATTTGGATGTAAATGCCCTCAAATTAAAGCTGAAAGTCTGCAGTTAAAGCACATTGTGTTTGTTTCATTTCAAATCCATTGTGGTGGTGTATAGAGCTAAAAAGATTAGAATTGTGTTGATGCCCCAATATTTATGGATCTGACTGTATCTCTACATTAAGAAAAGGGTGTGCAACTAGTACACTTGGGGTTGCCCCATGGGACTTTTTAGGCAGAAAAATATTCAAGAGAGTAAATATATGTAAAAAACAAAAAATTTTTTTTTTATTTTAAGCAAGAAAAAATAATTATATGCATAGGAAAATACAACAATCATTTAAAATGGAGTAAATGAATCGCTCATACTGAAGTAAAGATATCAACTCAAAAGCTTAAAGTTTGCTACCCACATGCGATTTGGGGTCAGGCGAACAGAGTTACAGCATAATGTTCCAACATGTTTCGGAGTTTCACAGTATAATGTGATTTTCCTTTAGGCTCCAGAAGCTTACAAATATTATCTGGGCCAATAGGTTTAGGTAGCCGGAAACGGCTCCACGAGCCCAGCCACAGATACCGCGTTCACCCGGCTCCAATGAACCGGCGACCGCGGACACAAATGTCTGGAGATGGCAACTTCTCCTGGTTGCGGGAGGTGGCAAATAGCCCCCAAATCTCCCATTCTCTGCTAGGCCAGCCCACAGCCCCCCCCCCCAAAACACACAGTGACAATGCGTTCTGTCACACTGGTCACAATCAGAACTATACTAGTTTGTTACTACAAGTTTTTGGAAAATGAAGAAAGAAAACGAAAATTTATTTTGTATTTTCTATTTGAGTTTTTCTAAACCTTGTGACAAAAAATAAGATTTGCAAAATACTCACCATGCCACTACTTTGAAGTGTCTACTTTCCAAAATGGGGTCATTTGAGTGGTGTTTGCACTATCCTGGCATTTTGGGGCCTCCAAAACTAGTAGGTAGTCAGGAAATTTAATTTGCACGTTACGCCCTTTGAAAGCCTGAAGGTGCTCATTGGATTTTGGGCCCCTGTACGCAGCTAGGCTCCCAAAAAAGTCTCACATAAGTGGTATTCCCATACTCAGGAGAAGTAGCAGAATGTGATTTGGGGTGTAATGCCACGTATACCCATTACGTGTGTGAGAAATATCTCAGTAAATAAAATGTTTGTGTAAAAAAATTATATATATTTTTTTACATTTTCCAAAAACTTGTGGCAAAAAATAAGATCTTCCAAAGACTCAACAAGCCTCTCAGGAAATACCTTGGGTGTATACTTTCCAAAAAAGGGTCATTTGAGGATGTTTATACTTTCCTGGCATTTTAGGGCCTCCAAAAATGTGAAAGGTAGTCAGCAAATCCAGTGCGAAATTAACGCCCCTTGAAAGCCTGAAGGTGCTCATTGGATTTTGGGCCCCTGCATGTGGCTAGGCTACCAAAAAGTTTCTCACGCGGTATCCCCATACTGAGGAGAAGTAACAGAATGTGTTTTGGGGTGTAGTTCCACATATACCAATGACATGCGTGAGAAATATCTTGTTAAAGTGACAACTTTGTGTAAAAAAAAAGATAATTTTTTGTCCTTTACTAAAAACTTGCGGCAACAAAATAAAATCTTCTGTGGACTCAATATGCCTCTCAGCAAATACCTTGGGGTGTATGCTTTTGTGCATTGCACGCTGTTACGGGGTGCTTGCAGAGAAGCCCCATTTACTTAAATTGTATTTAGCGGGTTCTATGCCTGCCAAAAGCACAGGGCTTCCTGCTTTTCCTGCCATGGCTTTAGCTATAGGGGGAGCAGTTGTAGGTGGTAAAAACACAGCTCAACTGCAGGGTTTTACCACCACTCAATCTCAATGTGAACAAGCCCCAAATTTAGCAGTGACATAAATAATAAACTGTGCAGAGAGTAAAGCTGTGCAAGGGGCCCAGCAGGCCACACCCACCACAGGTTGTCTTCAGAAAAACACAGGAGGGGGCGGATACAAGACCAGTCACCATGCACAAAGAAAGAGAGAGCAGCAGTGACCGGTCTTTATTACAGGAAGCTCCTGCTCAGAAGTAATGTCTCACACTGGATTACTACTCAGATCTGGACGAAATATACAAAGCACACCAAAATTTAAGTAAGAATACACATGACTCTTATAATTAGACAAAATTTGCTTATCTTGAAGTTCAGTTTTAAAGCCCCACTCAGGGATTAATGGTTTGGGGTTTTCTCATCTCTGGACGGGGGGCAAGAGTTTGTGGCAACTTAAAGTGTGTGTGAGGGGTGGGACACTGACCTCTTGTAATCTGACCAGCAATCAAAAACTACCACACCTTCCCTTCCTTTTGAGTTCATAGCCACTCAATAGTCATTTTTTTTCCATAAATGCTTTAAGGGGTTCTAAACCCTACGCCCCCCTGAGAGTTGTTTAGCTGGACACCTGTCCTGCTGGTGAAGAGATGTTTCTAACAAATGTTATGAATATAACAATTATGGGTGCTCACAGTCTATGTCAATTTATGTTGGTTTATTAAAGATTTTGGTGCAAAAAAATGTAAATTTAACGCAATAAAGCAGTTGCTTTGCCCTTCCATTACACATTGTCTTGCTTGTTAATTAGGCAGGGTTCACATTTCTATATGTATCTGGGTTACAGTCAACTAAACCTATAGTTCAGGGATATGCAATTAGAGGACCTCCAGCTGTTGCAGAACTACAATTCCCATGAGGCATAGCAAGACTCTGACAGCCACAAGCATGACACCCAGAGGCAGGGGCATGATGGGACTTGTAGTTTTGCAACAGCTGGAGGTCCGCCAATTGCATATCCCTGCTATAGTTCTTAGCAGTTATGCCGTGTACACACGATCGGTTTTACCGATGAAAACTGTCCGATGGTCTCTTATCATCGGACAAACCGATCGTGTATGGGCCCCATTGGTCTTTTTTCCATCGTTGATTAAAAATAGAACATGTTTTAAATTTATCCGATGGAAAAAAAAGCGATAGCAAAGTCCGATCGTCTGTGTGGAACTCCATCGGAGAAAAAAAACATGCATGCTCAGAATCAAGTTGACGCATGCTTAGAAGCATTAAACTTAATTTTTCTTAGGTCGTCGGAGTGTTTTACGTCACGGCGTTTGGGACGGTCGGTTTTTTGACTGATGGTGTGTAGGCAAGACTGATGGAAGTCAGCTTCATCGGATTTCCGATGGAAAAATCCATCGGATTAGAATCCATAGAAAATACGATTGTGTGTACAGGGCTTTATGGTTCTTCTACACTATAAAAAAGTTGGTGGTTAATATGGGATTACTCACATCTCCATTATATTTATAGAAAAGGACTTCTGTATATTATTTTTCTTTGTTTGATAATTGTTATACTTCTTTCCACAGTGATTTATTCTGTAGGTGGAAATGCTAATGGTCAGCCCTGAGTCTCTCTATTTAAGTATAAGTCCAAGTGGTATTGGAGCTGTACCAGTGATGACAGCTCTGAAGGGCGTCTCTGGTGCGCTACAACATGGGATTATAATAAGGATAAGAAGTGGGGATACTGTCCACAAAAATGTAAGTATTGTGTTTGGTCTTTCTGATGATATGCTGTGGGTTTAAAGATCCTCCATACTTATCTCTACATTAACAGGACAGTTGGGATGTATAGGCCCCAGAAGCTTACAGATATTATCTGTTGTACTGTTTAAAGAATAGGAAAAGTTGACCATGGGCACCTTCCCTCTTCTTTTTGATATAGGGTACATGCGCACCTGTAAAGGGAGAAACTTTACCATCTTGTTACTCACATTCTCCTGGCCTGAGGCCCAACTTCACAAATAAAAGAATGTTCACAAAAATAGCCTATTAGCGCTTTTACTGTGATTTAATGGATCAACAACTCCACATAAGCACTTTATCAACTCTATACTTCAGGCCAGCAGTACAGTACAACTCTATAAATCTACAATGCTATAAACATGAAAGTCCAGCTGTGACAAACCCTTGTCCTCAAACAGAACTAGGTCCGCCGTCAATGCTTCCTCTGTCCAGAACCAGCACCATCCAAGGCTCTCCAGTCCCCCCCAGTCACCAAACAACGCCTCAGTGTAGAGTGGCAAAACAAACTGATTTTATTATCACACATAGACACACAGATATCTCCCTTCAAAACACTTCCCTCCCACCCTTGGAAAACAGGGCGGGTTAAACTGTCCAATGACATTGGACACACAGGTAAAGGTGTGTTCAAACTTCTCATCAGTAAACATTCTTATCCGCGGGGGGCTGCTGGATGAATCCCCCTCCCTCTTTCCTCAAAGCAAGACACTTTCACATCCCATAATAGCTGAGGCAAATATAACAATAGAATACAGTCACACCCCAAACCATCACAGCAAATAGTCCAACAGCATGAGGCAACACACAATATATACATTTTACAAGGTTCCAGTGTGGCTGTAAAAAGAGTCCGACTAGTACAGATCAGAAAGGAGTTCTCATTCACCCTGTGCCCCTATTAGAGACACAGGGTGATTTACACATAAGAGGGCCTGGGGAAGCTGGAAAAGGAGACTCCAGAACTCTCCAGGGCAAGCTGAGCCGCACAAACCCCCGTCCCAAAGTCACTCCTTTCACACCAGCCATCTCTCCATCTCTCCACCATGAATCTGCCTACTGTACACCATCATTTGGAGTCTGTGGTCTGCCTAGCCCTGAAGGGACCTCTCTTTTCCAGGCTACAGACCTATATAGCAGGGATATGCAATTAGCTGACCTCCAGCTGTTGAAAAACTACAAGTCCCATCATGCCTCTGCCTCTGGGTGTCATGCTTGCTGCTGTCAGAGTCTCGCTATGCCTCATGGGACTTGTAGTTTGGCAACAGCTGGAGGTCCGCTAATTGCATATCCCTGCTATATAGCATAATTCAGGGATACCCTGTTCCCACACTCCTTTCTGACTAGGATTCCACCAATTCTAGCTTATAAAGCAGTACACACTCCACCTACCAACTACATGCAGACAAGGCCTTGGTAAAAGAGGCATAACCCTCGCCTAAAGCCTATGTCAATTTATGTTGCTTTAAAAAAGATATTGGTCAATAAATATGCTGTTTTAACCCAACACAGTTGTGTCTTTTCCCTTCCAATGCACATTTTTTGTGTGTATTACTTGGACAGAGTTAACATTTCTATATGTAATTGGGTTATGGTCAACTAAGCCTATGAAGTAGTTCTCAGCAGTCATGGTTCTTATGCATTATGAAAGGTCTGATGGATAATTTGTGATTCCTCACATTTTTACTCTTTTTAGTCTTCCGTGATACAATTTTGTATCCATTATGTTTATAGAAAATGTGTGTATGTATGTTATTTTCCCTTGCTTGGTAAATATGTTATACTTTTTTTTGCCAGTGACCTATGCTGTAGGTGGAAACGTTAATGGTCAGCCCTGTGTCTTCCCATTCAAGTATAACTCCAAGGGGTATTGGGGCTGTACTGGTGATGGAAGCTCTGATGGACGTCTCTGGTGCGCTACAACAGCAGATTATAATAAGGATAAGAAGTGGGGATACTGTACACGTAATTGTAAGTGTTCTGTTTGGTCTTGCTGATGATATGCTTTGGGTTTAGCAAAGCTCCATACTTAGCTCTACATTAACAGATCAGTTGTGATATATAGGCCCCAGAAGCTTACAGATATTATCTGTGGCTCTGTGCTATGGTTAGGTATATGTTTGCCAGCATTGGACCCTATAAAATATCACAGAACATAAAAATGTTTGCAAATTAATTTTTTATTTTTTTCTCCTATGAATGTAGACATGTGCAGAACGAAAACATTTGTTTCATTTAATTATGGATAGGTTTTGTTATGTTACTAATTTAGTTTTGGAACTTGTTTAGTTTAGTTTAATTTCCTATATGAATTTTCTAATGAATTCCAAATTTTTTGAACGATTCAAATTTTTTTATTTTGAAAAATTATCGACCGATGCAAATTCTGTGTGAATCAAGGCAACCCCCAAATCACCCCCCCCCCCCCATGTGAATGAGTATGGGGTACATAGTAAAAAAATAAAGTTAATAAAGGGCTTGTCAAAAAGGAAGGGATCAATAAATGATATATTTACTGGTCCTTTCCCCCACTCTCCATCTTAAACAAGAAAGGAAGGGTGACCCCTAGAAGTCGCACATCCATGGTGTCCTACTGCAATGATTGGAATGGTAATCTCAGCCTGGACTCCGACCAGGCTACGCCCCCAACATTTTTCACTCCGCCCCCCCCAGAGCTTAGTCATGGGGAACTCGGCCAGTGTGGTGGGAGCATGCAGTGAGCTTATTCTCAGCACACAACAAAGCACCGTGGAAGCATATGTGGGGCACATGGGCATTAAGGCTCACTCAACCAACTGCCACACATATGGGTTGGGTGGTCGGCAAGAGGTTAAACAACCAGGGTGTTTTTAAACTATGGGACCTAAAGCACCTAAAGGAAACCCTAATAAATATAATGAGAATTGTAAAACTCCACAATCCCAGGACTTTTTGAAATGGAGGAACTTTTTGGGTGGTTTGTATTTGTACAGGTTTCAATAAACACTACACTATGATGCCTATTTCTTGCATGGGCTGATTGTGTATTATGAGCACAAGTGTGAAGTTCTTCCCCAACAGAGGAGAGATTGACGACCAGCTCCGGTGTAAATAAGGAAGAAACCTATCCAAACTACCGTGAGCGCTGTTTTGTTGCTTATCCTTTGGCAGCATTGTGTTGCGGTGAGTGTGCATTCTTTCTGCTTGGAGAGAGAAGATTCAGACGGGCTTTGGTGGTGGAACAAATTTTTGGATGCACAAATTTGGAACGGTCAAATGTTTATTAATTTTTATGGACTTTGAATGGTGGAACACTTATTATAACTCGTGAGTGACACATTTAAATATGGTTTATGTTTTTTTTTTTTTTAGTTCTGCAATTATATTTGAGTTTGCATTCAAAGCGGGATTCCACCCGCGATTTTTATTTATTTTTTAAAAGTCAGCAGCTATAAACAATGTAGCTGCTGACTTTTAATAAGGACACTTACCTGTCCTAGGCGCCCGCGATGATGGCCCCCCATGCTGATCCGGATCATTGCAGGTCCCGGCGCCGCCATCCTCAGTAAGGGAAACAGGCAGTGAAGCTTGCAGCTTCACTGCGCATGCGCGAGGCTCGCGCCGCTTTGTGAATGGGCGGCTGCTCTCTGGGATACACACAGTTCCCAGAAGGCAGCATGCCCCATTCTGATGTGAAAGGCGTCAGCCTTGTTTTCCTGCATGCTCTTTTTGATTGCTTTTGATGGATTTTGATTTTTCTTTGTTTGGATATTTTTGAATTTTATTTTTGGCAAATAAACGTTTGAACAGAGTGCGGCAGTCCAGACAACCTTCTTTCTCTATGCATTAGAGCAGAGCCAACACCTGTGAGTGAAGCAGGGCGGGAGCTACTATAGGAATCTGGAACCCTTTGAGCGGTGCACACCTGCGCCCCATTCACCAGAAGGAGGATGCGGAAGAAGGCCAGTCGCGGACTAGAAAGAGGCAGATTAGGAACACCCGCATAGCAACATGTATTTCGGGAGAGTAAAAAAATTTTTTTTTTTTTTTTTTTTTTTTGCCGCATTTCCGTGTAATTTTTTTTTCAGGGTGGAACTCCACTTTAAGGTGTGTGTATATAAACCTGAATTGCTAGCTGCTCACTTTATTAATATAATAAGCGCTGACTTTAGACATATTTTTAATCTTTGGATATGCATTTTCCGTGACAAAAGAAGAGGTTCATCAGAAGAAAATGCTTTGGAATGAAAAGAAAAACAGTTAATATTTGGTTTGTTTTTTAAAACGAAACTCTAGGGAACAATAAATCCACTTTGTGTGCACCAAATGAAAAATAAAACAGATATTACCTTGTAAATGTATCAGTGACATTATTACCAGCATACTGTGCAGAGAGCAAAGCTGTAGGAGAGACAGCAGGCCACACTCACTACAGGTTGCCCGCAAAAGACTGCAGGAAGGGGCGGAGACAAGACCAGTCACCCTGCACAAGGAAGAGAAGCAATTACCGGTCTTTATTACAGGAAGCTCCTGTACAGTGGCAATGTATCACACTGGATTACTGTGCAGATCTGAAAGAAATACAAAAAGCACACTAAGATTCAAGTAAAAATACACATGACTCTTATATTCAGACAATATTTGCTTATCCTGATGTTCACCTTTAACCACTTAAGCCCGGAACATTTGGCTGGCCAAAGACCAAAACACTTTTTGCGATTCGGCACTGCGTCATTTTAACTGACAATTGCGCAGTCGTGCGACGTGGCTCTTAAACAAAATTGACATCCTTTTTCCCCCACAAATAGAGCTTTCTTTTGGTGGTATTTGATCACCTCTGCGGTTTTTAATTTTTGCGCTATAAACAAAAATAGAGTGAGAATTTTGAAAAAAAAGCAATATTTTTTTACTTTTTGCTATAATAAATATCCCCAAAAAATATATAAAAAATTATTTTCCTCAGTTCAGGCCGACAGATATTCTTCTACATATTTTTGGCCAAAAAAATCGCGTTTATTGATTGGTTTGCGCAAAAGTTGTAGCATCTACAAAATAGGGGATAGTTTTATGGCATTTTTATTAATAGTTTTTTTTTACTCGTAATGTCAGCGATCAGCGATTTTTATCGTGACTGCGACATTATGGCGGACACATCGGACACTTTTGATGCTATTTTGGAACCATTGTCATTTTTACAGCGATCAGTGATATAAAAATGCACTGATTACTGTAAAAAGGGGTTAACCAGGAGGGGGCGCTGAAGTGGTTAAGTGTGTCCTAGGGATGTGTTCTAACTGTAGGGCGGATGGGCTACGTGTGACACGACACTGATCAGCGCTCCCGATCACAGGGAGCTGTGATCAGTGTCCTGTCACTAGGAAGACTGGGGAAATGCTTGTTTACATTAGCTTCATCTCCGTGAGACTATCGCGGGACTCCCGGCGGACATCGAATCCGCGGGACCCGCGGTCGAACTCACGGAGCTTTCGGTGTGCCCACTATGCCCCATCTTAAAGGGGACGTACCTGTACGCCCATCTGCCCAGTCGAGCCATTCTGCCGACGTATATTGTCTTGCACTGGTTGGCAAGCGGTTAAAGCAACACTTGGAAAATAATGGTTTGGGATTGTCCCATCTCTGGACAGGGGGGGGGGGGGGGAGTTGGTGGAACCTTGTGTGTGAGGGGTGGGACACTGACCCCTTGCAGCCTGATCAGTGATCAAGAACATCCACACCTGTTCATCTCTTTGAAATTGTAGCCACTCTATTGCCATTTTTTCCTTATCTGCTTTAGCCGTACGGAGTGGCTCACAGCAGTGGTCCGGTGCGTCCCTGTTCACTGTTTCAGGTCCGATTTTGGTCTGAATTTTTGGCTAAATTTGGACCTGGAATAGACCATAAGAGGCACAGGACTCCTGTGCAATACGCTTCAGCGCTATCCTGAAGATGTGTGAGCATTGAGAGCTGGTCACAGTCTCCTGACATGCGAATTGGATGCAGTAAAAACCAAATCCAATTCGCAATAGCGTGAACCCAGCCTTAAGGAGTTCTGGCCTTAAAAGAGTTGTAAACCCTTAAGTTTTTTCACCTTAATGCATCCTATGCATTAAGGTGAAAAAACTTCTGTCAATGACCGCCCCCCCCCCCCCTGTTTTACTTACCTGAGTCCTGTATTCCCTCGCCGGAGATGCGCTCTTCCCCTCTTCCTGTTGTCTCGGCTATTGATGGATATTTTGATAGCAGCGCAGCCATTGGCTCCCGCTGCTGTCAATCAAGTCCAATGACGCCTGCGCCAAGGGGGGGAGTCCTACATTCGACGCCGAATGCTGGACTTGGGAGCGCGCCCGCAAGGTAACCCCCTGGGAGAGCGCTTCTCCTAGGGGGTTATACGATGCGGGGAGGAGCTACCAGTGCCGCCAGGGGACCCTAGAAGTCGAGGATCGGGGCCACTCTGTGCAAAACTAACTGCACAGTGGAGGTAAGTATGACATGTTTGTTATTTAAAAAAAAAAAAAAAAACTTAGCTTTACAATCACTTTAAGCCCTCTGAGAGTTGCTTAGCTGGACATGTTTCCTTGTCTTGAAAACAGGTTTCTAACTGATGTTATGAATATAACAATTTTGGGTGCTCTAAAGCCTCGTACACACGGTCGGACTTCCATCTGACTTTTCTGTGTTTTTTTGTCCGAACGGAGTTGGTTGGGAACACCCATAGCATACACACGTTCGGACTTTGCTCCATCTGACTTTTGTTGGGCAAAAGTTTGTCCGTTTGTAGACCCAACTTTTGTCCGATGAAAACAAAACCAAACGAAAAAAAGTTTGTCCGATGGAGTGTACACACGGTCGGATTGTTGGTCCAACTTGCTTAAAACGAAGTTTGTTGGGCAAAAGTCCGACTGTGTGTACGGGGCTTAAATCTAAGTCAATTTATGTTGTTTTATTAAAAATATTGGTCAATAAATGAGCTGTCTTAACCCAAAACACTGTAGATTTGCCCTTCAATTCCAAGTTGTCCTGTGTATTACTTGGGAAAAGTTCCAATTTCTATATGTAATTGGGTCAACTAAGCCTATAGCTCTAAGCAGTCATGGTTCTTCTACACTATAAAAGGTCTTAATATGGGATTCCTCACATTATTGCTCTTTTTACTTTACCTTGATACATTTTTGTATGCATTATGTTTATAGAGGAGCACTTCTGTATATTATTTTCCTTTGCTAGGTAACGCTGTTATACTTTTTTTTACAGTGATATATACTGAAGGTGGAACTGCTAATGGTCAGCTCTGTGTCTTCCCATTTAATTATATGTCCAAGTGGTATTCTGACTGCACCGGTGATGGAACCTCTGATGGGCGTCTCTGGTGCGCTACAACATCGGATTATAATAAGGATAAAAAGTGGGGATACTGTCCACAAAAATGTAAGTGTTGTGTTTGGTCTTGCTGATGATATGCTGTGGGTTTAGCAAAAGTCTACACTTATATCTACATTAACAGAACAGTTGTCATGTATAGGCCCCAAAAACTTATAGATCTTATCTGTGGTTCTGTTTATGAAATTTACATATTTGTAGGTAGATGCAGTGCAGTGTGGTGGCAGAAAACACTCAGAGTCCCACTGCAGAGAAACAGAAATATATTGTACCTGAAGTTCGGCAATACACAACAAACCCAGCAGGAAGGCAGCCGGGCTGGGAAGACTCACGGGATGTAACAACCATGTGTCAGTAGTAGAAGGTTTCAGGAGTGCCGACAGCATCTGTCTCAAGTTGGTAGGCTTCCAGATAGGATGGAGTGTCCCTGCCCTTCCCCTACTCCTTGGGAACCCCCCCTGATGATAAACACTGTCCCTGCCAGACAAATGACCCTACTCTAGCCACATGTGAAATGCGCACCAATACTGGGAGCCAGGATCTTAAATAGTCTCTGTCTGATCAAAGATGGCTACCAAAGTCACAAATTGTGCGCCAGCATTCAATCGGATAACTGCCCCGTGACCCAGGAAACTAAGTTTCTTTTTACCTTACCCTCTACAATGCCACCACGGTTGAGCTCCACCTGCAGTGGAGAAAGCATACTACATCTGCCTACATATGTTTGCCAGCATTAGCTCCTTTAACTATCCAAAAACATAAAACACATCTGTAAACTTAAATGTTTACATTTTTCTCCCTTGAGGGATTTAATGGTATTCCCAACTACACATCAGTAAGTAAGCATAACAGGATTCCTGCAGATCAGGGGCACTCAACCTTTTAAAGAGGAAGGACCACTTAAGTGATTTGGTAACCGGTTGTGGCCACAATGAAAAATTTGGTTTTACTGCCTCCTCAAACCGCAAATGTAGACGAGCCCTTGCTGTCCTGAGCCCCCAGAAGGCTGCTTTTACACTGATGCGATGCAGTTTACCAGCACCATGGGGGCAGTGCACTGCACCTGCGGCGTTCCTGGGGGTTAGCTGCACTGAGCCATAGACTTCTCCTACATCTTGCGAGTGTGGTGCACATTCTGTAAGCGCACCAAAACTGCATTCAGCAGTTTTGGAGTACTCTCGGAAACTGCACTGCACCTGCGGATCAGTGTGAAAGCCGCCTAATATCCTTTTTTTTAATAAGAGCTAATATGCCCATTGCAAAAGTGCAGTGTATGTGTTGTCTTTTTCTCTTCCAGCTTCTATGATTTATTTTATTTGCACTGCACTATGCAGAGTTCAGACGGTATCCCATAACATTTTATAACTAAGATTTCTTGCAACTAGACAGACATACACCTCTAAACCACTATTTCCTAAATGGAATTTCTTAATGATTTCTGGGATAGTACATGACTAAAGTAAAACAATAGGGGAGGAACTTCATGCATCCACAATGCCAATATCAGATGTGCACGTGATTAAAGAAATCTCAGGAGGATTTTGGATAAAGAGCAACTTTCTAAATCGCATGAGAGCCCTAGACACTAAAGGCCCCTTTCACACGAGCGGCCCGATCAGGTCCACCTATCCGTTTTTCAGGCGGACCCGATCAGACACTCCATTCACCGCTATGTTGCAGCGGACAAAAATGGACTTGTTTTCGTTTACATCTGCCTACCTACAATCCAATCCGATCCAGCAAAAACAAACAGTAGGAGATCCGTTCCCCTCTGTCTGTCTGGATCTGATCAGAGAGCAGTCGAGTGCAAACAGACAGCTGGTCCGTTTACATCCAATTGCCCATAGAGCAGAGCGGGCTATGTCTGTGTCTACTCTGCATAAGCAGAATAGACACGGACCTGTCATCCACCCGCTCCGCTCAGCGGATGGACCCCCTGCTGAGAAAAACGGATCTGGCCTGTGTGAAAGGGGTCGAACAGGGCAACACAGTGACTTAGAGGGTAGCACGTCTGCCTTGCAGGGGTAAGGTCCTCATTTCAAATCCAGACCAGGACACTAACTGCATAGAGTTTAGACATGTGCATTCGCTATCGTCCGAATACATTTTCATCCGAATTTCGGGGATTTTCGTGTTCGTTTTAACAAAACGATAATGAATGCACAGAATCCAAAATCCGAAAGATCCGAAATAATATATATATATTTTTTCGTATCCATTATATTTTCGTATTGTTGCGACAACAGTTCGATATAGATAGATAGAAGATTCGACGTGACATGACTATGTCTATCGAACCTGCGGTCGAATGTGCCTAAGCTAACTCTATTAGTCCAAGATTATTCGACATAGAGAGAAAAGATTCCACATTATAGAGACATGAAGATTCGTCGAAGCAGCTAAAAACATACGATCGCCACGAGCAGACATTTACGGTCAAATGCTCCGCCCATAGGCTATAGAAGAATTCTAATGTTGTTTGGCTAGTAACAATAATTAATAATTGTAGTTGTAGCGGCCTCACCCCTCTCCCTTGCTTTATCGGTTATATGGCTGTTGTCTAGGGGTACCTGGGAGAGAGAGATGATACACACCACGGCCCATGTCCTCCCATAGCTAAGAGGTGAAGGCCAGAAGATTGGGCTTTTGTGTAGGTGTCCTAGAGTCAAGTCCAGTCCTTCGTCCCTGACTCCTTTGCTTAGTAACCCAAGTTCCACACAAAGAATAGGTACAACTCAGTTTTATTCTTCTTGCCAAGCAATAAAACAATCTTTCTCCTTTGGAAAATGGGGACAGATCGAAGCGCAATCCTTTCCCTTCTTGCTGCTACCCACTGTGCTGTCACCAGTGGTGAATAGTCACTGCCACTGACTAGGTAATATAGAATGTGGATTACCTTCGCTCACTTTGCCCCTGTCAGAGGAAGAAATCCGTCCAAGGGAGAAAATGGAGGCCTCTCCGTCACCAGCGATGCTGCGCCGGACTCTTCGGAGAAGTTACTGCGCACCAGTCCTCACGAACTCAGACACAGGCACCCAAAAAGTTAGGGCCCCCTCGGATTCCTCCACCCTCGCGGAACTCAGTCGAAGGTACTGAGCCCCAGGCATCCGCCATAGTACCTCACCCCAGGCTAAAGGTGCCTGAGATGGACTCCATCTCTGCTCCAGCTGGGCCAAGGGCACCTAGGCCTGGAACACCGGAACGCCAGCACCCAAGCTGAAGGTGCCTGGGTGCGGCCACGTCCTCCGACTCTCTCCCCGAAGGTCAGGGCCTCCGCCCCTTTTTTGACCTCTCCCTTTGCGTCACAGCGGGGGCCCCGCTGTACCAGCTCCAGGGAAGGACAAAAAGGCTCAGTTTGCGGTGTGAGTTCAGCTCCGGCCCAAGGCAACAGCGCCACCCGGGGACCCCAAGGAACCCCACACCACCAGAGTCCTCACATAAATTCAAATACCCGCTACACTGTTATTACTAGTCAAACAACATTAGAATTCTACTATAGCTTGTGGGTGGAGCATTCAACCGGAAATGTACGATCGCGCCGTCGTACAGTTCAGCTGCTTCATCGAATCTTCTTAGAACATACGACAGACACTATAAGCCTTCAATTGACAGATTCGACTTTAATTTATTTGCATTTCTTAACGAAACGAAATAAATAAAAACAAATTTAGAGAGTAACTAAATTAATAAATTTTTCGTACGAAACCGAAATTCCGAAACAAAATATTTTAGTGTGCACATGTCTAATAGAGTTTGCATGTTCTCCCTGTGCTTGTGTGGGTTACCTCTGGGTACTCTGGTTTCCTCAGCTGTGTGCGGCTTCCTTACCTCTTAGGTGCATTGAGTTCCCAGTAAACGCTATAAAAACGCTATAGAAATGCAAATTATGCAGCTTAAATGTAAGCAGCGCAAGGTCCTTTAAAGCGGGGGTTCCGCGGCCAAACTTTTTTATTTTTTTCAGCATTCACTGGGGCATGGGCGTCCGCTGAACTTTTTTATGGGGGGGGCATCATTTTAATGTCATCCAGGCTCGGTCCCTTTTTGACAATGTCCTGAAGGGGAGGGGCTTAGTCATTATCACATAAAGCGAAGGCATGCAAAGGTTTGAGAAACCTGATGCAACTATCAAGCAACTAGCAGCGCCCCTGCTCCATTTACCAGAGAACTCGGCAGCGGGGCCGTGACAGGGAGAGGAGAGCTGCGGGCTGTCTGTATATCTCCCCCTACCACACCCATCCCCCTTTCTGTCAGCCGAAGAGAGAGAGAGAGAGAGAGAGAGTGGCTCTAATTTAATTTGCCACGCCGCCACCTTGCTTCCTGCCCGCTGCCTGTTTTCCTCCCCGAGAATCACGGCACTGGATTCCAGGGGGGGGGGGCAAACGCCCTCCCTTGCCCTATGGAGTGGACGCCCATGCACTGGGGTATAAGCATAGGAAGATACACTCACTAGTTTGGTCGCTGTATATACCCTCGGTCTGTTTTCTCGGCAAAGAAGGAAATCCGTTTGAGGGAGTTTCCATTTTGCTTGTGGGCATTGTGAAGCCCACAAGCAATCACTTCCTGGAAGCGGTGAAATCTCTCGAGATTTCACGGCACGGCGCTCCACATTGCATTTTGGGTAGCACAACACTGTGCTCCCAGAAAACATTGCAAAGAAGTCCCACATCACATTGCGGCGCCAGTGAAAGGATAAGCTACGCCTACTCCCGCGGGAGGGGAATCCCGGAAGTCACAGTTTAGATGGCTATACTAAGGTATTTTTTATTTTTTTTTAAATGTTGTGGCAATTCAGTATGTGCGTTGTGCAATGATTGTTTTAGAAAAATGTTGTCAGTTTGGGTGAACTTCTGCTTTAATTATAAGAAACATTTCTCCTTGAAATATTGGCCATGTGCAACAGCAATTACAAGTTTATCTTTATTAATATAGGGGCCCAAGGGACTACAGCAAACTCTGGAGTCAACCAAGAGGAGAAAAATGCTAGAAGATGGTTTGAAAATGCCGGCTGAAAAAACATTTTGTGGAACCACAGCACCTGATTTGCTACATATACAGTGGCATATGATCAATATTGAAAACATATTTACTTTTGTCAGTTAGTTATTCTCTTCTCTACTAATCTTCATGTTGTGTGCAATTGTTGTTTTACCTATATTGCTGAAGATATTACTGGTGGTAAATAAATTTTTGAAAAATTACTTTGCTTTAAGTAAATCAATACACAGCACAAAAATTGTTATCCAATTTGATATATTTTTTTTTTTTTTACAGTGTTTAAAGCACATTGTAAATCGCATTTTCTGAAAGGTTGTAATAGGGAGTAGGGAGGAGGAGGAATACTAGGAACAGAATTAAAAGGAAGTGCGCTAGGAGGACTGGGAAGGAATGGAAGGGGTTGGGGCACTAGATTGGGAGACAAAGGGGGCAGCCTGGTCCTGCTGTGGCAGGTGGTGACTCTGGGGAGCATAATGTTGCGGTCTATGGCCTGAAGATGGAGCCAGGGGAGAAAGTGGTTGGTCCAGGAAAAAATGGCCAGTCGCTCCCTGTGCAGGATCCCCCACAATCAACACAGGATGGTGGATGTTCAGCTTTGGCAGCTTTTTACCAGCTGACGAGTAATTGCAAACACCAGCTGAACATCCATCGACCTATGTTGAATGTCTCTGTCAGAACATAGTAAAAATTCCAGAGAACGGCTGTGGTTGGGTTACTTGAATCCTCCTGACTGGAGCTCTCTCTCTCCAGAATGCCCACATCGCCTCCACAAAAGAAAGCATGGCCGCATCTTTCATTTCATGGTTCTCTCATCGTCTTTCACTTCTAGGTGGTCAAGAAGTTGTTAGTTGCAAGGTTGAGGGTCACTGAAAATGAGCCTAAAAGAAAATATTAGAATTAATACTCAGGACATTTCACTATGTCAAAACACAATATCAATCGATATTTCATCTACATGTAGCGCTATCCCTATAAGGTCCACTGGTAATAGTTGCTTCTCATATAGAACAGAGGCTGCCTGTCCTCACAAGCACCAGTACATACACACTCGCTCCAACAACTCTGTCTAGGGGTTGTCTTTTTGATATTTATTGGCTTGAAGAACTTTAAACAGGAGAGGATTAGGGCATGGAATACTCCAAAATGCTGCACAGCAACAAGAGGACACTCAGGGCCGCCATCAGGGGGGTACAGGCAGTACACCTGTAAGGGGCCCGGAGGTCCCCAGGGGCCCGGATGGCAACCCCCTTTTTTTTTATAAATGTTTTTATTTATTTTTTATTATTTATTTTTGTAAGGGGCCCAGAGGTCCCCAGAGGCCCGGAGGTCTCCAGGGCCCAGGATAGCAGCCCCCCTTTTTTTATAATTTATTTTTTTTATACTTTTTTTTATACTTTTTTTTGTAAGGGGCCCAGAGGTCCCCCTTCAGGGGGGTACAGGCAGTACACCTGTAAGGGGCCCGGAGGTCCCCAGGGCCCAGGATGGCAACCCCCCTTTTTTTTAATAAATAATTTTTTATTATTTTTTTATTATTTTTTTTTTTGTAAGGGGCCCAGAGGTCCCCCTTTTTTTTGTTCTTTTTTTTGTTCGTCTGCACCCAAAGTCCCCCTGACCTCAACAATTCTCAATTCGTGGCACCCCCCGCTTCTCAATTCGCGGCCCCGCTTCTCAATTCGCGGTAGCCCCCCCATCCCCCGCTTCTCCTCTGCTCCAGGGGGCCCATGCCTGAAGCTGTGTGTGTAAAATTCCTGGGGCGGCCCTGAGGACTCTCTTCTCTAGGCTCCCACTCCAGTGTACACTGTTAGGCTCTGAGGAAGAAGGTAATCCTTCAAAATGCGTCAGCCAGCAGTGTTTCGCACGTCCTCTCTTTTGGATCTGGAGACTGCTACCAGTAGACGGATTGCCATAAATAAAAGACTGTTACATTGTGGTTTTCTTTCCATACTTGTGAGTAGTTTTGAATACTTTCTATTTTAATAAATATATGCACATGTTCTGGACCTGCGCACCCCTAACGGTGTACTGGGCCGCAGTCTTTGAATGCATCAATATCCGCCTGCAGCTGTCACTTCCGGTGTCGCCCGAATTGGCCTTGTTGGGCATTCACGACGATGATCAGAGACCCCGATACACTAAGCTGCTTTGAATGAATGAATGACGAATTTGCACAGATACACCATCAAGGAACTTAAGGAAGATGAGTTCTGCACACCTGTGGAACATCATTTCCCACAACCGGACCACACTATGGAAGACCTCAATGTCTTCCATAGTGTAAACCCCTAGTACAGTGTGTGTATATATATATATATATATATTGTGTATGTATGTATTTATTAGCATAATTAGTGAGACAAGACAGAAGGAGAGCTATAGACTAAAGGGGGGGGGGGGTGGGGGTGACAGAGGTGGTCAAAAACTGCTGGATGATGAATAAGAAAACGCATATATAAATTTAGGCTGTTACCTTTTGCTTCAAATAGAACTACAGTATCATCAGTTCAAATGTTTTCCTTTCCTGAAAAGTTTTGAAATTCCCTTTAAGAAGTAAGACATTGAGGTCTTCCATAGTGTGGTCCGGTTGTGGGAAATGATGTTCCACAGGTGTGCAGAACTCATCTTCCTTTATGTTCCTTGATAGTGTATCTGTTTGAGTTTCATCCTCTGTTATGATGGGTTGTAAATCTTTGATTATCTTTCTTATCCCTCCTAGTGCTGGATTGTATGAGGTTACTAGAGGTTCTTTGAATTGAAATGCAGAATTTTGGCCTTAGAATGGGTCTTTGGGAAACATGCTGAGCTTGCTATTCTAGTGCAATGTGATATTGATGAAAAACGTAACATATTAACAGTCACCAAACATTGCAAATTGTTCCATGGAAAATGTTGAAGCAACCCCTATGCTCTTTCATGAAAAGTTTATTTGATCTGGTATGATAATGATAATGATAATGATAATGTAAAGAAGACAATGAAGACCTCAGCAGCATTGAAGACCAACAGACAAGATGAACCAGTACTTTGGGCTTGCACTGCTCCTCTGCTACGGATGGAGTCAGTCCCAAGCTGTCAACACAAGTGAGTATTACGACATTTATATGTTCTTATTTGTGTTGTTATTGTTTGTAAGGCCAGAGTTCCACTTTTTTATAGGACAGAATGGACTCTAAAGTCAACTTTTTTTTATTGCCAGACATGCTGGTAGGTTAATTGGATCTTGTCCAAATTGGCCCAGTATATATGTATATATGTGTGTACGACTGTGTGTCCCAAGCGTGTCGAGATCCTATGGGGTAAAATGACCGCACCAGCCAAGCAAACACTGGCTGCAAAATACGCCTAGAGGCGATTCAGTTCGCATGTGAGCGCTATACAACTCACTCATTCATTCATTCATTCATTTATTTATTATTTTTGGATGGAGAGAATGTAAGAATTTTCGGATGGAGTAAGAATTGTTTAAAACACTTGCCTGTTTTTTTGCTACAGGTGTCACATTCAAGAGATTTCCTTTTACTTCCATTGTCACCAGAACAGGTGTCCCCTTTGGTAGAATTTGGTGACATAATTTTGGGGGACATTGGGAAGTTTATCTTAAAATTAAAACCTAGAAAGTGATTGGGTGTGTTTTCTCTGTCCTCTCTCTAAGCAGCAAAGCAGTGGCAGGATAATAGTTGACAGTATGGAAGAGCTTATGCCACGTACACACGATCCGAATATCGTACGACAGATCGTCCGACTTTTTTCGTTTACTAGTCGCAAGTAGAAATTGAATAGATTACTAAAATCACGCAAAATTCTCGTACGACAGAAAAAAAAATCGGAAGTGATGTCATGTGTTGTAATGTATTTGTGTTGTATTTTCGGACGACAACTGTACTGACTAAATGAAAATCGTACGATTAGGTATCGTACGAGGAAAATTTTTGTGCATGTCCGATAAAATAATATCGGATAAACTGTCATGATCGGCTCACGGAAGCCCTGTACTAACCATCCGATTATCGTACGATTCTTCCTCGGATGACATTTTTCGTACGATATTCGGATTGTGTGTACGGGCCATTAGGCGTGTCCGGATCCTATTCTGAACCCACCTGAGTGATCCTGTCAGGAAGATTCAACTTCATTTGATCAATCATAAATATCCAAGGCTTTCCAAAACTTGCAGCCACATATACAGCATATGCCCTTTACGTGGGAATGCCTAAGCTGCTTATAAATATTAATTACCACAGTACAGATGACAGTTTTCTGGTGGAATCGCTCAAGTGGTTCGCAGAAGGAATCGCAAATTTGTAGTTCAGTAGCCAAATAAATCAGTTTGAGCAGCACACTGTAGTGAGGCATGGCAGGACTGATTACTGAGCATGTGCAGGGGGATGTATAGGTGCTGCAAATGCTCAAGCTGTTTGTCCTCTATTTGTGCTGCCTGAGCCTGTGGACAAAGTGTCATCCACTGGACTGATGTATCAACAGATTGATATGTTGAGGATTTAGGGTGCCCCCATCCTCCACATCATCTGAATAATCATCTGCACCGGAATTGTATATAATAAAAAAAAAATGTGTGTAAGTGTGTGACGAAACCCTATGTCCTTAAACAGAACTAGGTCCGCCGTCAATGCTTCCTCTGTCCAGATCCAACACCTTCCACGTTCTTTAGCCCCCTCAGTCAACAGACAACACCTCAGTGTAGGGTAAAAACCAACAGCCTACACCAGTCTTAGAGTACATCAGGACTAACATTTTATTGGAGATCTCACACAAATATATACACAAGGGTGACAATAAAAACTGAACAGAAACCTAATTACCATGAGCTAATTAGCAATCCTTTAGACAGCCTAGGCATGACCTTTTAGGTCCTAGTCTGGCTGTCTCCTAGCTCCCTAACTACAATACACATTATCATACATTATCATATCATACACATTATCATAAATCAACACAGAACTCCTTCACACAATAGCAGAGTTAATTAACACAAACAACACTGGGTGAAAAGAGTTTTAGAAGCTGTGACAAGCCATACTAGACTCATTTACATTATAGAAGACAACAGATAGACAGGTGGCATTAGTTGTCATCAGCATATTCTAACAGTATGTGTCCCAACAGTATAAATCAGTCACTATCTCTAATATGACATATACAGGGTTCCCAAAAGTCTGTGTGTTTTGGGGGACATGGACCTGAATCCAAAGTAACATTACTTCAAGGTCCCCAGGCATACACCTCGCAAAGAGTATTGTTCCCTTAAAATCCATGGCCCATAATTGGAAGGCAAGAGGCTAGCATTCAGTCCTCTCCAAAAGCCTCTGTCCCAGCTAGGTCTGTCACAAAGTGGTAAATGCAAACACACACACATATATATATATATATATATATACACTATATTACCAAAAGTATTGGGACACCTGCCTTTAAACGCACATGAATTTTAATGACATCCCAGTCTTAGTCCGTAGGGTTCAATATTGAGTTGGCCCACCCTTTGCAGCTATTACAGCTTCAACTCTTCTGGGAAGGCTGTCCACAAGGTTTATGAGTGTCTATGGAAGCAAAGGGGGGAGGAATGGATGGGAGAGAATTTTTTTTTAAACTGTTAGCTAAATTTAAAATTATACTTTATCTGTCAACTATCAAGATGCATATTAATCTTCTAAAGTTAAAATGTTTGTTTTATATAACTCTATTATACATAAATATGCTGAATAGCTCTAATAGTCCTAATTACTGGAATAAGTCATATGACCATATTCTATTTGTGCAAAAAATGTGCTGACTTATAGTAAAACTGTATTTTGCTTACATCTACCAAACATGGGCTGTGAACCATGAAATAATTTATGTTTCCATTGTATGAGATAATTTATGTATCCATTGTATGAAATATCCTGTCATAAGGTGTAGGCTGAAAAAGGATATTTCCCTCTTTCCTGCCAAACGTCAGAATAAAGGTTGAAATTATACATGATCAGGACGTTACGAGCAGGAAACGGGAAGGTTTAAGGGTTAAAAAAACAGGATGTAAATCTATGACAGGCAGAAAATGGATCTCTGAAGCCGCAAATATACTTTAACCATTTTCTCTGCATATGCAATAAAACATCTTGACTTGTAACGAGAGTCGGTCCGAAATTTCTATGACATTTTGGTCCTTCGGACCGGAAGTCCAAATTCCTGGAAAGCACTAGCCAACAACCCAGTGAACCGATGTCCGTACGGCAAAAAACTGTAAGTCCTCCGTCTTAAATTTGACGTTAACAGAGGCCGGCTCACTGAACTAGTGCCTCCCGGGCAGCGACTTACCGGATCAGCACAAGAGACCGCTCTCAGGGCAAGGTAAGATATTTTCATTTATTATATTATACCTTTAGGCCTAAATGTGATTAGGGATTTAATGAATTAAGGGATTTTTGTTAAATACATATAATATAGAGATGAATTGAATGTTTATCTGTTGTGTATATGTTTTGCTTTATCCGAGTTGAGGGAATATAAGTAGATACGTCCGTAGTTTAAATCCCTTTGATATAGGAGTATGGTCCCATTCTAATACCCGGGTGCAGATAAAGGAAATTTGTCGACAAAGGACCTAGGTCCTGACAGCCTTGTAAACTGCAGGAATTCCCGTGGGGGACACATAAATATTCCTACATCAAAAACATGAACCCCTGTTAATACAAAGGTATGGCCTGATAGATTTCCAGGTAACAAATAGAGGTAATTTGACGAGCCCTTGCGCTCAGCCAGCCTCGTATGTTGTGTAAAAAACCTGTACAGGCATTTATAAATACCGTTGGATCAACAAATATTAATGTTTTGATAAAGTGTGGGAACAACAGTCGAGAGAAATTAAGTCTCTTTTGTAATTCTGTTCATGCTCTCTACAGTTTACTGAAATATTAATGTTTTGATAAAGTGTGGGAACAACAGTCAAGAGAAATTAAGTCTCTTTTGTAATTCTGTTCATGCTCCCTACAGTTTACTGAAATATTAATGTTTTGATCAGGGGGGGTTGACCAGTCAGGTGAATTTACGTTCGCCTTGTAATTCTGTTCATTCTCCCTATAAATGAATAAAACATTAAGTAAGAAGACAAGACACCAGTATTATAGCAGCACACAAGATCAATAATCTAGAAGTGATATGTCACGACTAGAAAGTTTGTGAGTAGCTGCAGAAGTGATAAGATACTGTGTGCAGGTATTGTGTCAGTGTGAGAAGACCTTACAAAAAAAAAAAAAAAAACTCTGTGTGCACGTTAAAATGGGTGTGATCCATGGAAAATCTGTTGGTTTGAATGAAGATGCTAAGTATATGTGTAGTCTAGACAAAGAGAATGTGAAATTTCTTAAGATGTGGGAAACAAAATATGATTTTGATACTTCCTTAAATAAGGATGGTTGTGTAATGCTGTGTAGAAAGCTTAAAAATAAGGCCGGCCCGAAAAAAAGGAAACAGAAGAAATTAGGTCTTCCCCAGGCAAAAAAATGGCTTGAGGAGGCTAATCGTAGGTTAAATTCAGAAAACCATAAAAAAACTATGTTTTTAGACAAAGAGGAGGACAATAATATGACCGTCCTCCGAAGCTTAGTTCAGCAAGTATTGACTGAACAAAACTCAACAAATCAAATGCACCCAACAGCCCCCACACACCCTTTAGAAGATACCCCAAACCCACTGACAGTTGCCGCTCCCCCTTTAACCACAACTCCCACTCCCAAATCCCTATACCCTATTGCAGACTTACATTCCCCACCACCATACGGGACAGAGGCATGCAATAGGCCACCTCGACTGACCCCCCGACTATCGGCAAACAACCCTTTTTCCATGCAATGTGACCCCCCACTGTTTGCTGTCCCTTCGTGGTCACCTGGGTCACCCCCAGATGCAACCGTTTCTCCTACGGCTGCAGCAAAACCCCCTCTCAAAATGACCCTTGCTGTCCAGAGAAGTCCACAAGGGACCCCCCTTACAGCAACGGTTACAAAACTCGTCGGCCACCTGCTCAATAAATTAATATCCCCCGCAGCTGGGGAACAAACAGAATTTGGGGAGGAAGAGTTCCCATTAATTGAAGTTCCCAACCCTAGGGCAGGACAAGATGTAGGAGGTGTACCAGCCCCCAACACTATGATGGTCTATCGCCCCTGGACCCCCGAGGATGTTAAGAAAGCTATTGAAGGGATACCACATCCCAAAGTTAACATAGCTCAATTCAGGGATGGTATCATGGGAATGATTGCTAGCTATCATCTCAATGGGAGGGAAATAGAGCAGGTCATCCGACAGGTACTGGGACCTGACTGGCATCATGTAGTGGGAGATTGGAGTGGATTAAACAACCAGGGAAGGGTGTTGCCTCATGATGATGCAGCACTCGAAGTCAGGAGAAATGCTCTTATAGCAAGGATAGAAAATAGATGGGTACGTCGGGCCGACTGGTCCATTATAAATCAGTGTATGCAAGGAGAAGAGGAAACAGTGGATAATTTCATTGTTAGGATGAGGGAGATTTTCAATAACCACTCTGGGATAGAAATCCCAGCAGACCAAGTGAACGATAGCCCATATGAGTAACAGCTAAAGAATGCAATCCTGAAGGGGCTGATAGCCCCTATATCAAGTTTTGTTACCAAACACATGATTAACCATAGGATTTGCAGACTTCAGGAGCTAATTGAGTATGCAAGGCATGCTGAAAGGCACTTCCAATCAAAAAAGAAAGTAAAAAAAGGGAAGGTGTTTATGATGGGTGAAAGTAATGATGTGTATGTTGTTGAGAATCGGAACAAAAGATTGGGGAACACTCGAACAAGGCCCCGCATTCAGGATTATGAGGGGAAAAAGAAGAGGGGGGAGTGTTTCCTGTGTGGTAAAAGAGGTCACTTAGCGAGAGCATGTGAGTCAAACAGAGAGGAAGAAGCATGACTAGAAAATGTTGGTATGTCCACAGAGAGAGATACAGAGGGAAATGAGGAGAAAGAGTCTGTGTCACGGATGCCTAACACGGCATCCAGCACAGGGTACGCAGATCAGTGGGCTGCACTAAAGGAACTAGGCACAAGGTAAGTAAATATATATATGAGTTTATTGAAAGGATAATTCCTAAAACAATAAAGGCAACCAGCAAACAACCACAGTGACACACAAAACAACTCCCTACACCAACGTGAATACAGTTTAGAGATTAAAGCGTAAATGTAATCAAGCCAGGGTCATACACGAGAGATCAGTCCGATTGAACAGGGAGCCGGAAGGGACAACAGGAGGAAGGGATGAGTCTGCAAGACAGGGGTCCAGGGATGGATGCAGGGTTCAGGAACACAGGATACAAGGTACAGAGGCAGGGGTCCAGGGAGGGATGCAGGGTTCAGGAACACAGGATACAAGGTAACAGATAACAGGTCACAAGGTTCAGGTTCAGGTTCAGGTTCAGGTTCAGGTTCAGGCATACAGGTCTGGGTTCCAAGACAATACCAGAGCAAATGCTTTAGTGTCTGCTGGGTATTTATACACACCTCCTGCAATCAGTCTCAGGTGACGCCTGATTGCAGGAGATGATTTCGGCTCCAGACAAATGGGAGACACCCGCTGGTGGCCACCAGAACTGCACCCTTTGGTGCTGAAAGCAATAGCACCACCAGCAGGTGACCCAGGCAATGACACTGATCATGACAGTTCCCCCTCCCAAGGAGTGGCCTCCGGACGCTCCATTCTGCCCTTGATCTGGCAGTGCTGGTAGGTGCGGAAAGGTCCCAAAAAGTCTCCCCTGTGTCTGCGGACTACTTGTGCTCCTCCGGCCAGAGTCCTTAAACTTACTGGGAGGCGTGGCACCTGAGTCCGGCAATGGAACACGCACCCCACCACCAGGGTCTGGAAGTTGGGATCTGGAAATGAAAACAGGCAGGGCAATGTGCATGAACCTAACGGAGGCGAACAACACAAGGGCATCACAGTCAGGCTGGGAATCAAGCAGGGCAAAATCAGCGGCAAGCCAGGCATCGAGAACTGGTTTAGCAGGCACCATGTCAGCGGGCTGGGCAAATGGCGCTGGGTCTTCAAGCTGGCCACCGGGCAGAGGCACTTCAAACTGGCCACCGGGCAGAGGTTCAGCAAGCCAGATGGCAGGCACTGGTTCAGCGGGCTGAAAGACGGGCACCAAAACGTCAGGCTGGGTGACGGGCACCGAAAATCCAGGCTGGAACAGGTTGGCTGGTGTGGAAACAGGCTGGAACAGGTTGGCTGGTGTGGAAACAGGCTGGAACAGGTTGGCTGGTGTGGAAACAGGCTGGAACAGGTTGGCTGGTGTGGAAACAGGCTGGAACAGGTTGGCTGGTGTGGAAACAGGCTGGAACAGGTTGGCTGGTGTGGAAACAGGCTGGAACAGGTTGGCTGGTGTGGAAACAGGCTGGAACAGGTTGGCTGGTGTGGAAACAGGCTGGAACAAGTTGGCTGGTGTGGAAACAGGCTGGAACAGGTTGGCTGGTGTGGAAACAGGCTGGAACAGGTTGGCTGGTGTGGAAACAGGCTGGAACAGGTTGGCTGGTGTGGAAACAGGCTGGAACAGGTTGGCTGGTGTGGAAACAGGCTGGAACAGGTTGGCTGGTGTGGAAACAGGCTGGAACAGGTTGGCTGGTGTGGAAACAGGCTGCAACAGGTTGGCTGGTGTGGAAACAGGCTGCAACAGGTTGGCTGGTGTGGAAACAGGCTGCAACAGGTTGGCTGGTGTGGAAACAGGCTGCAACAGGTCGGTTGGTGTGGGAACAGGCTGCAACAGGTCGGTTGGTGTGGAAACAGGCTGCAACAAGTCGCTTGGTTTGGAAACAGGCTGCAACAGGTCGCTTGGTTTGGAAACAGGCTGCAACAGGTCGCTTGGTTTGGAAACAGGCTGCAACAGGTCGCTTGGTTTGGAAACAGGCTGCAACAGGTCGCTTGGTTTGGAAACAGGCTGCAACAGGTCGCTTGGTTTGGAAACAGGCTGCAACAGGTCGCTTGGTGCGGAGACAGGCTGCAACAGGTCGCTTGGTGCGGAGACAGGCTGCAACAGGTCGGCTGGTGCGGAGACAGGCTGCAACAGGTCGGCTGGTGCGGAGACAGGTTGCAACAGGTCGGCTGGTGCGGAGACAGGCTGCAACAGGTCGGCTGGTGCGGAGACAGGCTGCAACAGGTCGGCTGGTGCGGAGACAGGTTGCAACAGGTCGGCTGGTGCGGAGACAGGCTGCAACAGGTCGGCTGGTGCGGAGACAGGCTGCAACAGGTCGGCTGGTGCGGAGACAGGCTGCAACAGGTCGGCTGGTGCGGAGACAGGCTGCAACAGGTCGGCTGGTGCGGAGACAGGCTGCAACAGGTCGGCTGGTGCGGAGACAGGCTGCAACAGGTCGGCTGGTGCGGAGACAGGCTGCAACAGGTCGGCTGGTGCGGAGACAGGCTGCAACAGGTCGGCTGGTGCGGAGACCGGCTGCAACAGGTCGGCTGGTGCGGAGACAGGCTGCAACAGGTCGGCTGGTGCGGAGACAGGCTGCAACAGGTCGGCTGGTGCGGAGACCGGCTGCAACAGGTCGGCTGGTGCGGAGACAGGCTGCAACAGGTCGGCTGGTGCGGAGACAGGCTGCAACAGGTCGGCTGGTGCGGAGACAGGCTGCAACAGGTCGGCTGGTGCGGAGACAGGCTGCAACAGGTCGGCTGGTGCGGAGACAGGCTGCAACAGGTCGGCTGGTGCGGAGACAGGCTGCAACGGGTCGGCTGGTGCGGAGACAGGCTGCAACGGGTCGGCTGGTGCGGAGACAGACTGCAACGGGTCGGCTGGTGCGGAGACAGGCTGCAACAGGTCGGCTGGTGCGGAGACAGGCTGCAACAGGTCGGCTGGTGTGGAAACAGGCTGGGTTACTGGCAGGATCGTGTGAGTTGGAAAGAACTTCTGTTTTTTCTTTGGTTTAGCCACCGAAGATTTGTATATGTATACAGGGCTGTAGGTGGTGGATGCAGCTGGTAGAGGCGAAGAGCGGAAGGATGGTGAAGCAGAGGCTGCGGATTTTGAAGGGGGTCTTAGGGGAACTGATGGAGGCAGCCGAGACAAAGCAGGAGGGTTAAAGGCAGGGTAAGTGCAGCAGGGGGAAAAAGGGTACTGGTACTTCATTGGTAGGAGGGTGTATTGGTTGGCCACTGTGGTAGTTGGGAGTAAAGGAGACGCAGACATCCCAGCAGGCTGGTGTCTAGACACAGGAATGGGTGGCAGGGAACCGACAGGGGCTGAGTACAATAAACTTGACCAGGCCTGTAGTAATGATTGCACAAAGTTAGGTTTGCATACTGCTTGTCTGACCAGAGACTGCACTGACTCAATACATGCTGCAAGCACCTGTGTAGGACAAGTTGAGTACTGCTCAAGGAAAAAGACTGAGTCATCTTCCAACAGCCACACCAAGGACTCTACCTGAGCTGCACTAAAAGGGGGTGTATAGTCATCGTCTCCACTGGAGGCATCAGACAGGGCCAACTCTGTACAGATACAGATCAGATCTTGCACATCCTCAAACACAAAACTGCCCAGATCCACAAAAACATGGGCTATGCGGATGCATTCCAACAACTGCTCTCTAGTGTGTTCACTTAATGTTTGAGAACAAAACTCCCTGTCCTCTGTTGCTGGTAGCGAAAAATGCAGAATATCGTCAAGCTGCATTTTTAAAGCAATAACAGTGCCCAGACCCAATTCCCAAGTGCAGCCGATCTGCTTGAATGGCTCTGGTATTCTGTCACGGATGCCTAACACGGCATCCAGCACAGGGTACGCAGATCAGTGGGCTGCACTAAAGGAACTAGTGTGACAGCAGGAAGGTAAAGTCACCTGGTTGCATCCAGGGGGGTAGATATATTTCGCCCAGATTCAGGCTTTACGCCGACTTATACAACTAGGTGGAGAGTTGTATAAGCCCAGCTGAGGCTAGTGGGCTCATGGATGACTCATACCTCTAGGGAGAGTGTGGGGCGTCGTGCAGACAGGGAGTTGATGAGACCAGCTGAAGCTTGTCAGCTCATTTAGGCTTCTATAAAAACTCCCAGCTTCATTAGGTGTTTGCTCATGCCTGGACCCAGACCTGTGTGGACTGTCTAGGGAGAGTGAACCCCTGTGCGGTGAGACAAAGCCTGTGTGGCTATTTGCTTGGACATTTAAAATCAGGGACTTAGGGACTAGGACAGCACTAGGCTGATCCCAGTTGTTAGTTAGGAAACCTGTATGTTTAGTCAGAGGTCAAGTTGACCAGGATTTATTTTATTTATGTTTCTTTTGCTTTGCTGTGTTTTGTCACTGTAAATAGAAAATAAACCGCACCTTTTTGATTTTGAAAACCACAACCTCCGTTTGCTGGGCCTGTTTTTGTGTGGGGAGCCCATCCCGGGGGTCACACACACCCGCTGCCGAGCTAACCCCCCCACAGTTGGTGGAGAACCAGTGGCAGTTTTTTTTTAAGCCAGCATGGAGGAGATACCGAAGCAGCTGGCTCTAGCAAATGCCAATCAACAGCAGACAAATGCAGGTTTGCAAAAGAGCCTTGCAGCTCATCAACAGAGCCTTGCAGCTCAACAACAGAACTTCGCAGCCCAGCAGCAAGCTCATCAACAGAGCCTTGCAGCCCAGCAGCAGACAAACGCAACTTTGCAACAGAGTCTGGAGGCTCAGCAACAAGCCCAGCAGCAATCTGAGGCCCGCTTCATAGACCTGTTGCAGAAGCAAGAGCAGAGACTACAACAACAGATGGAAGCAGTAATGCAGCAACGTCCGCAGACCAGTGAGGAAAGCCGTCCCACTAATACCGCGTCCTTTGGGGTGAGTCGTTTATTGACAAAAATGGCTGGAGAGGATGGTCCTGAGGTATTTTTGACCACATTTGAAAGGACCGCTGAAAGAGAAAAGTGGCCTGAGGAGCAGTGGGCTGGACTGGTGGCTCCTCTGTTAACTGGTGAATCGCAGAAAGCTTACTATGACCTAGAGCCTAACCAAGCAAAAGACTATGTGATGCTAAAAGCTGAAATTTTGGCAAGGCTGGGTGTCACCCAGGCTGTCCGGGCTCAGCGTGTGCATAACTGGACTTTCCAGCTTGGAAAACCCCCCGGGTCTCAAATGTATGATCTCATTCACCTGAGCAGAAAGTGGCTACAGCCAGAGACTTTGTCCGCACCAAAGATTGTGGAACGTGTTGTAATGGATCGGTTTTTGAGAGCTCTTCCTACTGCCATCCAAAAGTGGGTAAGCCATGGAGACCCAGAGACGGCCGATGGTCTTGTGGATCGTGTGGAGAAATACTTGGCTACAGAGAACCTGACGGCCTCTTCCAGAGACACTCGGACTTTCCACCCTAAGACCAGACCATCCCCAGGGGCGGATAAGAGGATTCCAAGGGGTGAGGGTGGAGAGAGTGAGAGGGTGGGAGCTCTACCCCAAGTTTGGCGAGAACAGCCTGGGAAATCAGCGGCTCAAGAGGCGGCAAGAAGGATCGTTTGCTACCGCTGCCGGCAAGCGGGACATATTGCAGCCAATTGCCCGATTAGGGAGGAACCCATGCAGTGTGACTTTCTGACGGGCAGACGTCAGTCGCTGTGTGCGACAGTCGCATGCACTGCCATTCGAGGAACTGAGAAACATTTATGCAAAATGTGTGTTAATGGTAGAAATGTTGTGGTATTGCTGGATTCAGGTAGCCTTGTGACCCTGATAAAGGCTGAGTTAGTTAAAACAGAGGTCTTTGGGAATAGCAAGGTAGCTGTTATTTGTGTGCATGGGGACATCCGAGAGTATCCAGTGACTACAGTGTGTTTCGAGACCCCCAAAGGTACCCTCTCTCATCCAGTGGGCTTAGTATCTCAGTTACCGCATGACGCCATTGTGGGAAGGGATTTTCCGAAGTTCTGGGAACTGTGGGATGATCCTGAGCCCCCCACTGGTGCCCCTATGTACCAGGAATGTGATAGCCAGAACTCCCCTGAGAGTGGTGAGGACTCTCCGGAATTTCCCTTATCAGTATTGGCAGGGGAGACTCAAGAAACTGGAGAGGAGCCCACCTCCTCAGACGAAAACCTACCGTCTGTGGAGTTTTCTGATCTTGAGGTTCACAGGGAAAACTTTGCCACAGAACAGTTGAAAGACCCCGCCCTAATAAAGGCACGGGAAAACGTAGTGAAAATAGATGGCGAGTTAGTGAACCCAGATAATACCTGCACTTACCCATACTTCAGCGTAGAGAAGGACCTACTGTATCGGGTGGCAAAAAGGGCAGAAGAAACCGTTGAGCAGCTTGTGGTGCCCAAACCTTACAGGAAGTTGGTGTTGGAGTTGGCCCATGGGCACATTCTTGGAGGTCATCTGGGGACAGAGAAAACCCGAGAGAGGGTATTACAGAGATTCTATTGGCCGGGGGTGATGAGGGACATAGAAAATTATTGTTCCTCCTGCCCTGTGTGTCAGAGGTCGGCCCCGATGCCACATTTCCGTAGCCCGCTGGTCCCTCTACCCATCATTGAGGTCCCGTTTGAGAGGATCGCCATGGATTTGGTAGGGCCTATAATCAAGTCCGCTAGGGGGCACCAGTACATATTAGTTATAATGGACTATGCCACCCGTTATCCAGAAGCGATCCCTCTCCGAAATACCTCGGCCAAAACCATAGCCAAAGAGCTATCTCTTGTGTTTAGCCGGGTGGGTATTTGTAAAGAACTGCTTACGGACCAAGGTACACCCTTTATGTCCCGGGTTATGAAGGAGCTGTGTAAATTGTTCAAAGTGACGCAATTACGTACATCTGTGTATCACCCCCAAACCGATGGGCTGGTTGAAAGATTCAACAAAACCCTAAAACAAATGTTGAAGAAAGTGGTGGATAGAGATGGAAAGGATTGGGACTGTCTACTTCCTTATCTGATGTTTGCTATTAGGGAGGTGCCCCAATCCTCTACGGGATTCTCCCCCTTTGAGTTACTGTATGGGAGACACCCAAGAGGGCTGTTGGATATTGCCAAGGAAACTTGGGAAAGTGAGAGTTCTCCCCACAGGAGTGTGATTGAGCATGTCGCCCTGATGCAAGACCGAATTGCACAGGTAATGCCCATCGTGAAGGAACATTTGGCCCAAGCGCAGTTAGCACAGCAGAGAGTGTACAACCGTGGAGCCAAGACCCGTACCTTTTCCCCGGGGGATAGGATACTGGTACTTGTCCCTACGGTTGAAAGTAAATTCCTTGCCAAATGGCAAGGCCCCTATGAGATAATGGAAAAAGTGAGCGAAGTGAATTACAAGGTCAGACAACCAGGAAGGCGAAAGCCCGAACAGATCTATCACGTTAATCTGTTGAAAGCCTGGAGGGATAGAGAGTCCCTAGTCGCAGACACTTGGTCACCAGCTCAAACTGGTTGCGTGATTCCTGAGGTTGGAATAGCAGCCACCTTGTCACAACCCCAACAACAGGAGGTTAAGGAGTTTGTGCTTCGCAACGAGGAGGTATTCTCTGAGCTGCCGGGACAAACATCTGGGGTAGAGCATGACATCATTACCCCGCCCGGTGAAAGGGTGAAGTTAAAACCCTATCGGATCCCAGAGGCCCGACGGGAGGCAATACGGGAGGAAGTACAGAAAATGCTGAACTTAGGGGTGATAGAGGAGTCCCAAAGTGATTGGTCTAGTCCCATTGTGTTGGTGCCTAAACCGGATGGGAGCTGGCGATTTTGTAACGATTTTCGTCAGTTGAACAAAGTTACAAAATTTGACACCTACCCCATGCCACGTATAGATGAGTTGATCGACCGGCTGGGAACAGCCCGATACATGACGACTCTTGACCTCACAAAAGGATATTGGCAAATCCCCCTGGCCAAGTCGGCCAAAGAGAAAACCGCATTTGTAACCCCAGACGGGGCGTTCCAATATAAAAGAATGCCGTTCGGGTTACAGAATGCGCCGGCCACATTCCAGCGGAAAATGGACCAGATGCTGAGGCCCCATCGGAAGTATGCTGCGGCTTACCTGGATGACGTAATTGTCCATAGCACAGATTGGGCCTCACATCTGCCAAAAGTGCAAGCAGTCCTGGACTCTGTTCGGGAAGCGGGGTTTACGGCTAACCCCAAGAAGTGTACCATTGGGCAGGAGGAGGCCAAATATCTTGGCTACACCATTGGGAGGGGAGTAATAAAACCCCAACTCAACAAAGTCGAGGCCATCCAGAGTTGGCCACGTCCCAACAGCAAGAAGCAGGTACGAGCCTTTCTGGGAATCGCTGGGTATTATCGGCGATTCATTCCCCACTTTGCTTCTAAGGCTGTGCCCCTAACCAACCTGACGAAGGGGAAAGGGTCGGTCATGATTAAATGGACCCCCGAGGCTGAGGCAGCATTCCAATTCTTGAAACAAGCCTTATGTAGCCAGCCAGTGTTGTACTCACCCGACTTCTCTAAAGACTTTGTCGTACAAAGTGATGCGTCAGATGTGGGGTTAGGAGCAGTATTGTCCCAGGTCTGGAACGGGGAAGAGCACCCAGTCATTTACCTCAGCAGGAAGTTGAAGTCCCATGAGGTAAATTACGCCACCGTTGAAAAGGAGTGTTTAGCGGTGAAGTGGGCTCTAGATTCCCTTCGGTACTACCTGCTAGGTAGGCACTTTGACATGGTTACGGATCACGCTCCGTTAAAGTGGATGGCTCAAAACAAGGAAACAAATAGAAGAGTGAATAGGTGGTTCCTGGCCCTCCAGGAATTCAACTTCACAGTAAAGCATCGCCCTGGCGTTCAAATGGGGAATGTGGATGCTTTGTCTCGAGTACATGAATGCCTGATTGCTGGTGTTCCAACCCCGAGGTTAAAACAAGAGGGGGGGGTATGTGACAGCAGGAAGGTAAAGTCACCTGGTTGCATCCAGGGGGGTAGATATATTTCGCCCAGATTCAGGCTTTACGCCGACTTATACAACTAGGTGGAGAGTTGTATAAGCCCAGCTGAGGCTAGTGGGCTCATGGATGACTCATACCTCTAGGGAGAGTGTGGGGCGTCGTGCAGACAGGGAGTTGATGAGACCAGCTGAAGCTTGTCAGCTCATTTAGGCCTCTATAAAAACTCCCAGCTTCATTAGGTGTTTGCTCATGCCTGGACCCAGACCTGTGTGGACTGTCTAGGGAGAGTGAACCCCTGTGCGGTGAGACAAAGCCTGTGTGGCTATTTGCTTGGACATTTAAAATCAGGGACTTAGGGACTAGGACAGCACTAGGCTGATCCCAGTTGTTAGTTAGGAAACCTGTATGTTTAGTCAGAGGTCAAGTTGACCAGGATTTATTTTATTTATGTTTCTTTTGCTTTGCTGCGTTTTGTCACTGTAAATAGAAAATAAACCGCACCTTTTTGATTTTGAAAACCACAACCTCCGTTTGCTGGGCCTGTTTTTGTGTGGGGAGCCCATCCTGGGGGTCACACACACCCGCTGCCGAGCTAACCCCCCCACACTAGGCACAAGGTAAGTAAATATATATATGAGTTTATTGAAAGGATAATTCCTAAAACAATAAAGGCAACCAGCAAACAACCACAGTGACACACAAAACAACTCCCTACACCAACGTGAATACAGTTTAGAGATTAAAGCGTAAATGTAATCAAGCCAGGGTCATACACGAGAGATCAGTCCGATTGAACAGGGAGCCAGGAGGGACAACAGGAGGAAGGGATGAGTCTGCAAGACAGGGGTCCAGGGATGGATGCAGGGTTCAGGAACACAGGATACAAGGTACAGAGGCAGGGGTCCAGGGAGGGATGCAGGGTTCAGGAACACAGGATACAAGGTACAGAGGCAGAGGTCCAGGGATGGATGCAGGGTTCAGGAACACAGGATACAAGGTAACAGATAACAGGTCACAAGGTTCAGGTTCAGGTTCAGGTTCAGGTTCAGGCATACAGGTCTGGGTTCCAAGACAATACCAGAGCAAATGCTTTAGTGTCTGCTGGGTATTTATACACACCTCCTGCAATCAGTCTCAGGTGACGCCTGATTGCAGGAGATGATTTCGGCTCCAGACAAATGAGAGACACCCGCTGGTGGCCACCAGAACTGCACCCTTTGGTGCTGAAAGCAATAGCACCACCAGCAGGTGACCCAGGCAATGACACTGATCATGACAGTCTGAGATCTTGGATGTGTGTAATGTTGAAGCTTGTTTGCATGCTGAAGTCAAGCCAGAAATAACATTGATTGTAAAGGGTAGTTGGGTAACATTTCTCTGTGACACCGGGGCTTGCAGGACCCTAATACACCCACTGGATATGCCACCAGGGGTAAAGAAAACAGGTGTAGTATATGTAAAGTCTGCAAATGGGTTAATGCACCAGGAGGCCGTGTCTGAAGGCCTTACTGTGGAAGATCCACAGACAGGTAAAAAGGCTCAGTGTAAAATTCTAATTTCAACTAAATGTCCTGTTAATTTGTTGGGTAGAGACATGTTGCATGCTCTCGATATTTCTGTCATACCAGTGGAGGGGGGCCTCAAAGCCCATCGACTGTGTGAAAAACGAATCACAGCCGTGGATAATGAGCCCCGATACTGGTATAGCTTGGATTTGCAAACTGAGGGGTTAAAGATGCCCAAAACCCTGACAGAAATAGTTGAAGAAGAGCCTGTGAGGAGCGGGTACAAGGTCCAGACGAACCTCCATTGCACTATGTACTACAAAAAGACCTCAGGGCCTGATAAGTCTTATGAGAAACAGTTAATGAGTCTCACTAACACTGAAGTGCTCTTAAGATACCTGCACTGTGATAAGGAAGGAAATAGTGTGGCTACTTGTCTCCTACCACAACCAATTCTGCAAATATACAGGCAGGATACTGTACCTCATGTTTCAGTCACCCGGAACCCTGGGGTATCATGGTATGAGCTGGGAGAACTTATCACAGACTGGGTTCTACTAACAGATGAGGAACTAGAATCAAAAGGGATTCGGAGGTGCAGATTAGCATGGTTTGTTGAATGTACACCCAGAATCCACATGATTGAAGTTTGTGACAAAAGACAGTGACTGACACTTTTGACCCAAGAAGAAGAGGATGCCTTAAAAGACGTCCCCGATTTCTTGTGGTCAAAAGGAAAAACAGACGTTGGACTAATTAAAACAGCCAGTGAGGTCCAAATAACCCCTAAAAGTACAATGAGGCCTCATCAAAAACAATATCCACTAAGGAAAGATGCCGAAGAGGGAGCAGACCACTTGATAATGGAATTACTAAAAAATGGTGTCATCATTGAATGTCCGGATTCACCATGTAACACGCCCCTGTTCCCAGTCAGGAAGCAGAAGGGAGGGGAAGATGGGTGGAGACTTGTACAGGATTTACAGGTGGTCAATAGGGCCGTATTACCGAGGGCCCCGGTGGTCCCAGACCCGCATGTACTTCTGAACGACCTTCACCCAGATAACAAGGTATTTTCTGTCATTGAGATCAGTAACGCTTTCTTTTCTATTGCCTTACACAAAGACAGTCAGTTCTGGTTCGCTTTTACACATAAAAAGAAAAAATACACATACACCAGGTTACCCCAGGGATATTGTGAAAGTCCAACTATTTTCTCACAAGAAATGTCCAATAATTTGTCTCGGTTTGTACCTCCCTGTGGGAGTCAAATTCTCTTGTATGTGGATGACATTTTGGTAGCAGCTCCTTCGGAGCAACAATGCAAACTGGACACCTTGGCTCTGATGCATTTCCTTGCAGAACAAGGTCACAAGGTCAGCAAGCATAAACTACAACTATGGAAAGAAAAGGTGACATACTTTGGTTATATTTTGTCTCAAGAAGGCAGACATCTGGATGAGATCCGAAAAGAGGCCATCCTTTAAGTCCCCAAACCACGCACCAAAAAAGAAATGATGTCATTTCTTGGTATGGCAAATTTTTGTAGAGCATGGATAGCTAATTATGCTACGGAGGTGGCGCCTCTTTCTGATCTCATCTATGGTACACAAATGTCTGCGAAAGATTGCATCCAGTGGAATGTACAAGCAGAGGATGCATTTACAAAAGTGAAGCACCTCATTGTGGGTTCCTCTGTGCTCAGCTTACCCAATTACAGTAAAATATTTTATCAGACTGTAAAGAGGGGTACATGACTTCTGTTCTCACTCAGGTTTATGGGGACAAACACAAACCAATTGCATTTTACTCAACTAAATTAGATCCAGTGGCACGGAGTTTGCCCCACTGTGTACAAGCTGTAGTAGCAGCCTCATTGGCCATACGGTCCTCTGCATTGATAGTATTGTTCCATCCTCTGGTACTTAAGGTCCCACATGCCATCTCAGTGATCTTACTACAAGACAAGATCTCCTATTTATCTCCAGCCAGACATTTATCATGCATGACTACACTTCTGGGACAGCCACACCTTACAATTGAGAGGTGCACTACATTGAATCCCGCTACACTAATGCCAACACCTGGTGACGGGGATCCACATGATTGTATAGCTCAAATTGATGAACGGGTACTCCCTAGAAAGGATCTCACTGATGTTCCCTTTCTAGATGCTGACATTACCTTCTTTGTTGATGGGTCGTGTAGAAAAAACGATAAAGGGATAAATCAAACAGCTTATGCTATAGTGACACATGACCAGGTCATTGAAGCCAGATCCCTTCCCAATTCCTATTCTGCACAACAAGCTGAAATTATAGCCCTGTCTAGGGCTTGCAGTCTAGGGGAAGGGAAAAAAATAAATATTTATACTGACAGCCAATACGCTTTCTCCACTATACACATATGTGCCCAGCAATGGAAAAATAGGGGTATGATTACGTCCACAGGTAAACCGATCACACATAGAGATCTCATTCTTGCCCTTCTAGAAAATTTACAAAAACCAGCACAAGTGGCTATTTGTAAATGTGCAGCACATAGAAAGGGAACAGATCCAATTACCCTAGGGAATGCACTAGCAGACAAGACAGCAAAAGCAGCTGCTGAAGGACAGCAAATAACGTACATATGTTATACAAATCTCCAAGTAAATGGTGAGGTACGGAAAGCTATTGATGAAACATGGTTATCAGAAATGCAGAAGGCATCACTGGAAGGTGAAAAACAAAAGTGGTTATCAAAAGGGGCAACACTGGTCAATGATGTATATACAAGTACAGACGGTAAACCCATCTTACCTACATCATTATTTAGGTATGCTGCATTATTGAGCCATGGGCAAGCCCATATCTCAAAAGGAGGGATGGTACAGGTGATCAACAAGGTATTCACAACATATGGATTTACGAACTACTCAAAAAAAAATTGTCTCACATGTCCGATTTGTAACAGATACCATGCACAAGGTGCCCTACGACCCTTACGAGGTCATTTCCCACAACCCCCTTATCCCTTTCACACAATATGCATGGATTTTATTGAATTGAACAAATGTGAGAATAAAAAGTACTGTCTGGTTATTGTTGATATGTTTACAAAGTGGGTGGAAGCTTTTCCTATGACACACCCGGATGGGCAGTCAGTAGCCAAAGTACTAATCAAAGAGGTGATTCCACGACAGGGGATCCCCTCGGTAATTTACAGTGACAATGGCTCCCATTTTGTGAACCGAACAATACAACAGATTGGTAAATGGTATAATATTGACCTGAAAAACCACTGTGTCTACCACCCACAATCTGCAGGCACAGTGGAAAGACATAATGGGTCATAGAGGGGAAAGACAGATAATGAAGGGGCCAGATGGTGTCACCATAAATGTTATACAGGGTAAGACCACCACAATACAATTTGATCTATGTCAAGTCATAGACATTGGGTATCAAAGATATGTTTTTACGGGCAAATACTTATGTTTTACTCCAGAATGCAGTGCGTGGGCTGATGTGTGGTGGTCAACAGATGATAATGGTTGGCTTGCTAGTTCTGCCGTGATCCCTAAACAAAGGAAGGATCAGGTAGAACGTATATCTATATACAGTCGAAGAGGGTGGACTGGTGATTGCCAGTCCCGTGATTGGCTTACACCTAATAAATGTAATCCCATCTCCTTGACAATAAAAAACCCGCAGGTATCAGATGCTGGAGTTTATGGTCTAGGAGTATATAGGCCCAGCCTGAGTGATCTACTAGGAAGAATTACTATTAAGGTTGTAATCCCTGGTCAGACCACCCCAGTCCCAGAGCCCACTCAGTTTCAACTTAATCCCTCCTTGTTTAAAACAGATTTTACCTACAAGGAACAATTAAGTATAGAAACAGGATTTGGAGACACAAATGAGTGGATAGAATGGGTCAGATACACAACTCAATCTAAGGGGTTAAGTGATTGTATTTCTTGTGCAAACCCAAGACCACAACTAGCTACCATTCCTCTCCCTGAAGAGGAAACAGATTTAGCTTGCATAATAAGACTGTTTTCAGAAAATATTACTGGGGTTGAATGTGTAAATGAGAAAAAGAGATACCCGAAAACTAAAATGCGAAGTATACCCCCTTCAGTACAAGCATTACCAGGAAATTTTTCTTGTTTCTCTAACATAGACAAGGATGGTTCAAAGGTTGGCACTCTATCTCCTGAATACTGTGCGACCACAACATCAACTACAGACATTAAGTACCAACTAAAATGGTTTCAGGAACAGAAACGGCAACTGGCTGATGTTTGGTGGCTGTGTGGGGACATGAAACTAAGACCCAGACTGCCACCTAGATGGGAGGGTAGTTGTGCCCTTACCCGCCTGTTGCTTCCCTTTTATATTGTTCCTATGACTAACAAATTGATGAAACTACCAGGTAAACACTATTTTAAACGGTTTAAGCGAGAAACACCCCAAGGATCCTTTGACAACCGGGTTTATATAGACTCAATAGGTGTTCCACGAGGAGTTCCGGATGAATTTAAAGCACAGAATCAAGTAACAGCAGGACTCACCTCACTCTTCCTATGGGTACAGCCCAATAAGAATGTCGACTGGATAAACTACATTTACTACAACCAGCAGAGGTTTGTGAATTACACCAGAGATGCTATCAAAGGTATAGCAGCACAATTGGACGCCACCTCTTTGACAGCGTGGCAGAACCGTATAGCATTGGATATGTTGCTGGCAGAAAGGGGCGGGGTATGCGAAATGTTCGGCACCTTCTGCTGCACTTTTATTCCAAATAATACGGCACCTGATGGAAGTATCACCAAGACTTTGCAAGGCCTACAAATGTTATCCCAGGAACTAACTGAGAACTCTGGTGTAGAGAACTCCTTAACAGGACTCTTTGAAAAATGGTTTGGTAAATGGGGTGATCTTGCAAAAGGTTTGCTCATCTCTGTTGTCATGGCAGCCACGGTCCTTACGCTGTGTGGATGTTGCTGCATTCCTTGTATTAGAGGAATTCTTCAAAGACTGATTGACGCATCACTAACAAAGACTATGTTTTTCCAGAACAACACTGAACTATACCCGGAACCTGATGAAGATGAACTTACAGTCCTTTCAAAAGACCTATTTGTCTAAATGATAATACCTGGTAAAATAAAGAACCTGGATATTTGAAGTATTGACATTATAAGTATAATAAGGAGGGAATGTTAGATAAATTTAAAATTATACTTTATCTGTCAACTATCAAGATGCATATTAATCTTCTAAAGTTAAAATGTTTGTTTTATATAACTCTATTATACATAAATATGCTGAATAGCTCTAATAGTCCTAATTACTGGAATAAGTCATATGACCATATTCTATTTGTGCAAAAAATGTGCTGACTTATAGTAAAACTGTATTTTGCTTACATCTACCAAACATGGGCTGTGAACCATGAAATAATTTATGTTTCCATTGTATGAGATAATTTATGTATCCATTGTATGAAATATCCTGTCATAAGGTGTAGGCTGAAAAAGGATATTTCCCTCTTTCCTGCCAAACGTCAGAATAAAGGTTGAAATTATACATGATCAGGACGTTACAAGCAGGAAAGGGGAAGGTTTAAGGGTTATAAAAGCAGAATGTAAATCTATGACAGGCAGAAAATGGATCTCTGAAGCCGCAAATATACTTTAACCATTTTCTCTGCATATGCAATAAAACATCTTGACTTGTAACGAGAGTCGGTCCGAAATTTCTATGACATAAACTTTTGGAACTTTTCCTTTTTTTTCTCTCTTTTTGGTGCAACTTTGAATGCTAGGGGTAGATGTAGTAATAAGAGGGTCGTGAAGATGATTGTAGATGGTAATTTAAAAATAGGATAAGATGCATAAAGTAAAACAAAATGAATATGTATGTGTATGTATTTTGTAAATGTTTATACATTTTATAAAAAAGAGATTATATGTGTGTGTGTTCAGTATATTTAATCACTTCAATACTGGACAGGCCCTGCCCAGGCCAATTTTCACCTTTCAGCGCTGTCATATATTGAATGACAATTGTGCTGCCATGCAACACTGTATCCTCATGAAATTTTAAACTTTTTTTTAAAACACAAATAGAGCTTTCTTCTGGTTGTATTTAATCACCACTGTTTTTTTTATTTTTTTGGTAAAGAAACGACAAAAGACTGAAAATAAAAATAAAAAAAAAACTCACTTTTCTTAGTTTCTGTTTTAAATTTAATTTTGCAAACAAATAATCTTACTTCACAAATTTAGGCCAAAATGTGTACTGCTTTATATACCCAAATAACACGCCCAAGCTCATCTCTTTACTCACACACAGCCACAAAGGCAGGAGAATTCTTGTTGGGCAGTGTATTAGCGCTTGGACGAACGTACTTAGACCGAATTTTAATGGTTCAAAGAATGTCAGGCAAAATGGTCGGCCCTCACGCATGTTCACTTCATCAAATCTGGCCATCTTTGAAAAAAAGTTTGAACACCCCTGATGTAGTATTTTAATTGAATAAAAAATCATTATGGGTCAAAATAAATAGGATTCTTTCCAGAAGGAATTTTTTTTGGTTGGCTTTCTTCAATGTGATGCTGTTAGCAAGCTCTAGAAATGGAGTATAATGATGGAGCTTTGTTCAGGTTCAAGGTGGAAAATGTTTACTTGAACTATGGCAATGCACAAGAAAAAGTGATTATTTATGAAAGGTTGGCAATCTGGAGCTGGTGGAAGATCAACGGAGCTCCCAATGTCTTGTGTGCTAAAGCCTTTGAAGGTAGGGTACTTTTTCTGAGTGATAGATGGGGTCACAGTTGCTCCCCTCATTCTCAAGATGCTAGTGGCCAGGCCAATTTAATACATCCTGTGTATTTCCCACAGTCCAATGTAAAACTACCATGAAAGTGTGAACATGATTGATATTACTGCATAGAGCAGTTACACAGCACTAGCTGACTAAAACTAGAACTCTGCACTAGAACTCAGATTAGGGTAAATTGGGAAACAAGGTATATTCCCCATGTTGTGGGCATGTGGCCTGGTATGGTTCAGGAGAGTGGGGGCACACGCTTGTCCCACTTTTCGGGCCTGCCAGGCTGCATGCTCATATGATGATCTGGTATGGATTTTGGTGGGAACATCATGCTTTCATTTACTGGTAGACATGTGCATTTCATTTCGTTCCGAATCGAAATTCGGAAAAAATTTTCATTATTCAGAAATTCGGATGCATCCGAATTTCCGAATTACAAATGTAACGAATTTAAACAAATCCAAAAAAACCGCAAACGAAATTCGATTCGAAAACAAATTCGAATTGAATTAGAAAAAATAGAAATCGATTTTCTAAAAAATACAATAAAATAGAATATAAAACAACAAAGCAATAGAATAAAAAAAGAATAGAAAAGAATAGAATAGAATTGAATAGAATGTAATAAAATAGAACATGACCGTCTTCCGAAATTCGAATAGTATAAATTCGAATTCGAGAATAGATTGGAAAATAATTCAAAACGATGGAAACTAAAATAGAAGAGAATAGAAAAACAATAGAAAAACAATAGAACAAAATGGAATAAAATATAATACATATTATATTTTATTCTATTCTGTTCTATTGTTTTTCTAGTCTATTCTTTTCTATTATTTTCCATTTAAATCTTTTCTATTCAAATTCAAATTCATTCTATACGAAATTCGAACTTCTGAAGCCATCTATGAATTTCGTATAGAATGAATTTGAATAGAAAAGATTACAATAGAATAGAAAAGAAAATAATAGAAAAGAATAGCATAGAAAAACAATAGAACAGACTAAAAAAAATATTTTATATATATCTATATATATAGATATATATCTATATATATATATAAATATTTTTTTTTATTCTGTTCTATTGTTTTTCTATTCTTTTCTAATCTTTTCTATTCAAATTCGAATTCATTCTATACAAAATTCGAATTTCGGAAGGTGGCTTCTGAAGTTCCAAATTGTATAGAATGAATTTGAATTTGAATAGAAAAGATTTGAATAGAAAAAAATAGACTAGAAAAACACTAGAACAGAACAGAAAAATATATAATATATATATATATATATATATATATATATATATATATATATATAAATAAAACATCTTCCGAAATTTGAATTTCATATAGTTCAAATAGAAAAGATTAGAATAAAAAATATTAGAAAATAATAGCATAGAAAACAATAGAACAGAATAGAAAAATAAATTTTATATATATATATATATATATATATATATATATACATATATATATATATATAAAACACCTTCTGAAATTCGAATTTCGTACAGAATGAAATCGAATTTGAATAGAAAAGATTAGAATAGAATAGAAAAGAATAGCATAAAAAAACAATAAAGCTGAACAGAAAAAATATATAATATATATGTGTGTGTGTATATACCATCTTCCGAAATTCGAATTTCGTATAGAATGAATTCAAATTTGAATACAAAAGATTAGAATAGAAAATAATAAACTAGAAAAACATATATTATATTTTATTCTATTCTGTTCTATTGTTTTTCTATTCTATCCTATTCTTTTCTATTTTCTATTCTATTCTGATCTTTTCTATTCTAATTCAAAATCATTCTAACCCTAACCCTAACCCCATAATATATATATCTAACCATTTTCCGAAATTCGAATTTCGTATAGAATGAAATCAAATTTGAATAGAAAAGATTAGAACAGAAAATAATAGAAAATAATAAACTAGAAAAACATATAGATATAATAATAATAATAATAATAATATATATATATATATATATATATATATATATATATATATATATATATATATAAAACCATGTTCCGACATTCGAATTTCGTATAGAATGTATTCGAATTCCAATTAGAAAAGATTAGAATATAAATAGAAAATAGACTAGAAAAACAAATAGAACAGAATAGAATAAAATATAATATATATATTGTATTTTTTTCTATTCTGTTCTATTGTTTTTATATTCGATTCTTTTCAATACTTTCGATTCTATTCTAATCTTTTCGATTTGAATTTGAATTCATTCTATACGAAATTCGAATTTCGGAAGATGGTTTTATAAATATATATATATATATCTATATCTATCTATATCTATATATATATAGATATAGATATATATATATAGATAGATAGATAGATAGATAGATAGATAGATAGATAGATAGATAGATAGATAATCTATCTATAACCATTTTCCGAAATTCAAATTTCATATAGAATTAAATCGAATTTGAATAGAAAATATTCGAAAATAATAGAAAACAATATCATAAAAAAACAATAGAACAAATCAGAATATATATATATATATATATATATATATATATATATATATATATAACCATGTTCTGACATTCGAATTTCGTATAGGTTGAATTTGAATTCCAATTAGAAAAGATTAGAATATAAATAGAAAATAAACTCGAAAAACAAATAGAACAGAATAGAATAAAATATAATGTATATATTGTATTTTATTCTATTCTGTTCTATTGTTTTTCTATTCAATTCTTTCCAATATTTTCGATTCTATTCTAATCTTTTTGATTCGAATTTGAATTCATTCTATACAAAATTTGAATTTCGGTAGTTTGGTTTTATAAATATTTAACCACTTAACGACCGCTCACTGTACATATACGTCGGCACAATGGCACCGACAGGCACAATCACGTACAGTGTACATGATTGCCTTTGAACAGTTGGGGGGTCCAATTTGTCTAGGAGCGTTCCGAGATGGGGGGGCGGCCATTCGATTCCGGCCACCCCCTCGCGATCGATCCCGGCGAATGGAAATGCCCCCTCTGTCTGTGTAATGTACACACAGGCAGAGGAAACAGGAGGAAGTGATGTCATCTCTTGTGCGGCGCTCACATATACCGAGCGCCGTACAAGAGAAGACATCAAGATTAGTGCACAAACACTACACTAACACCAGCACACATAGGCACATAAATCGCCCCCCCCCCCAGGCCCCCCCAGATCACCCCCCAGCCCCCAGTCACAGTGTCACTGATTGCAGTGACCATTTATTTACTGATCACTGCAATCAGTGACATTTGTGACTGTAAAAGTGTCACTACAGTTTAGTTTTAGGTCCAGTGTAGCCCCCTAACCCCCCCTAATAAAGGTTTAACCCCTTGATCACCCCCAGATAACCCTTTCACCCCCTAGCACCGCCGTTGCTAAGCGATCATTTTTCTGATCGATGTCTTAGTGTCGGTGATGCAGATCGGTAGCCAGTAATTTTTTTTAGGTTCGCCGCAGGTTTTTATAGCGTCAGGTACCCCCATAAATTATCTAATAAAGGTTTAACCCCCTTGATCGCCCCCCAGGTAACCCTTTCACCCCCTATCACCACTGTCGCTAAGCGATCATTTTTCTGATCGATGTCTTAGCGTCGGTGATGCAGATCGGTAGCCAGTTTTTTTTTTTTTTTAGGTTCGCCGCAGGTTTTTATAGCGTCAGGTACCCCCATAAATTATCTAATAAAGGTTTAACCCCCTTGATCGCCCCCCAGGTAACCCTTTCACCCCCTATCACCACTGTCGCTAAGCGATAATTTTTCTGATCGCTGTCTTAGCGTCGGTGATGCAGATCAGTAGCCAGTATTTTTTTTTTAGGTTCGCCGCAGGTTTTTATAGCGTCAGGTACCCCCATAAATTATCTAATAAAGGTTTAACCCCCTTGATCGCCCCCCAGGTAACCCTTTCACCCCCTATCACCACTGTCGCTAAACGATCATTTTTCTGATCGCTGTCTTAGCGTCGGTGATGCAGATCGGTAGCCAGTAATTTTTTATAGGTTCGCCGCATGTTTTAATAGCGTCAGGTACCCCCATAAATTATCTAATAAAGGTTTAACCCCCTTGATCGCCCCGCAGGTAACCCTTTCACCCCCTATCACCACTGTCGCTAAACGATCATTTTTCTGATCGCTGTCTTAGCGTCAGTGATGCAGATCGGTAGCCAGTATTTTTTTTTAGGTTCGCCACAGGTTTTTATAGCGTCAGGTACCCCCATAAATTATCTAATAAAGGTTTAACCCCCTTGATCACCCCCAGGTAACCATTTCACCCCCTATCACCACTGTCGCTAAGCGATCATTTTTCTGATCGCTGTCTTAGCGTCGGTGATGCAGATCAGTAGCCAGTAGGGCTGTTACTGATTAAAATTTTCGTGTTCGATTAATCAATTTTTTTTAATCGATTAATCGACTAATTTCGATTAATTATAACGCACATAGATATCCAACTACTTTTAGCTGATCTCCTTGCAGGTGGATTCCCAGTGCAGCTACCAACCACTGGAAAGATACCACTGGAAAGATACCAACCACAGGATACAAAAAACACACAAAGGCAGCGCTCGATGGGAATAGCATTAAAACTTTTATAGTCTTCAAGTAGGTAACAAAATAAATATTGCACTGGAGATAAAATCTATGGTAGCAAAAGCATGGTAGTAAAAGCAGTCATAAAAACATGTATCTAAGCATGATACTGGTATAAAAATGTGTACAACGATACCACTGCTGAATCCATATGAGAAGGGGCTAACATCAGTCCGTCGGCATGTAGATGTCCTGTGAAGGGAACTATCACAACTCCCAGTGGATGGCTGTAGAATCCCAGGTTGATAGAGGGAAATGTAACAGCCCTTGCGTGTGGCAGATAGTAAGGTCCCGCCGGCATGCAGATATGAAGGCACAGCAAAGGAGCCATTCAGATGGACACGGCAAGCCCAAAGAATTTTGATCGAATTTTGATCGATCAAAATAATTTTGATCGATCAAAGCAATTAATCGATTAATCGAGGAATTAATAGTTAATTTCCACAGCCCTAGTAGCCAGTAATTTTTTTTAGGTTCGCCGCAGGTTTTTATAGCGTCAGGTACCCCCATAAATTATCTAATAAAGGTTTAACCCCCTTGATCGCCCCCCAGGTAACCCTTTCACCCCCTATCACCACTGTCGCTAAGCGATCGTTTTTCTGATCGCTGTCTTATTGTCGGTGATGCAGATCGGTAGCCAGTTATTTTTTTTAGGTTCGCCGCAGGTTTTTATAGCGTTAGGTACCCCAATATATTACCTAATAAAGGTTTAACCCCCTTGATCGCCCCCCAGGTAACCCTTTCACCCCCTATCACCACTGTCGCTAAGCGATCATTTTTCTGATCGCTGTCTTATTGTCGATGATGCAGATCGGTAGCCAGTAATTTTTTTTTAGGTTCGCCGCAGGTTTTTATAGCGTCAGGTACCCCCATATATTATCTAATAAAGGTTTTAATCCCCTAATTACCCCTAGTTAACCCTTTCACCAGTGACCATCATATAAGTGTTACGGGTGACGCTGGTTAGTTAGTTTGCTTTTTATAGTGTCAGGGCACATGCCGTATATAACCCAATAAAGGTTTAACCCCCTGATCGCCCGGCGGGTGATATCAATTAGGTTTTAGCGTCAGAGAGGGTCTGCGTCACACCCCAGGCAGCGTCAGGTTAGTGCCAGTAACGCTAACACCCACGCGTGAAGCATACACCCTCCTTAGTGGTATAGTATCTGATCAGATCAATATCTGATCTGATCAGATCTATACTAGCGTCCCCAGCAGTTTAGGGTTCCCAAAAACGCAGTGTTAGCGGGATCAGCCCAGATACCTGCTAGCACCTGCGTTTTGCCCCTCCGTCCAGCCCAGGCCACCCAAGTGCAGTATCGATCGATCACTGTCACTTGCAAAACACAACACACATAACTGCAGCGTTCGCAGAGACAGGCCTGATCCCTGCGACTCCAGTGCTGTAGGAGGTGATTTCACCACCACAGTTAAAAAAAAAAAGCAAATATGCCGAAGCATTGGGGCAGCAGGGGCGGAGGAGCGATTTTGCTCCTAATGCCGCGTACATACGGTCAAAATTCCGACGGAGGCTTGCCCGTGGAAAAGTCTGACCATGTGTGTGCGGCATAACTTTTTTGCAGGAGGATGCACCCATGCTTCGGCATATATAGATGGTGCATGTATGCCCATCATTGGAAGTGGGTGGATGAAGGGCGGTATTCTAATGGTGGGCATACCCACCCGATCAATCTCTTTTTTCATTCAGCCAACTGGCTGCATGAAAAAAAAAGATTACAATACATGTCCAACAAGGACCAGCAACGTACTGGTATGTTGCTGGACTTTGAATGTTTATACCAGAATGATGCCTGCGGGTTTAGGTATCATCTTGGTATCATTCTTTTCAGCCAGCGGCCAGCTTTCATGTAAAAGCAATCCTAGTGGCTAATTAGCCTCTGGACTGCTTTTACAAGCAGTGGGAGGGAATGTGTCCCCCCCCCCCGGATATAAAAAGCGCCATTGGGAAATTGGGAAAGCATTTTATCACACCGATCTTGGTGTGGTCAGATGCTTTGAGGGCAGAGGAAAGATCTAGGGTCTAGACCCCAGTTTTTTCAAAAAAAGAGTACCTGTCACTACCTATTGCTATCATAGGGGATATTTACATTCCCTGAGATAACAATAAAAATGATAAAAAATAAAAATATGGAAGGAACAATTTAAAAATAAAATAAAAAAGCAAAATTAATAATAAAAAAAAAAAAAAAAAAAGCACCCCTGTCCTGCCCTGCTCTTGCCCAATGGCGAACGCAAGCGTCGGTCTGGCGTCATATGTAAACAGCAATTGCACCATGCATGTGAGGTATCACCGCGAAGGTCAGATCGAGGGCAGTAATTTTAGCAGTAGACCTCCTCTGTAAATCTAACGGGGTAACCTGTAAAGGCTTTTAAAGGCTTTTAAAAATGTATGTAGTTTGTCGCCAATGCGCGTTTGTGCGAAATTTTAAAGCATGTCGTGTTTGGTATCTATGTACTCGGCCTAAGATAATCTTTTTTATTTCATCAAACATTTGGGCAATATAGTGTGTTTTAGTGCATTAAAATTAAAAAAAGTGTATTTTTTCCCAAAAAAATGCGTTTGAAAAATCGCTGCGCAAATACTGTGTAGAAAAAAAAATGCAACACCCACCATTTTATTCTGTAGGGCCTTTGCTTTAAAAATATATATAATGTTTGGGGGTTCAACATAATTTTCTTGCAAAAAAAAATATGTTTTCATGTAAACAAAAAGTGTCAAAAAGGGCTTTGTCTTCAAGTGGTTAGAAGAGTGGATGTAAGCTTCCTAATGTTGTGTATAAAATGCCAGAACAGTTCAAAACCCCCCCAAATGACCCCATTTTGGAAAGTAGACACCCCAAGCTATATACTGAGAGGCATGTCGAGTCCATGGAATATTTTATATGTTGACACAAGTTGCGGAAAAAATACAATTTTTATTTTATTTTTTGCACAAAGTTGTCACTAAATGATATATTGCTCAAACATGCCATGGGCATATGTGGAATTACACCCCAAAATACATTCTGTTGCTTCTCCTGAGTACGGGGATACCACATGTGTGAGACTTTTTGGGAGCCTAGCCGCGTACGGGACCCCAAAAACCAATCACCGCCTTCAGGCTTTCTAAGGGTGTAAATTTTTGATTTCACTTCTCACTGCCTATCACAGTTTCGGAGGCCATGGAATGCCCAGATAGCACAAACCCCCCCCCCAAATGACCCCATTTTGGAAAGTAGACACCCCAAGCTATTTGCTGAGAGGTATTGTGAGTATTTTGCAGATCTCGCTTTTTGTCACAAAGTTTTGAAAATTGAAAAAAAAAAAAAAAAATCTTTCTTCATTTTCAAAAACAAATGAGAGCTGTAAAATACTCACCATGCCTCTCAGCAAACAGCTTGGGGTGTCTACTTTCCAAAATGGGGTAATTTGGGGGGTTTTGTGCTATTTTGGCATTTTATGGCCTTCGAAACTGTGATAGGTAGTGAGGAGTCAAATCAAAAATTTGTGCCTAGAAATCCTGAAGGCGGTGCTTGGTTTTCGGGGTCCCGTACGCGGCTAGGCTCCTAAAAAGTCCCACACATGTGGTTTCCCCGTACTCAGGAGAAGCAGCAGAATGTATTTTGGGGTGCAATTCCACATATAACCATGGCATGTGTGAGCAATATATCATTTAGTGACAACTTTTTGTAATTTTTTTATATTTTTTTGTCATTATTCAATCACTTGGGACAAAAAAAAATATTCAATGGGCTCAACAGGCCTCTCAGCAATTTCCTTGGGGTGTCTACTTTCTAAAATGGGGTCATTTGGGGGGGGGTTTTGTGCTATTTTGGCATTTTATGGCCTTCAAAACTGTGATAGGTAGTGAGGAGTGAAATCAAAAATTTGCGCCCTTAGAAATCCTGAAGGCGGTGCTTGGTTTCCGGGGTCCCGTACGTGGCTAGGCTCCTAAAAAGTCCCACACATGTGGTATCCCCATACTCAGGAGAAGCAGCAGAATGTATTTTGGGGTGCAATTCCACATATAACCATGGCATGTGTGAGCAATATATCATTTAGTGACAACTTTTTGTAATTTTTTTTTTTTTGTCATTATTCAATCACTTGGGACAAAAAAAAAAAATATTCAATGGGCTCAACAGGCCTCTCAGCAATTTCCTTGGGGTGTCTACTTTCTAAAATGGGGTAATTTGGGGGGGTTTTGTGCTATTTTGGCATTTTATGGCCTTCAAAACTGTGATAGGTAGTGAGGAGTGAAATCAAAAATTTGCGCCCTTAGAAATCCTGAAGGCGGTGCTTGGTTTCCGGGGACCCCCCCCCGTGGCTAGGCTCCTAAAAAGTCCCACACATGTGGTATCCCCGTACTCAGGAGAAGCAGTAGAATGTATTTTGGGGTGCAATTCCACATATAACCATGGCATGTGTGAGCAATATATCATTTAGTGACAACTTTTTGTAATTTTTTTTTTTTGTCATTATTCAATCACTTGGGACAAAAAAAAAATAATATTCAATGGGCTCAACATGCCTCTTAGCAATTTCCTTGGGGTGTCTACTTTCCAAAATGGGGTCATTTGAGGGGGGGTTTTGTACTGCCCTGCCATTTTAGCACCTCAAGAAATTAGATAGGCAGTCATAAATTTAAAGCTGTGTAAATTCCAGAAAATGTACCCTAGTTTGTAAACGCTATAACTTTTGCGCAAACCAATAAATATACGCTTATTGACATTTTTTTTACTAAAGACATGTGGCTGAATACATTTTGGCCTAAATGTATGACTAAAATTGAGTTTATTCGATTTTTCTTTAACAAAAAGTAGAAAATATCATTTTTTTTCAAAATTTTCGGTCTTTTTCCGTTTATATCGCAAAAAATAAAAATCGCAGAGGCAATCAAATACCATTAAAAGAAAGCTCTATTTGTGGGAAGAAAAGGACACAAATTTCGTTTCGGTACAACATTGCATGTCCGCACAATTTACAGTTAAAGCAGCGCAGTGCAAAATTCTGAAATCACCTTTGGTCCTTTAGCTACCAAATGGTCCGGGGCTTAAGTGGTTAAATACCGTGTGATGTCATCACCTCCCCCCCTCCTCCATCTAGAGAGACAATCACCTCCATACACCATCCAATCAGAGCTCAGAATCTCCATCCATCCCCCACACTCACTAATACCCCACACATTATTTTAGCACATCTCCTGTAGTCTATTAATAGCTATTTCATTTATTTATTTTTTGCAGATTACGATCCATTTCCTTTATTTCCAGCAGATCTCCTGCAGACTATTAGCATCTATTTCATTTATGAATGGAGGAACGGTTTGAGGAAGAGACAACAAGAGAGACATCATCACCGCTTATATCTCTATACACAGGGAAATGGCTGCTAATAGTTTGCAGGAGACAAAGTATTAGTAGTAGTAGTTTGCAAAAAAAAATGAAATAGATGCTTATAGTCTGCAGATCTGATGAGAAAATGAAATAGATACTAATAGTCTGCAGGAGATCTGAAAAAAATTATATAAATGCTAATAGTCTGCAGGAGATTTGATGGAAACAAGTAGTAATCTGTAAAAAAAAAATAGATGTTAATAGTCTGCAGGAGATCTGCTAAAATAAAGGAAATGGCTGCTCTAATGCAAAAAAAGAAAATGAAAAGAAAAATGAAATAGATGCTAATAGTCTGCAGGAGATCTGCAAAAAATGAAATAGATCTGAAATTACACCACCATGCATTTTGAATTCTCTACGTGGCAATAAAGCAACAACGTCAGTTAATCTCACCACCTGTGATACCTGTTCAGTCCTTGCAGTCCCACTACTTATTTTTTTTGCAGCGGTTGCAATGTCCACAGTTGGTGTACTTTCCTTGTTAAGTTTTAGTTCATTGATCTTGTCTTGGATGATGAGTAGGTAAGACATGCCTTGATCTTCTAACTTCTCCAGCTGATCGCTTCTCAAGTAGTCTTCAATAAATTCAACGAGTTCCATTTCATTGGTACCAGTCACTGATGGAACGTCCACATCTCTTTCATCTTCCAGCGTAATAGCGAGGCTATGCAGCTGTTCTTCACTAAGCAGATGAAGTTGTTTCCGGATATCCCGCATCAGCGCACGACGAGGAGACGCCATATCTGTTGCACTCTGAAGACTTCCACTCACAAGGCAGATGACACTCACGACTCTCCTTGTAGCTCTGTAGTAGGCTCACGCTTGTCTCGTGCTTCCCTTTCACTGGTAACACAACGAATCCCGGCACACGAGCCCCCAAAATGTTACCTGCCTCAAAATGTGAATTAAGAGAGCCGATAATTGTAGACGTGATGAGATAAGGTGATCAGCTTGGCGTGGACTGCAAAGAATCACACAAACAGCATGAGACAAGACCACTGGGTTTTATGGCTGGAGAAAGTTTGACTTTTACATAACAATACATCTTTTACATTTTTATAATCACATGTTTATAACTATTAACAATATAGAATACAGATTTTAACTGAAGTATTTTAAAATGTAGTTACACAATGACCATTGTTATATTTTAATAACATATATATTCCTGTTATTCCGTGTTATAGATGATGATCTTTATGGTACACTTTAACTGTGCAATACTCATTTTGACAATGCCATGCTTTAATCCAAACATTATTTCTGTAGTTCTCTTTTTTAACCACTAGATGGTGCACATGAAGCAATGCATAAGCTTTACATATAGGTTTTTCCTTAAGAATATCAGTTTTCAACATGTGCTTTTCTAACTTTATGGAACTTGTATAAACCAGGTTTCAATATTCCTATTTAGAACGGTTTAGTGCTTCTAATAGACATTTATTCTGACTAATGCAGTATTTTCATGTTTTTATGCCCTTTTCACTTGTTTCTCACACATGCTGTTCTAAACTGATAATATCAGTAACACTATAGAATACAGTCTGCTGGAACTTTCCCTGCATCTGCTCCAGATGTCTAAGAATCTTTCTATTATAGTTTAATGCAGAGTAAGTGTGGGTTGTAACCCAGGCCAGTTTTTTTGCCATTTGTGTCCATTTGGAGATTTCCCTTCACTTCTTGTCACATAGCCAAAACAGGAAGTGAGAGTACATCTCTCAAAGTGAGGGAATCATGGGGTTTCAGGGTCACAGGGACGTGCCGTGAGGTCAGTGGCTGGTGAGACACTGGCTAGTATCAAAGCCAGATACACACAGGTTAAATACGCCGCAATCGTTAGAGTGAGAGCAATAATTCTAGCACTAGACCTTCTCTGTAACTCTAAACATGTAACCTGTAAAAAAAATTAAAGCGTCGCCTATGGAGATTTTTAAGTACTGAAGTTTGGCGCTATTCCACAAGTGTGCGCAATTTTAAAGTGTGACGTGTTAGGTATATATTTACTCAGCGTAACATCATCTTTCACATTATACCAAAAAATCGGGCTAACTTTAGTGTTTTTTTTTAATTAATTTTTTTATTCATGAAACAGTTTAAAAAAAAACAAAAAAAACCTGTTTGAATAATTGCTGCACAAATACTGTGCAACATTAAAAAAAAACCACAATATTTACCCCAATTTTCAGTTAAAGTAACGCAGTGCTGTATCACAAAAAAAAATCCTGGTCATGAAGGGGGTAAAACTTTCCAGGGCTGAAATGGTTAAAATTGCGTGCGCTCATGGAATGGTGAAAACTATGGGCAAAGGGGCCCCTGACATGTGCATTTAATTCGTACTTGCATGAATGTACGGTGGGGGGCTCAAAAAAAAATTTTTGGAGGGGATTTTAAGTTCTTGGGTCTAACTTACATTTTTTGCTTTTTTTTATTTCTTTTTTCAACGAAATTTTTTTTCAGCTCATAGAGGACAAAAGGTTTTGCATTTTTTGGTCACAGGCTCCCTTTTATGAAACATCAGGTGTCTTAAAGAGGTCTCACCTGCCCTCCAATGAAGCTAATGGAGTGCAAATCACACTCCATTAACTTCTTCTCCAGCCATACTGGCTGGGGAAAGTGATCCAAGTTGCTTCTGAATTTTTATTTTTATTTTTATCAATATTTTTCTCTGGCATTTCTTGCTTTTTCATAGGAGAGAATTGGACACATCAAATGCTGCTGAAGAGGTAATTTAAGGGTACTTTGCATTGCACTATGCAGATTTCATGCATTATCCCAAGACATTTTATAACTAAAGCCCCGTACACACGGTCAGACTTTTGCCTAACAAACTTCGTTTTAAGCAAGTTGGACCAACAATTCGACCGTGTGTACGCTCCATCGGACAAACTTTTTTCGTTTGGTTTTGGATTTCATCGGACAAAAGTTGGGTCTGCAAACGGACAAACTTTTGCCCAACAAAAGTCCAATGGAGCAAAGTCCGACCGTGTGTACAGATAACCATCGGATTTTAGTCCGATGGACAAAACAACTAATGTTAAAATCAACCAACAATAGCAGAAGTTGACCAAAGGGTGGCAGTAAAGAGCAGAATACGATGTTGTAAGAAGTTTTAAGAAAGTTTGCAGAAAAGTCCGAGCGTGTGTATGCTATGGGTGTTTCCAACCAACTCCATTCGGACAAAAAAACACAGAAAAGTCCGATATAAGTCCGACCGTGTGTACGAGGCTTAAGATTGCTTGCAAACAGACATACCAGTTCTTAACCACTGTTCCTAAATGGAATCTCCACAATTTCTGGGATAGTGTATGACAATAGCAAAGCTGTATGGGAGGAGCTGCATACATTCACAATGCTAGTTCTAGATGTGCGCATGTGTATAAAAATCATAAGAAGAAATTTTGGATAATTTTGGACCAGCTTTCCAAATTGCAGTGTCTTGCAGCAGTAGAGTTCTCATTTCAAATCCAGACCAGAGCACTAACTGTGTTAAAGTTTGTATGTTCTCCGTGTGCTTGTTTGGGTTACCTCCAGGTACTTTATTAGCCATGATGACCTCCTAAGCACCTTGTGTTCCCACTGAGAAAAACACTATAGAAATACAAATTACATAGGTTAAACATATGCAGCCCAAGCCCTTTAATTACAAGAAATATTTCTCCATTGTAATAATGGCCATATGCAACCGCAATAAGGTGTCCTTTTATGAAACTGCGGTAAAATACCGCTATTCAGTTCTCAGACATTCTCAGAGGAGATCGCTCTCCTCTGAGTGCCTGTGTATGAAGCTCTGTAGCTCGCTTCTCATGTTGAGTTGAGAAGCGAGCTACAAATGCCGGGAACTCCTGAGAATGGCTCCTCTCACTGTAATCTTGCGCGATGTAGCGGGATTACAGTATGAGGAAATGTAAAATACAAAAGTTGATCACGAACCAGGACACATTATACACCACATATTAATAAAATAATAAAGTTACATTCCCCCTACACAATATACATTAACCTAATTATTAAAAAACATTGTTTTTTTATCAATATTTAAAGATCATACATGTGCTTACTTAAATGTGAATGGTGTATAGTAAATTCATGGAATCCACATATGTAATGCACCATTCATATAAATGAAAAATACATTTATAATTATTATAATTTTTTTTTAATAAAGTATACAAATATACTTTTAGGGTTTACAATTTTTTTTACTAATAAATTAAAAATTATATAAAAATTACTTTAATAATAGCATTTTAATGCAGGTAGAATAATATATATATATATATATATATATATATATAAAGAAAAGTTAAAGAGGAAGTAAAGCCATTTTTTTTTAAACCCTGCAAAAGAAAGGCATAATGAGCTAGTATGCATAGCATACTAGCTCATTATGAATGACTTACCTGAGATCGAAGCCCCCGCAGCGGTCCTCGGTCACCTCCGCCCCCGCCGCCATCTTGCCTCGATGTCCCATCACTGCCGTCAGTGTATCGCCGATCCGGCGCTGTGATTGGCCGGAGCAGCGATGACGTCACACGCATGCGTGCTCGGGCCTGCAAGAACCCATTCAGAAAACCGTCAATGAAACCGGCCCGCTAGTGCGCATGCATGTGACGTCATCGGCGCATCGGTTTGTAGTAAATATCTCCTAGCATGAGAGACTGAGAGCGATAACACCAAATTTAACACACCTGATCCCCATTCACAAATGAGACCTTGTAACACTAACAAGTCACATGACACCGGGGTGGGAAAATGCCTAATTGTGCCCAATTTGGACATTTTTACTTAGGGGTGTACTCACTTTTGTTGCCAGCGGTTTTGACATTAAAGCGGAGGTTCGTACAAAAAGTGAACCTCTGCTTTTTGGAACCCACCCCCCCTCCGGTGTCACATTTGGCACCTTTCAGGGGGGGGGGGGAGTTCAGATACCTGTCTAATACAGGTATTTGCACCACTTCCGGGTTCTGACTCCCGGACGCATTGCTGTGCATATCACATGCAATGTTTGTGCGATATTAATTTAAATCATATTGCATTTGCACCAAAATGATACAGGACCCTTTATGTGGCCCGCACTGAAACGGATCGCATGGGTGTTCACACCCATGCGATCCGATTGCTGCACCATTTCATATTTCACACTGCGATCTGTGAAATGATCTGGGGGTGTCATTAACTTTACATTGACAGCCGCAGCAGTGCGCAGATGTCAATGCAGGTGCGATGTGGAAACCGCACAGGATCACGCTGGTTCCCGCATCGCACAAGTGTGAACCCAGCCAGAGACGTGAACACGTAAATAAAATATATATATATAATATATCTATATGTATCTATATATAGATATATATGTATATATATATAGATATATCTATATATAGATCTATATATATCTATATATATATATATATATAGATAGATATAGATAGATATAGATATATATATAGATATATATAGATATAGATATATAGATATATATAGATATAGATATATAGATATATACCTATATTTATATATATATATATATTTATATATAGATATATATATCTGTATGTGTATATATATGTATATATGTATACACACACACACACATACACATTGAAATAAACACACACACACACATATATATATGCTATATGCTATATATATATACATATATATACAGTATAGATTGCTAACCTGCTCGTTTTGGGGTGTGTATTGGTGGGGAAGATGTGCTCTGACTCAATGGCGTCACCAGGGGGGGACCAGAGGGGGCCATGGCCCCCCCAACATTATACTGTGCCCCCCTATGTGCCCCCCCAGTTAAAAAAAACTGACAGTGGGAATGAAGGGGACAGGTATGGACTGAGCCGCTGTATTGCTGTCTCCGGCTCTGCCTCCACCTCCTGAGTCTACTCCCGGCCACTGGTTGCTACAGCCGCCTCGCATCTAGCAACCAGTGACGTCAGAGCCGGCATGGATAGCTCTCTTCACTCCTTCCTCTCTCGACACAGCCGATCTGCTCCCTCTCCCCTCTCCTGTGTGTGCTTCAAGGGAAGTCAAGTGTGAAGCTAACAAGCTCACACTTCCCATGGTACACACACAGGAGAGGGGAGAGGGAGCAGATCGGCTGTGTCTCCTCTTTCATCATTCCGTGGGAGAGAGGAAGAAGGGGAGGGAGAGCTATCAATGCCGGCTCTCGGGCTCTAAACTGTTCCATGGGAGAGAGCTCTCAGCTCAGAACCGTGTTGGAAGGCAGACGGCATCACGAGCACTGATGGGAGACACTAAAAAGAGGCACTAATGAACGCTGATACAGGGGGGCGCCAGGTGGGTGCTGTAGCTCCTCCATAATTTCACATAAAGCACCCCCATCAGCAGCTGCCTTGGGAAGATATTTACTGTAGCCTGGGTGTGCTGCTACCAGTGACACTCCCGCTCCTCAGCCCGCCCCTATGTGTATGGAGATCGGAAAACAGCATAACAGTTGCAGGGCTAGAGGATCTCATTCCTGTGCCCCGTGCAGCATAAGGAGGGAGGGATCCTGGAAGCACCTGCTCAGTATTATCCAATCATGCTGTGCCTGTGCTACAACCCCTCCCACTTTCCCTGCCGCCTTGTTTTGAGATCAGGCAGCAGCTCCAGAGGAAAAAGAAGAAGCCAGGCCCCTCAGCTCTCTAACTCCCATGTGAGTCTCTTTTTATGTACTTCATGGAGGAGAGAAGAAGATTGTGCAGCAGCTTGCAGAGTGATAGGTGTGTGGTTTAGTGCAGACAGACAGTAGTGTTCTCCAGAGGGGGACAGGACAAGGGGAAAACATACTCTTATAAGTTATGTATGGTGTAGTTATCAGGCTGTTAGATCCTCAGCATCAGAAGACAGAACACACAGACCTCATACATTGATTTATATCAGCACAAATCATGTTTATTACAGAGACTTCTGTGACAAGGAGAAATGAACCCCTGAGATCTGTGTGTTCTGTCCCTTTCCTGTCTCTGCTAGCTCCATCTTTAACCCTTTTGGCTCATGCACACTAGTTTTGCCCTCTAAAGAGCAATCCAACATTTAGATTGCTCTTTAGAAAACATTAGACAGGTGGTGAGAAGGTGTTCTATCACCTCCTCCTCGCCTGCTTTATCTCCTTGAACCCCACACTAGTGCACCACAACTGTGTGCATTGCAGAGCATCCCTATTCACTTGAATGGGCTGTGTTCAGTGGGTGGTAGCACCTGCCAAAAGCCACAGGTACCCACCATGACAAAAAACATCAAGACCACAGCATGTGTATACCTCCAGCTGCTGCCTATGCAGCTAAAAGGGTAGCAGTTGGGGTGGTAACAATGTGGCTCAATTGAATAATTTTACAGCCCCCTAACCACTAGTGTGAATGATCCCCAACATTTCTGGTGTGGTGTCACAATCAATCTCAATATAAGTAAAGTGAACTTTCCCTCTCCCTCATCATGTTACCATAAAGGTTTTATTTTTACGAATCTAATAAATATATATGCCACCAATGTAAGGGCTCATTTACATTTGCAGCAAGAGGGCAAAAAAGTAGGCATTTGAGCAATGGGTTTATTGTCACCTGAACCACTGGTCATTATCCCTGCAGAGCCTGGACCAACTCTGTGACATCAGCCGACAGCGGGCTTTAGCGGAGGGGCAGAGCTGAAGCAGTGATGTCCAGAGTGGCATGCACTTTGTGGATTGTCTGTGGTGTAAGCTTATTACTGGTTTGCAGACTCTCAAAATTTAGAGCTAGGACTGCAGAAAATGGGGTGCCTTGATGGGGCTCTGTAGCTTACGCATGTATTTGCAAATGTGTGCTGACTAAACTCCGCCTTTTAACGCATACTGTTAGACAGAATAATTTGATTGGTTAGCAGACTGGTCAGTAAGTTGATCTGAGAATGTCTTTGGTTTTGTTTTGCATGTATTGCCCTTCCATGTGCTCCTTGCTGCAAAGGCCAGTTATAGGTGAGGGCATGGGCCATTTGTTTGTACTGAAATTTAAAAGTGCAATACTTGCACTTTCAAATAAATAATCTTTGAATGGGTTTATGCACTACGGTAAATTTTATTTTCCATGCATATATTATGACTGCAGCTAACGTGATGATTGGCAAGCCTTTGAAAACTGCAATGCAGCTTATTCATTTGGAGCCAGTCAGAGTGGGATTGTGCTGCCGGATTACAATTAAGTGTGTTTGGGCCTATGTATTGTGGCTGCAGCCTCTGGTAGCGCCCTGTATGCTCACAGTTGTGATGGTGGCGGCGCACCAAAGTGGGTGTAAAGATCTTAAATATCCAGATGAACTTTTGTTTTATTGCACATGTCACTTTATTTTTGGTGGAGGAACAATGAAATGGCGGCTAATAGCCGTCAGGTGATCCGCTTTTGTTCATAATGCATAAATTAATCTGATGGTTTCAACTTTATTCACTTTTGTTTAGTTATGTATGTATCACTTTGTTTGCACTCAGCACTTTAATTTTGCACAGCATGAAATCGGCACGAATCAGCACATCTATTTATTTAATATTCAGGTATTTCTCAAAGTGTTTGTTCATTCACACGTAATGCAGTGTGCTGTTTTCTCCATGTTATTATCATTTTTTTAAATCTTTTAGTGAATTACCACTAAGCACTTTAGTTTCTATGCACATTTATCAGATTCTATTTAACCTATTTCTCTTAGGCCACGGTCGGGTGTTCTCTCTGCATGCCCACTATGAACCGTGGCATGCTAAGTGCTAGTGGTGCAACGGATCGGTGACGATCCGTGATCCGAACGGGTCACCCCGTTCGGATCGGCACACACCGCGATCCGCGGCCTCGGCCTTAGGAAAGGCCGCGGCTTTGGCCTAGCTCCGGAGCCGCGGCCATCTTGGTACACCCGGGGGCGGCGGCCGCCTTGTGACGTCATCACCCCTCGCTGCTCGTGGATTTGAACTGGCCGGCGGGAGAGACTGGTAAGTGGGGGAGATGCCCATTACTGGGGGAGATTGTGGATATTACATACAGGGGGAAGATTGTGGATATTACATACAGGGGGAAGATTGTGGATATTACATACAGGGGGAAGATTGTGGATATTACATACAGGGGGAAGATTGTGGATATTACAGTGGGGGGGGGGGTGACGTGGATATTAGTAATTTATTTATTTTTTTGGCCAATCCGAAAATGATCCGATCCGTGGCTCTGATCCGAGGATCGATCCGATCCGTTGCACCCCTACTAAGTGCTTTAATTATTCTTATTTTTTTTTTGTGTTCCCTAGGTATGTCACAATACTAGCAACACCCATGCACCATAGTGAGAGGCAGTATTTTGCTTTTTCTAGCTAATAACTTATAAGCAATGATGGAGGGGAGTCAGGAACCTATCTGTGGTCTGCAGAGCAATCTTGCATCTCCTGACATCTAGTCTATAGTAGCCTGCTGGGACATAGGGCTGTCATCGTTGGCAGATTGATATGAGAAGAGCAGTTGTTTGTGGTGCAAACGAGGAAGTGGTCTAAAAGAGCTTCCGGTGTTGGCATGGGACAAAGTGTGACTGAGGCTTTAGATGACTCTCTGGCTTCTTTGCAGCCCTTAAAGTGGAAGTAAACAATTTTTCGCCACTTGTACCTACAGGTAAGCCTATAATAAGGCTTACCTGTAGGTACAGTGAATATCTCCTAAACCTGCACCATTTAGGAGATTATTCCCTTTGCATGCAGGCAGTGACGTCACCGGCACATGCACTCTGAAGGGACGGTATATCCGTGCCATCGCTTCAGAGCTTTGTGTGCGGTGGAGTGACATCAACCCGGCACAGCCAATCAGACAGCTGGAGGACGCAAACCCGGAGGGAAGACCGGGTGAAGATGGAGGCGACTGTAAGTGGTGACATCACAGCACTGGAGGGCTTTGTTCTAAGGTAAGTATTTCATAATGTGCTAGTATGTAATGCATAGTAACACATTATTCCTTTATTTTGCAGGTTTTTTTTAAAAAAATAGCACTAATGGGCACTGATGGGAGGCGCTAATGAGCACTGATATGCTGCACTGATGGGCTGCAATCTTCGGTATAGCGTTTTATAGTTGGCCCCCCTACTTTTGTCCCTGACCCCACATGTGCCCCCCCTAAATATGAAAGCTGGAGACGCCACTGCTCTGACTGTATGGCTGCTAGTGGATGAAAGAAGGAAGTCAAAAGACTTCCTTCTTCCTCCAGAATACTCAGCCAGCTTCGCGCTTCTTTCTCTGATTCTCAACCTCTGAGATGGTGAATCAGAAAGTGAGAATTCTGTAAGAGATCACCAGTGAGGTGCCGAGATCGCACCTTCATACACGGGCCGTTTCTGTGACAGTCAGTTACAGATTCTCACTGTGCTGAGATAATCAGTGGAGAACATGTTCTCCGCTGATTACCTCAGTTTCATACACTGCTAATGACCTGAGATCAGCGGTGAGACTCGGGATCGCCTCTGATCTCAGTTTCATAAAAGGACACCTTACTGTACAAGTTTATCTTTATTAATATAGGTGTCCACAAGATTAGAGCAGAAGATTGAGATGACCACGGGGAGAAGAGAAGACTGCTAAAGGAATGTATGAAAATGCTGTCTGACAAAACATTTTCTGGAACCACAGCGCCTGTTTTGCAACATATACCGTGGCATATGATCAATATTGTATATATGGGAAAATTGTACTTAGTGATATAATTGTATTTGATAATAGGTGACATACTCTAACAGCAGCAATCATAATTATGTACACACCATAAAAGCAAAAAAATAAATAAAAAATGTTGCGCTGTCAAAATACCGTATATACTCGAGTATAAGCCGAGTTTTTCAGCACATTTTTTTGTGCTGAAAATACCCCCCTCGGCTTATACTCGAGTCACCTTTTTGCGCCTGACCTCACGGATTTGGGGACCCGGTACCAGCCGGACGTAGGTTCCCTGGACCCCAATCTTGGCACACTTGTAGCTCCACTTTTCCTCTATAAGTGTGCAAAGATTATTGTCCGGGGGACCTACGGCCAGGGAGCACCGATTTTTCAAACCCGGGCACACCTTCCATAGACTCCCATGTTAAACGGTAATTTCTCTGGTGAGTTTGGGGACAAGGTACCGGCGGGTTGTAGGTACCCTGGATTCGAAACTTAGCATACATATAGCCCCATTTCTCTTCTACAAGTGTGCAAAGTTTGTTGTCTGGAGGACCTACGGCAGGGGAGCACCAAATTTTCAAACCTGGGCACCCCTTCCATAGACTCCCATGTTAATCGTCAGTCTAGTCATGGGCACAGTGAGGCACAGCGAGGCATGCAGATGGACACCCTAGGCTTATACTCGAGTCAATACGTTTTCCCAGTTTTTTGTGGTAAAATTAGGTGCCTCGACTTATATTCGGGTCGGCTTATACTCAAGTATATACGGTAGTGATATATATTATAAACTCTTTCCTCAATGTATTATCAGAGGATATGAACTGTTAAAGTCCTTCACATAATCCAAAACACATTAATTTTTTGTGCTATAAATAAAAAAAGACCGTAAATTTTGTGAAATATTGCCTTTTTTCTTTGTTTCTGTCATAAAATTTAGTAAATTAGTAATTTTTCTTCATACATTTTGGCCAAAATTTATACTGCTACATATCTTTGGTAAAAATAACCCAAATTTGTGGATATTATTTGGTCTTTGTGAAAGTTATAGAGTCTACAAACTATCGTGCCAATCCCTGAAAATTGATCAATCTGATCACACCTGACGGCCTATCTAATTTATTGAGATACTAAGGCCCCTTTCACACTAAAGCGTTTTTACCACGTTTTCGCAGTAAAAATAGCGCTGTAATAACGCCTGAAATAATCCTGCCCCAGCATTCTCAATGTGAAATCTCTGAGGGCTTTCACATTGAGGCGTTGTGCTGGCTGGGCGTTGAAAAAAATCCTGCAAACCGCTTTTTTAGAGCAACTTTAGGGCGCATAAAATAGCGCTGTAAAAACGCCTATCCCCATTGAAATGAATGGGAACCGCGGTAAAAACGCGATAAAAACGCATAGGCATAAGCGTTATTTTAAAAAATAACGCTAACGCGTGTGCGTTTTTACCGCGTTCGCGCTATTTTTTGCGCGAACGCGGTAAAAAGGCATACGCGTTACCGCTATTTTTACCGCGATCGCGGTAAAAATGCGGTAAAATCGCGGTAAAATTGCGTTAAAATCGCGGTACAAAATCTCATAATTTTTTTGTGTTTTTTCAACGCCTCAGTGTGAAAGGGGCCTAACAAGTCTTAAAAGTACAAACACCCCCTAAATGACCCCTTTTTAGAAAGTAGACATTTTAAGGTATTAAGTAAGTAGCGTGGTGAGTGTTTTTAAGTTGTAATTTTTTCCCACAATTCCTTGCAAAATTAAGATTTTTTTTTTTTTTTTTTACAAAATTGTCATATTAACTGGTTATTTCTCTCACAGAGCATATGCATACAACAAATTACACCCCAAAATACATTCTGCTACTCCTTCTGAGTATGGGGATACCACATGTGTGGGACTTTTACACAGCCTGGCCACATACAAAGGCCCAACATTGAAGTGGCACCATCAGGCGATCTACGAGCATAAATTGCACATCTCATTTCTCAACCACCTATTACACTTTTGAAGGCCCTGGAGCACCAGGACAATGGAATTGCCCACAAAATGACCCCATTTTGGAAAGCTAACACCCCAACGTATGATCTATGAGGCATAATGAGTCTTTTGAATGGTTATTTTTTTTTCAGAAGTTTTTGGAAAATGTGGAAAAAAAATAAACGCATTTTATTTACACAAAGTTGTCCATTTATAAGATATTTCCAACACATAGCAAATACATAGCAAAAATGACACCCCAAAATACATTCTGCTACTCCTCCTGAGTATGGGGAAACCACATGTGGGAGACTTTTACACAGCCTATTGTCTATGGTCAGCACAAAGATAAGTATATGGAAAACCACATAGGGTGAGTAAGTAAAAACAGGCGTCTTTATTAAATGGCAAATGCCGGATAAACTCACATTTGTGGGGTGGGTGGGGGTTCAGTCTCCTACGAGTGCCGAGCTCGTCTCCTTACGTCCAGCTGTAAGTGTATCTGTGCTTGAATCCTAATTCAGGCTCTAGGCTCTAGGCTTTGAGGTCCTACTGTCTGGTAAGCTTCTCTGAATTAAGTGTGGTGGAGGTGTCTGTCTTGGTGGTCACAGAAGCTTCACTAATATCTATTGCTGGTGAATGGTCGGCAGCTTGGTTTGTTAAAGCAAAAAAGCCTATAGAAAAAACAAATGCAACCACCACATCTAATGCCGTGTACACACGATCGGATTTTTCGTCGGAAAAAACTTCAATGGTTTTTCCGACGGAATTCCGCTCAAGCTTGGCTTGCATACACACGGTCACACAAAAGTTCTCTGAACTTTCGACTGTCAAGAACGCAGTGATGTACAACACTACGACGAGCCAAGAAAATGAAGTTCAATGCTTCCGAGCATGCGTCAAATTGTTTCCAAGCATGCGTAGGAATTTTGCACGTCGGAATTGGTACACACGATCGTAAATTCTGATCGGAATTTTTCACGTCGGAAAAATAGAGAATCTGCTCTCAATCTTTTGCTGGCGGGAATTCCGACAGCAAAAGTCCGATGGAGCATACAGACGGTCGGAATTTCCGACGAAAAGCTCACACTTTTTAAGGATAATGAATTCTGTTCACAGTTCACATAAAAAATAAAAATAAAGAGAGATTTATTTATTTATTTTGCAAAGGGCTCTTTAATTCTTTTCAGCCTCCCCTAGTATATACTTTCCAATCCTCACGTCTGCAGATGTTGGCAGGTAGAGGTCCCCTTAAGGCTGCATTCACACCTGAGCGTTTTCAGCTCGTAGAACGCCCGAAAAACTTGGTTTTCTCCTGTTCTGTATAACACCAACAGGCTTGACACACAGTCGTTGCCACCGACCGTAAGAACTTGAACTACCTTCTAGAAGCAATGGCCCCTGTCAGAGAAAGGACATCCATCCGGACAGTTACCAGAGGCCCCACCGTCACCAGCGAATGCTGCACCGGGTCTTCGGAAAGGGTCACCTCCCTGGCCTCCTCGTCCTAGATTCGGGCGTCCACACCGGGGGACACCCTAGGAGCCCTCAATCCCTTGCGGAACCCAGTCGAAAGTACTGGGCCCCAGGCCTCCAGAAAGTACCTCACCCGGAGACCACCATCACTCACCCCCAGTCTGAAGGTGCCTGGGCGTGGACCCAGAGCGGAAGACGTCTGCCCCCTTTATACCCTACTACAACAGGCACAGCAGGTTCCCCGCCCCGCTGTACTACTGCCGCGAGAGGACACAAAGGGCACAGATCTCCAATGGTGGTTCAACCCCGGCCCATGGTGACAGCGCCACCTATAGACCCCAAGGAACTGGACACCATTGATATTCCCCACTGGCATAAATTGGTCCATGAATCCTAACAATTATTTCATCTGAGCCTATTACCACTAAGATGCTTCCCCTAAATATGACCACCCGCTACACATCCCCCCCAGTTATTTGACACTGGGCCCCAGTGTCTGGAACCAATTTATGCCCTCTAAATCAGAGTCAGCATTAATCTATTCCAGAGACAAACTAACCAGAAAAAGAAGAAAAAATTGACAATTTAAAAAAAAAATTGTTTGTGCCTGAACCAAAAGGGAAATAAAAAAATAAAAAAACAACATCAAAGAACATACACAGAGATAAACCATTCAATTGCCTAACAATATAAACTTTTCTTTGCTAAGGAGAAAAAATAAATATTTTTCCCCCCTCCCACATCACTGACTAAGATCCGCCCCATTCTCAGCAGACTTGATTAACGTTCTCCTGCAGAGGGAAAAAGAACACATCTAACATAGTATGTGATTTGGAATGAACAGGCCCCCCCCTAGAGGAAACCCCTTCCTTCCAAAAAAAATGATGTGTGGTGTGTGTGTGACCATCGTTGCGCAACACCCCCACCTAGTGGCAGTGTCGCGATATAGAACTCTTTTTCTTGTTCAGGAACCTTCTTCATCTGTACTTTGACCCTGACTCAACTACACCCCAAAGTCTCAGTATCCTTGCGGTGGAGAAAGAAAGGGAGAAAAAAAAAACACAGAACTGCTCCCAATCCTTCCAAAAGTAGGCCTCCCTTTTCGGGTACAGAGTCCCTGAGTTCCGGCAAAGGCACTCCAGAATGTTCAGCAACAAAACACAGGAGTCTATTCTCCTACAGATAGAACCTTGGGTGCCGCAGTATCAGGGGTTTCAAATATTTGTCGAAAGTCTCCATATGGTATTCAACATCATCCCCCTCCTTTCAGAAAATGACCACCCTGTCCGCATGAATGTGCCGACCCAGCATCCATGCAGCTTTACAGTCCTTGAATCTTTTTGAGGCTGTAGGAGAACAGGAAAAGTATCTGCGGGCCTGAGGTACTTTAATGTGAGTCCAGATGAAATCATCGTACCACCGCTGCCTGCAGGCCTCCACTTCATACAAAAGTTATTTTGGCAAGTACGGGTACTCCCACCCATACTCGCTGGCGACCTTCTGGCCAAAAAGACTCTGTAGCCGGGACAAAGGTGGCATTGTAGTGTGGTCTCCCTCACCAGGCAAGACAAGAGCATCCGGATTCCGAGGTGCTTTCATTACCTCAAGGCCGGGCATAGGGGCCCGCAGCGGCACTCGCTTCTGCACAGCAGCAAGTGTAGGCGACTCCGAGGTCGGAAGGGCAGGCAGGGGACCGGGTCCCTCCTCAGGCACCGAGGCCTCCACCCAGGGTGTACTATCCCCAGTGAACATAGGTGGGTCCCTTCTCTCACGGGACGAGGACAGGGGGATTTTGTCCCAGCCCTTCCGTTCAGAAAGCTCATCAATTTCGGCGGCGTCTCCCGCATCGGAGACCGACTCCAGGTCGGAGGTGTCACATGTAGCAGGCCTGTAACTCCGTGTGGATGTGGAGTTACCCCCTTCGATGGGCTCCCCGACACCTACAACCAAACACCAAGTAACGCTCCCCGGCTTACCTCGGCCTATACTTGAGCAAGGATGTCCGGGACTTTTCCCTTGGGATCCATCCGGGCCAGGCAAGCGCTGGGGCGTAGCTCCATCATGGCCGCAGGAAGCCTTGACAAGACCAATTTTCCTCTTTGGCGGTGGGAGTAGGGACTCCGAGGTGACCCGAAGCAGCATCTTCGGATTTTTCTCTCTCCAAACTTTTGCTCGCGACTTTCTCCAAAGTCTCTACAGTGCGCGTAGGGGTGGTTGTACAAACTCTAACTTCTCCCTCCAGAGTGGTGGCGCCCGTGATACAGTTGAGGTGGAAGGCCCGAGGCCTTTCTGTAGGTTGCTCCACCTCGAAAATTAACTCTTTACAGGCCTTGCATCGCCCGAATGGCTTCAGATGAAACACCAGTCCCGAACAGCCGGGAAAAATCACACCGAGAGCCTCAACGTCCTTACATACGTACAGGGCAAATCGTCCCGGGGCTTGAGCCTAAACCCCGTATCCGTCAGTGAAGCAGCAAACAACGTCATCCTCGTGGCTGTAGAAGTAGGAACCGGAGCCCATGAGGTATTTGTAGTAAACATACTGACTGTTTGCTGCTCCAATGCGCACTGCCCACTTTGCGCCAAAGTCCCCACGTGCAACTCATCACATGGCCAGACTCCTCCCATCTTCTGCACCGGTTCACGGGCTTTCTCTTGGTCACGCCCATGAACTGTGCATTCAGGGTGTGCCTCGCGGCGCAATGGCCAATATGGCCGACCTCCTCGGAACTCCTCTGGGCAGCAAAGTTCAAACTCTGAGGGTTTCGGCTACATTAATGCAAACACACATCCCGGACTCACGAGCCCCCACGTGTAGCGACCTCACCCTTTACTACCTTCTGGCACTTGGCTCTTATCTAGGGGACCAGGGAGGAGAGTGTGGCGCACCACCAGCTCACACCATACTGTATGCAAAGATGGAGCTAATCAAACTATACCTTCGGGTCTGTGTTTCCATCCAGAGCCAAACCTTCTCTTGAGAATGATTCCCACCGTTCATGCAGGTGGAGGTAGGACCCTTAGCTCCCAGTAAGTTACTGTCCATACCACTGAAAGTCCAACACTTACTTATTCATAGCAATAAACAGTCTCTGTGAGAGCAGACAGGTTGTAACACACACAGTTCAGACGAGGTGGTGAAGGAAGGTCCAGGCACAAACTTGAACTTGGTTTTCTCCTGTTCTGTATAACACCAACAGGCTTGACACACAGTCGCTGCCACCGACCGTAAGAACTTGAACTACCTTCTAGAAGCAATGGCCCCTGTCAGAGAAAGGACATCCATCCGGACAGTTACCAGAGGCCCCACCGTCACCAGCGAATGCTGCACCGGGTCTTCGGAAAGTGTCACCTCCCTGGCCTCCTCATCCTAGATTCAGGCGTCCACACCGGGGGACACCCTAGGAGCCCTCAATCCCTTGCGGAACCCAGTCGAAGGTACTGGACCCAGGCCTCCAGAAAATACCTCACCCCAGACCAAAGGTGTCTAGGGTGAGACCGCAGCTCCGTCTCCGGGCCTAGGGCACCCGGAGACCACCATCACTCACCCCCAGTCTGAAGGTGCCTGGGCGTGGACCCCGAGCGGAAGACGTCTGCCCCCTTTATACTCTCCCACAACAGGCACAGCAGGTTCCCCGCCCCGCTGTACTACTGCCGCGAGAGGACACAAAGGGCACAGCTCTCCAATGGTGGTTCAACCCCGGCCCATGGTGACAGCGCCACCTATAGACCCCAAGGAACTGGACACCATTGATATTCCCCACTGGCATAAATTGGTCCATGAATCCTAACAATTATTTTATCTGAGCCTATTACCACTCATGTATATATATATATAGATATATATAGATAGATAGATAGATAGATTAAACACACACATATACACTTTAGATATACAGTATCTCACAAAAGTGAGTACACCCCTCACAGTTTTGTAAATGTTTTATTATATCTTTTCATGTGACAACACTGAAGATATTACACTTTGCTACAATCTAAAATAGCGAGTGTACAGTTTGTATAACAGTGTAAATTTTTCGTGTATCCTCAAATTAACTCCATTAATGTCTAAACCACTGGCAAAAAAAGTGAAAATGTCCAAATTGGGCCCAATTAGCCATTTTCCCTCCCCGGTGTCATGTGACTCGCTGGTGTTACAAGATCTCAGGTATGAATGAGGAGCAGGTGTGTTAAATTTGGTGTTATCGCTCTCACTCTCTCATACTGGTCACTGGAAGTTCAACATGGCACCTCATGGCAAAGAACTCTCTGAGGATCTGAAAAAAGAATTGTTGCTCTACATAAAGATGGCCTAGGCTATAAAAAGATTGCCAAGTGATCACTAGGAGGCTTACCACCATCGGGATAATGGTCATAGTCATAGTTACATAGTAGGTGAGGTTGTTAAAAGACACAAGTCCATCAAGTCCAACCTATGTGTGTGATTATATGTCAGTATTACATTGTATATCCCTGTATGTTGTGGTCATTCAGGTGCTTATCTAATAGTTTCTTGAAACTATTGATGCTCCATGTCATCATTTTACTTATAATATTGTAACAAATCAAAGCATAATTGTAAGATGATCATGCATCAGTAGATTAATACAAATTAAAAATGTTAATACTGCGCCAACCCTAAAAATTATATATAAGAGTGAAAAGCAACCAAACTATAAAATATGTTATAAAGTGTGGCGCTAAATAAAAAAGGTAAGAAACCTTAATATGTATAAACATCAAATTACACAATGAAGTGTGATGTGCAACACAGAAATTGTTTACACAAAATTAATACTAAATATTATCCACCGCGGTCCACCCGTGGTGGTATATTACACATAAACCACTGATAATCAAACCAGTGCATTAAGGCCGGTTTCACACTGGGGCGGTGGGGGCGGTGGCGGTATAGTGCCGCTATTTTTAGCGGCGCTATACCATCGCGATTGCAGAGGTATTCGGCCGCTTATGGTGCGGTTTTAACCCCTGCTAGCGGCCGAAAAAGGGTTGATACCACCCGCAAACCGCGGTATCCCATTCATTTCAATGGGAAGGAGCGGTGGAGGAGCGGTAAACACACCGCTCCTCTCACCGCTCCAAAGATGCGGCTAGCAGGACTTTTTTTTAAGTACTGTTAGCGCACCGCTCCAGTGTGAAAGCCCTCAGGGCTTTCACATTGGAGAGAAAGGAGCCGCTGTTTAGGCTCGGTTTGCAGGCGCTATTTTTAGCAAAATAGCGCCTGCAAACCGCCCCAGTGTGAAGGGGGCCTAATAGATGATGCAAAAAAATGAATATTAGTGACAATAAAACAAATTATTTTGAGAACGGACTCATGTAGGTCATCACAGGTGAGTATATGTCCTTAAGATGCAATAAGAAGTATCAAATAAAGTTAAAAAAAATTTTGGGGGATCCAGTAGAAAACTTGCATCAACTGCAGGATATATAGGAAGGTGAGTGAATCAGATGATCTATGCAGACATATGAAGTGTATACCATCACCCAGAAGTACCTCCACCTTAGGCCAATAAAGAATAAATGGGTACTCTTACCAGCCAGAGTGGATCCAGCACACCATACGGCGGTGGATCATCAGAGGCTTGTCCACTCTATGGACCGAGGGAGCAACAGGGATCTGTAGAACACCTCCTCCTAGTGCTGACGACACACCAAGCCAGAGGGAAGATCCAGATATCAAGCAGCAATCACATAAAATTGCAATGACCATGGAAAAAGGAAAATTCATCCACATAGTGTAAATCCGTAAAAGATTTATTCGAAATCCATAAAAGTTCAAGCAGTTGAACATCAATAAAAATCCAAATACAGGAAGGCAGCGTGGGATGGACAGCTAGAGCTGGCATATAAAACCCGACCGGTTTCATCTAAACAGACATCAACTGGGGTACCAGGTTTATTGATGTTCAACTGTCCGTTGTGAGCTTTTGGTCGGAAATTGCGAACGTGTGGACTTTTGCTGGCGGCCAGCAAAAGATTGAGAGCAGGTTCTCAATTTTTCCGACGGAAAAAATTCTGATCGGAAATTCCAATCGTCTGTAGCAATTCCGACGCGCAAAATTCCTATGCATGCTCGGAAACAATTTGACGCATGCTCGGAAGCATTAAACTTAATTTTCTCACCTCTTTGTAGTGTTGTACGTCACCACGGTCTAAAGTTCCGAGAGCTTTTGTGTGACCGTCTGTATGCAAGCCAAGCTTGAGCGCAATTCCGTCAGAAAAACCATCCAAGGTTTTTCCGACGGGAATTCCGATCGTGTGTACGCGGCATAAGTGCCATATATGTAAATATTAGTCTCTGCCAAATAATACTTCAGAACTCTTTAAAAACCTATGCAAAATATTTTTAATATTCAATCAAATAATTGTTAATTTAGTAGATACACATACAAAGGCATGCGGAAAATATGCTATTAGCTTTCTGGGTTGAATAAGGAAATGGCACAATTAAACCTGATCAAATATCTAGAGCTTTAAAAAAATGAACTTTGAATGTCTTGATGGGAGAAAAATGGGAGAAAAATGCAACAATGTCTATTAAAGAAGTTTATTTTACAGGCATATATTAAAGTTTTGGTCCCTTTCATTTAATTTTTATATTTTTTAAATTTATATTTTCATGAACTGAAGTTTGTCTTCTTCAATCCCTTAGGATAGGTTTCTCCAAACTTTCTAAACAAAGGGGCAGTTTATTGTCTTTCAGACTTTACTGAGGCCGGATGATAGCCAGGGGGAGTGGAAATATTCCTGGCATCAGTGGAAGTAAACATCACCACATTTTGATTTGGTGTTAGGCCGAGGAGCAGTGCTTTAATTGTTGCTATCTAAGGGAGGAATAGTGCCCCATTATTGGTGTCAGTGGGAGAAATGGTGCCCGTTGGCAGAATATTGTTTCGTTTCAGTTGGAGGAATAGTGCCCCAAGGGCCGGATAAAAGCAAGCAAAGGGCCACATCTGGACCCCAGGCTACAGTTTTGGAGACCACTGCCTTAGGACATACCCAAATGTCCTCGGGTTACAGTGGTTTACCAGGATGGTGCCTGTACTTGCAGGCATCATAATGGTATCAAAATTTACATTTGTCCTGTTTACTGTGATCACCAAGAGTGAAAGTGAAAGAAAATCCAAAATTTTGGGTTGTCACTGGAACAGGAATAGAGGGGGCACTAGTTCTGGTGATAACCAGGCATTTCATTACTTTGGAGGGATTTCCTCTCACTTCCTGTTTTGGCTGTTGCACAGGAAGTTAAGTGAAATCTCCCCAATGGGGCACAGATGGCAGAAAAAATTAGCAGGGGTTATACCCCTCCCTTAGTCTATCCAAATGAAGAAAAAAAGTTCAACTTTAATACAGAATTAGAGTTGATATATTCAAGGTATATCCAAAACCAGCACTATTTTTCATTATACTGTAGATAGAGTAGGGAAGAGTAAAAACTTAAATATTTTTTGTGGCATCAGGAAGACTTCCCTTCACTTCCTGTCCTGCAAACTCAACATAAGTTTTGAAAATGTATTTTCAAAGTGTGATATCCCCATTGGAAGATTTCCCCTCTGTTCCTGCTCTGGTGGCAAAATTTGGGGATTTTTCCTCACTTTTATTCCCGGTGACATTGGGGATCAGGACAATTAGAGGGGGCGAATCTGCCCAGAGACACAGACATCAATAAAATCCTGACAGGGGTTATAACTGCTCATGATTAGGGATGAGCTTCGTGTTCGAGTCGAACATACGTTCGACTCGAACATTGGCTGTTCGATCGTTCGACGAAGATCGAACGATTTGGGCCGTTCGCGCCAAATTCGAGTGACGCGAACGGCCCACAATGCACTACGCCATCGCAGTGTCATCCAGGCGCTGTGATTGGCCAAGCATGCACTGTGACCCCGCATGCTTGGCCAATCACAGCGCCGGCAGCGAGGAGAGCAATGATTGGCCACAGGCAGGATGCCTGTGGCCAATTATTGCTGAGGGTGTTTAGTACACGCCCCACACTATAAAAGGCCGCCAGCACGGCGGCCTAGTGTAGTGTGTTCCGGAGCAGGGATAGAGTAGCATAGGCAGGGACAGTGACTGTTATTTCTTTCTTGCTTAACCTGGATTCCTTTAGTTTAGGGAAAGAGAAGGATAGGTAGGGAGAGTGTCAGTGTGTTTTGTGCTTCTGCTATAGTGTGCTTAAAAAAAACATTTATTCTAGGGACAGAAAACTCTAGGTAGGGACAGTGTCAGTTTCTTTCACTCTGCAAGTCCTTGTTTCCAGGGACCTGTAAGGACAGTGAGTTAATTGTCCTTGTGCTATATTGTGCTTAAAAAAAACATTTATTCTAGGGACAGAAAACTCTAGGTAGGGACAGTGTCAGTTTCTTTCACTCTGCAAGTCCTTGTTTCCAGGGACCTGTAAGGACAGTGAGTTAATTGTCCTTGTGCTATATTGTGATTAAAAAAAACATTTATTCTAGGGACAGAAAACTCTAGGTAGGGACAGTGTCAGTTTCTTTCACTCTGCAAGTCCTTGTTTCCAGGGACCTGTAAGGACAGTGAGTTAATTTTCCTTGTGCTATATTGTGATTAAAAAAAACATTTATTCTAGGGACAGAAAACTCTAGGTAGGGACAGTGTCAGTTTCTTTCACTCTGCAAGTCCTTGTTTCCAGGGACCTGTAAGGACAGTGAGTTAATTGTCCTTGTGCTATATTGTGCTTAAAAAAAACATTTATTCTAGGGACAGAAAACTCTAGGTAGGGACAGTGTCAGTTTCTTTCACTCTGCAAGTCCTTGTTTCCAGGGACCTGTAAGGACAGTGAGTTAATTGTCCTTGTGCTATATTGTGATTAAAAAAAACATTTATTCTAGGGACAGAAAACTCTAGGTAGGGACAGTGTCAGTTTCTTTCACTCTGCAAGTCCTTGTTTCCAGGGACCTGTAAGGACAGTGAGTTAATTTTCCTTGTGCTATATTGTGATTAAAAAAAACATTTATTCTAGGGACAGAAAACTCTAGGTAGGGACAGTGTCAGTTTCTTTCACTCTGCAAGTCCTTGTTTCCAGGGACCTGTAAGGACAGTGAGTTAATTGTCCTTGTGCTATATTGTGCTTAAAAAAAACATTTATTCTAGGGACAGAAAACTCTAGGTAGGGACAGTGTCAGTTTCTTTCACTCTGCAAGTCCTTGTTTCCAGGGACCTGTAAGGACAGTGAGTTAATTGTCCTTGTGCTATATTGTGATTAAAAAAAACATTTATTCTAGGGACAGAAAACTCTAGGTAGGGACAGTGTCAGTTTCTTTCACTCTGCAAGTCCTTGTTTCCAGGGACCTGTAAGGACAGTGAGTTAATTTTCCTTGTGCTATATTGTGATTAAAAAAAACATTTATTCTAGGGACAGAAAACTCTAGGTAGGGACAGTGTCAGTTTCTTTCACTCTGCAAGTCCTTGTTTCCAGGGACCTGTAAGGACAGTGAGTTAATTTTCCTTGTGCTATATTGTGATTAAAAAAAACATTTTTTCTAGGGACAGAAAACTGTAGGTAGGGAGAGTGTTTTTTTTCTTTCACTCTGCAAGTCCTTGTTTCCAGGGACCTGTAAGGACAGTGAGTTAATTGTCCTTGTGCTATATTGTGCTTAAAAAAAACATTTATTCTAGGGACAGAAAACTCTAGGTAGGGACAGTGTCAGTTTCTTTCACTCTGCAAGTCCTTGTTTCCAGGGACCTGTAAGGACAGTGAGTTAATTTTCCTTGTGCTATATTGTGATTAAAAAAAACATTTATTCTAGGGACAGAAAACTCTAGGTAGGGACAGTGTCAGTTTCTTTCACTCTGCAAGTCCTTGTTTCCAGGGACCTGTAAGGACAGTGAGTTAATTTTCCTTGTGCTATATTGTGATTAAAAAAAACATTTTTTCTAGGGACAGAAAACTGTAGGTAGGGAGAGTGTTTTTTTTCTTTCACTCTGCAAGTCCTTGTTTCCAGGGACCTGTAAGGACAGTGAGTTAATTTTCCTTGTGCTATATTGTGATTAAAAAAAACATTTTTTCTAGGGACAGAAAACTGTAGGTAGGGAGAGTGTTTTTTTTCTTTCACTCTGCAAGTCCTTGTTTCCAGGGACCTGTAAGGACAGTGAGTTAATTGTCCTTGTGCTATATTGTGCTTAAAAAAAACATTTATTCTAGGGACAGAAAACTCTAGGTAGGGACAGTGTCAGTTTCTTTCACTCTGCAAGTCCTTGTTTCCAGGGACCTGGAGAGACATTGAGTGAATTGTCCTTGTGCTATATTGTGATTAAAAAAAACATTTATTCTAGGGACAGAAAACTCTAGGTAGGGACAGTGTCAGTTTCTTTCACTCTGCAAGTCCTTGTTTCCAGGGACCTGTAAGGACAGTGAGTTAATTTTCCTTGTGCTATATTGTGATTAAAAAAAACATTTTTTCTAGGGACAGAAAACTGTAGGTAGGGAGAGTGTTTTTTTTCTTTCACTCTGCAAGTCCTTGTTTCCAGGGACCTGTAAGGACAGTGAGTTAATTGTCCTTGTGCTCTATTGTGATTAAAAAAAACATTTATTCTAGGGACAGAAAACTCTAGTTAGGGACAGTGTCAGTTTCTTTCACTCTGCAAGTCCTTGTTTCCAGGGACCTGTAAGGACAGTGAGTTAATTTTCCTTGTGCTATATTGTGATTAAAAAAAACATTTATTCTAGGGACAGAAAACTCTAGGTAGGGACAGTGTCAGTTTCTTTCACTCTGCAAGTCCTTGTTTCCAGGGACCTGTAAGGACAGTGAGTTAATTGCCCTTGTGCTATATTGTGCTTAAAAAAAACATTTATTCTAGGGACAGAAAACTCTAGGTAGGGACAGTGTCAGTTTCTTTCACTCTGCAAGTCCTTGTTTCCAGGGACCTGTAAGGACAGTGAGTTAATTTTCCTTGTGCTATATTGTGATTAAAAAAAACATTTATTCTAGGGACAGAAAACTCTAGGTAGGGACAGTGTCAGTTTCTTTCACTCTGCAAGTCCTTGTTTCCAGGGACCTGTAAGGACAGTGAGTTAATTTTCCTTGTGCTATATTGTGATTAAAAAAAACATTTTTTCTAGGGACAGAAAACTGTAGGTAGGGAGAGTGTTTTTTTTCTTTCACTCTGCAAGTCCTTGTTTCCAGGGACCTGTAAGGACAGTGAGTTAATTGTCCTTGTGCTATATTGTGCTTAAAAAAAACATTTATTCTAGGGACAGAAAACTCTAGGTAGGGACAGTGTCAGTTTCTTTCACTCTGCAAGTCCTTGTTTCCAGGGACCTGTAAGGACAGTGAGTTAATTGTCCTTGTGCTATATTGTGATTAAAAAAAACATTTATTCTAGGGACAGAAAACTCTAGGTAGGGACAGTGTCAGTTTCTTTCACTCTGCAAGTCCTTGTTTCCAGGGACCTGTAAGGACAGTGAGTTAATTTTCCTTGTGCTATATTGTGATTAAAAAAAACATTTATTCTAGGGACAGAAAACTCTAGGTAGGGACAGTGTCAGTTTCTTTCACTCTGCAAGTCCTTGTTTCCAGGGACCTGTAAGGACAGTGAGTTAATTGTCCTTGTGCTATATTGTGCTTAAAAAAAACATTTATTCTAGGGACAGAAAACTCTAGGTAGGGACAGTGTCAGTTTCTTTCACTCTGCAAGTCCTTGTTTCCAGGGACCTGTAAGGACAGTGAGTTAATTGTCCTTGTGCTATATTGTGATTAAAAAAAACATTTATTCTAGGGACAGAAAACTCTAGGTAGGGACAGTGTCAGTTTCTTTCACTCTGCAAGTCCTTGTTTCCAGGGACCTGTAAGGACAGTGAGTTAATTTTCCTTGTGCTATATTGTGATTAAAAAAAACATTTATTCTAGGGACAGAAAACTCTAGGTAGGGACAGTGTCAGTTTCTTTCACTCTGCAAGTCCTTGTTTCCAGGGACCTGTAAGGACAGTGAGTTAATTTTCCTTGTGCTATATTGTGATTAAAAAAAACATTTTTTCTAGGGACAGAAAACTGTAGGTAGGGAGAGTGTTTTTTTTCTTTCACTCTGCAAGTCCTTGTTTCCAGGGACCTGTAAGGACAGTGAGTTAATTGTCCTTGTGCTATATTGTGCTTAAAAAAAACATTTATTCTAGGGACAGAAAACTCTAGGTAGGGACAGTGTCAGTTTCTTTCACTCTGCAAGTCCTTGTTTCCAGGGACCTGTAAGGACAGTGAGTTAATTTTCCTTGTGCTATATTGTGATTAAAAAAAACATTTATTCTAGGGACAGAAAACTCTAGGTAGGGACAGTGTCAGTTTCTTTCACTCTGCAAGTCCTTGTTTCCAGGGACCTGTAAGGACAGTGAGTTAATTTTCCTTGTGCTATATTGTGATTAAAAAAAACATTTTTTCTAGGGACAGAAAACTGTAGGTAGGGAGAGTGTTTTTTTTCTTTCACTCTGCAAGTCCTTGTTTCCAGGGACCTGTAAGGACAGTGAGTTAATTTTCCTTGTGCTATATTGTGATTAAAAAAAACATTTTTTCTAGGGACAGAAAACTGTAGGTAGGGAGAGTGTTTTTTTTCTTTCACTCTGCAAGTCCTTGTTTCCAGGGACCTGTAAGGACAGTGAGTTAATTGTCCTTGTGCTATATTGTGCTTAAAAAAAACATTTATTCTAGGGACAGAAAACTCTAGGTAGGGACAGTGTCAGTTTCTTTCACTCTGCAAGTCCTTGTTTCCAGGGACCTGGAGAGACATTGAGTGAATTGTCCTTGTGCTATATTGTGATTAAAAAAAACATTTATTCTAGGGACAGAAAACTCTAGGTAGGGACAGTGTCAGTTTCTTTCACTCTGCAAGTCCTTGTTTCCAGGGACCTGTAAGGACAGTGAGTTAATTTTCCTTGTGCTATATTGTGATTAAAAAAAACATTTTTTCTAGGGACAGAAAACTGTAGGTAGGGAGAGTGTTTTTTTTCTTTCACTCTGCAAGTCCTTGTTTCCAGGGACCTGTAAGGACAGTGAGTTAATTGTCCTTGTGCTCTATTGTGATTAAAAAAAACATTTATTCTAGGGACAGAAAACTCTAGGTAGGGACAGTGTCAGTTTCTTTCACTCTGCAAGTCCTTGTTTCCAGGGACCTGTAAGGACAGTGAGTTAATTTTCCTTGTGCTATATTGTGATTAAAAAAAACATTTATTCTAGGGACAGAAAACTCTAGGTAGGGACAGTGTCAGTTTCTTTCACTCTGCAAGTCCTTGTTTCCAGGGACCTGTAAGGACAGTGAGTTAATTGTCCTTGTGCTATATTGTGCTTAAAAAAAACATTTATTCTAGGGACAGAAAACTCTAGGTAGGGACAGTGTCAGTTTCTTTCACTCTGCAAGTCCTTGTTTCCAGGGACCTGTAAGGACAGTGAGTTAATTTTCCTTGTGCTATATTGTGATTAAAAAAAACATTTATTCTAGGGACAGAAAACTCTAGGTAGGGACAGTGTCAGTTTCTTTCACTCTGCAAGTCCTTGTTTCCAGGGACCTGTAAGGACAGTGAGTTAATTTTCCTTGTGCTATATTGTGATTAAAAAAAACATTTTTTCTAGGGACAGAAAACTGTAGGTAGGGAGAGTGTTTTTTTTCTTTCACTCTGCAAGTCCTTGTTTCCAGGGACCTGTAAGGACAGTGAGTTAATTGTCCTTGTGCTATATTGTGCTTAAAAAAAACATTTATTCTAGGGACAGAAAACTCTAGGTAGGGACAGTGTCAGTTTCTTTCACTCTGCAAGTCCTTGTTTCCAGGGACCTGTAAGGACAGTGAGTTAATTTTCCTTGTGCTATATTGTGATTAAAAAAAACATTTATTCTAGGGACAGAAAACTCTAGGTAGGGACAGTGTCAGTTTCTTTCACTCTGCAAGTCCTTGTTTCCAGGGACCTGTAAGGACAGTGAGTTAATTTTCCTTGTGCTATATTGTGATTAAAAAAAACATTTTTTCTAGGGACAGAAAACTGTAGGTAGGGAGAGTGTTTTTTTTCTTTCACTCTGCAAGTCCTTGTTTCCAGGGACCTGTAAGGACAGTGAGTTAATTTTCCTTGTGCTATATTGTGATAAAAAAAAACATTTTTTCTAGGGACAGAAAACTGTAGGTAGGGAGAGTGTTTTTTTTCTTTCACTCTGCAAGTCCTTGTTTCCAGGGACCTGTAAGGACAGTGAGTTAATTGTCCTTGTGCTATATTGTGCTTAAAAAAAACATTTATTCTAGGGACAGAAAACTCTAGGTAGGGACAGTGTCAGTTTCTTTCACTCTGCAAGTCCTTGTTTCCAGGGACCTGGAGAGACATTGAGTGAATTGTCCTTGTGCTATATTGTGATTAAAAAAAACATTTATTCTAGGGACAGAAAACTCTAGGTAGGGACAGTGTCAGTTTCTTTCACTCTGCAAGTCCTTGTTTCCAGGGACCTGTAAGGACAGTGAGTTAATTTTCCTTGTGCTATATTGTGATTAAAAAAAACATTTTTTCTAGGGACAGAAAACTGTAGGTAGGGAGAGTGTTTTTTTTCTTTCACTCTGCAAGTCCTTGTTTCCAGGGACCTGTAAGGACAGTGAGTTAATTTTCCTTGTGCTATATTGTGATTAAAAAAAACATTTATTCTAGGGACAGAAAACTCTAGGTAGGGACAGTGTCAGTTTCTTTCACTCTGCAAGTCCTTGTTTCCAGGGACCTGTAAGGACAGTGAGTTAATTTTCCTTGTGCTATATTGTGATTAAAAAAAACATTTTTTCTAGGGACAGAAAACTGTAGGTAGGGAGAGTGTTTTTTTTCTTTCACTCTGCAAGTCCTTGTTTCCAGGGACCTGTAAGGACAGTGAGTTAATTGTCCTTGTGCTATATTGTGATTAAAAAAAACATTTTTTCTAGGGACAGAAAACTCTAGGTAGGGAGAGTTTTTTTTTTTTTTCACTCTGCAAGTCCTTGTTTCCAGGGACCTGTAAGGACAGTGAGTTAATTGTCCTTGTGCTATATTGTGCTTAAAAAAAACATTTATTCTAGGGACAGAAAACTCTAGGTAGGGACAGTGTCAGTTTCTTTCACTCTGCAAGTCCTTGTTTCCAGGGACCTGTAAGGACAGTGAGTTAATTTTCCTTGTGCTATATTGTGATTAAAAAAAACATTTTTTCTAGGGACAGAAAACTGTAGGTAGGGAGAGTGTTTTTTTTCTTTCACTCTGCAAGTCCTTGTTTCCAGGGACCTGTAAGGACAGTGAGTTAATTTTCCTTGTGCTATATTGTGATTAAAAAAAACATTTTTTCTAGGGACAGAAAACTGTAGGTAGGGAGAGTGTTTTTTTTCTTTCACTCTGCAAGTCCTTGTTTCCAGGGACCTGTAAGGACAGTGAGTTAATTGTCCTTGTGCTATATTGTGCTTAAAAAAAACATTTTTTCTAGGGACAGAAAACTCTAGGTAGGGAGAGTGTTTTTTTTTTTTCACTCTGCAAGTCCTTGTTTCCAGGGACCTGTAAGGACAGTGAGTTAATTGTCCTTGTGCTATATTGTGCTTAAAAAAAACATTTATTCTAGGGACAGAAAACTCTAGGTAGGGACAGTGTCAGTTTCTTTCACTCTGCAAGTCCTTGTTTCCAGGGACCTGTAAGGACAGTGAGTTAATTTTCCTTGTGCTATATTGTGCTTAAAAAAAACATTTATTCTAGGGACAGAAAACTCTAGGTAGGGACAGTGTCAGTTTCTTTCACTCTGCAAGTCCTTGTTTCCAGGGACCTGGAGAGACATTGAGTGAATTGTCCTTGTGCTATATTGTGATTAAAAAAAACATTTATTCTAGGGATAGAAAACTCTAGGTAGGGACAGTGTCAGTTTCTTTCACTGTGAAAGTCCTTGTTTCAAGGGACAGAGAAGGACACCTGAAGGTAGCCCTTATTGCTTTTTTCCCATCTCCCTGCAGGCCATCTATTAGAATGTCTGGAAGGCAAACAAGGAGAGGCAGACAGTCAGGAGGCAATAAAAGAGGGCAAGCAGGCTCTGTGTCTGGGGGCAACAGTGCTGGTCGTGGACGCGGTGCATTGTCATCAGCACATGGCCATGGGACACGCTTGTCCTTCTTTTCGGCAGCTGGACATGTTGAGCCACATCATGCCGAAGACTTGGTAGAGTGGATGACCAAGCCCTCCTCCTCCTCCTCATCCTCTCTCACCCAGGCTCAGGGTACTGGAAAAGCAGCTGCCAAAGCGTCGTCTTCCCTGGTATCAATGTCAGACAAATCATCAGTCACTCCTTCCCTAGACCCACCATGTCCTCCTCCTGAGGAGTCCCCCGAACTGTTTCAGCACAGTGTTGGGTACATGCTCCAGGAGGATGCCCAGCGTTTCGAAGGGTCTGATGATGAAACCCAGCTAGAGGAAGGCAGTAGCGTGAGAGCAGACAGAGGGGATGCTCAAGAAGGACACCAATCTGGCAGTCATGTTCCAGCAGCTGCAGCATACTGCCAGATTGGCTCCAGTGATGAGGAGGGAGGGGATGATGAGGTCAATGACTCCACGTGGGTGCCTAATAGGAGAGAGGAGGAGGAGGAGGATGAGGAGGAGGCACATCTCCAACGAGGCAGGATGCCCTTTGGTGGCCAGCGTAAGGGCAGTACACCGACGGAATCACACCGCAGAGCTCCGCCTGTGCAGGGCGCTGCCTCTGCCCGTCATTCAAAAAGTTCTTTGGTGTGGGCCTTTTTTGAGGCTAGTGCATCAGATCGCACAGCTGCTGTTTGCAACATATGTCTCAAGCGTATATCGCGTGGCCAAAACATCAGCCGCTTGGGTACCACATGCCTGACCAGACATATGTTGACCTGCCATGCAGCTCGTTGGCAAGCCTACCTCAAAGACCCACACCAAAGAACAAAGCGGACCTCTCCTTGCACCGCATCAGCTGGGATCTCCAACCCCACTATAACTTCAGTCCTCTCTGAAACATGCACTGAGAGGAATGAAGGTGTAGAATTAGGTGTGTCACAGCCAAGTACTTGCGCCCACTCTGCTAGCAGTACACCGACGTCCGATTCTAGCAGGCAAATTTCCCTGCCCCAGCTGCTGGACCGTCGAAAGAAGTTCACTCCCAGCCATCCACATGCCCAGCGGTTGAATGCTAGCTTGGCTAAATTGCTAGCGCTTCAACTGCTGCCTTTTCAGTTGGTAGACTCGGCCCCCTTCCGTGAGTTTGTGCAATGTGCGGTTCCTCAGTGGCAGGTTCCCAAACGCCACTTTTTCTCACGGAAGGCTATTCCGGCTCTCTACCGGCATGTGGAAGGCAATGTCTTGGCCTCGCTGGACAGGGCGGTCAGCGGTAAGGTGCATATTACCGCTGACTCATGGTCCAGCAGGCATGGACAGGGACGTTACCTTTCTTTCACGGCCCATTGGGTCACTCTTTTGGCAGCTGGGAAGGATTCAGGACAAGGTGCAGTAGTGTTGGAGGTTGTCCCACCGCCACGCCTCCAAAATGCTACTACTGGTTGTGACACACCTCTCTCCTCCACCCCCTCCTCTTCTTCTTCCTCCATGGCCTCTTCCTGTGGTTTGTCCTATGAACCAGCGGTGCTCCGTAGCCGTTCACGGGGCTACGCAAGTACGCAGGCAAAAAGATGCCATGCCGTGCTTGCGCTGGTGTGTTTGGGGGACAGAAGCCACACTGGGGCAGAGGTCCTGTCTGCTCTGCAGGGCCAGGCCGAGAGGTGGTTGACGCCACGCCAGCTTAAGCCAGGAATGGTGGTTTGCGACAATGGCACCAACCTCCTCTCCGCCCTCCGACAGGGACAACTGACCCATGTGCCCTGTGTGGCTCACGTCCTTAACCTGGTGGTGCAGCGGTTCTTGGGCAGGTACCCGGGCTTACAGGATGTCCTGAGGCAGGCCAGGAAAGTCTGTGTGCATTTCCGCAGATCTTATAATGCCAGTGCTCGCCTGGCTGAGCTGCAAAAGGAGTTGAACCTGCCCAAGAACCGCCTTATATGTGACATGCCCACCAGGTGGAACTCAACGTTGGCCATGCTGCAGCGGCTGCACACGCAGCAGAGGGCCATCAATGAGTACCTGTGCGACTACGGCACCAGGACAGGGTCAGGGGAGCTTGGTTTTTTTTCTCCACGCCAGTGGGGCATGATCAGGGATGCATGCACTGTCCTGGCACCATTTGAGGAGGCCACGAGGATGGTGAGCAGTGACAGTGCATGCATCAGTGACACTGTACCTCTTGTCCACCTGTTGGAGCACACGCTGCGTGGAATAATGGACAGGGCACTTGAGGCAGAACAGAGGCAGGAAGAGGAGGACTTCCTTGCCTCTCAAGGCCCCCTTTACCCAGACAGTGTTCCTTCTGTCCCACCCATCGCACAGGAAGAGGAGGAGGAGGAGGAGGAGGAGGAGGAGGAGGATTGTGTCAGCATGGAGGTGGAGGCTGGCACTCAGCATCATCAGCAGCAGTCTTTTAGGGATGATTTACAGTCCCAAGAAACCAGTGGACTTGTACGTGGCTGGGAGGAGGTGGCTGCGGATCATGTCGTCCTTAGTGACCCAGAGGACTCCGGAGCGAATGCCTCAGCAAACCTACGCTGCATGGCCTCCCTGATCCTGCAAAGTCTGCGGAAGGATCCTCGTATTCTTCGGATCAAGGAGAGGGACCATTACTGGCTGGCCACTCTCCTTGATCCACGGTACAAGGGTAAGGTTGCGGACCTTATGTTACCGTCGCAGAGGGAGCAGAGGATGAGACAACTCCGGGAGGCCTTGCAGAAAGGTCTGTGCAACGCGTTCCCAGAGACTGGGAGGTTGCAAACTCCTGGTCCTGGACAACGAGTTGCTGAGGCTTCGGCCAGTCAAAGAAGGAGCGGTGGGGAAGGTGGCCGTCTGACCGATGCGTTCAGACAATTCTTTAGTCCGCAGCCCCAAAGTATGATCGGTTCCAGCAACCATCGCCAGCGTCTGATAAACATGGTGCAGGAATATCTAGGGGCAAGGTCAGACTTGGACACCTTCCCCACCGAAAATCCTCTGGCTTACTGGGTCTTGAGGATGGATCACTGGCCAGAGCTTGCACAGTATGCAATTGAGCTACTGGCCTGTCCTGCATCCAGCGTTCTTTCGGAACGCACATTCAGTGCTGCTGGAGGATTTGTCACGGATCACAGGGTGCGCCTGTCCACCGACTCGGTTGATCGACTGACTTTCATCAAGATGAACCAGTCTTGGATCACCACCAGCTACCACACACCTGATGCTGATATAACAGACTAATTGATTTTAAAATGTCACATCCCTTCAAGACTGATGCTGATGCTGAGTGCCTGTGCTGTTATGTTGACTGCCTATCCTCCTCCTCCGAGTCCTCAATGATACGATTGATGATGATAGCTTGGAAGATCATTTTTGTTTATGGGTGCCGCCACCAGTGCCTAACGCCCAATTTTTCAGCCCCTGTTTAACAGTGGCGTGTAATTACAATTTTTGAAGCAATACTTTGCAACAGGGCTCATTGCTGTGCTCCAAGTACAGTATCTGTGAGGAGTTGCAGTGTTGTGCCACCAGTGCCTAAGGCCCAATTTTTCAGCCCCTGTTTAACAGGGGCGTGTCATTACAATTTTTGAAGCAATACTTTGCAACAGGGCTCATTGCTGTGCTCCAAGTACAGTATCTGTGAAGGGTTGCAGTGTTGTGCCACCAGTGCCTAAGGCCCAATTTTTCAGCCCCTGTTCAACAGGGGCATGTAATTACAATTCTTGATCTAATAATTCACAGCAGGGCCCATTGCTGCACCCACCAAGAGTAACTGTCAGGGCTTACAGTGTTGTGGCACCAGCACCACCATCAAAGGCCCAATTTTTACTACCACTGTTCAACAATTATATGTAATTAAAATTCCTGATATAATAGTTGACAGCAGGGCGTTCCAGCACCAACCAAGAGTAACTGTGAGTGCTTACAGTGTTGTGCCAACACCAACAACTAAGGGGCCTATTTCTGCAGAGTATATACGGCAGGTCCCTACTTTCAAACATCCAACTTACAAACGACTCCTACTTGCAAACGCAAGAAGACAACAGGAAGTGAGAGGAAATCTACCACTAGGAAGGAAAATTCTCTCCTGTAAGAATAAATATGGGAGAAAGGTGTCTCCTCTGTACTGATGCTTTATCAGCAATCCTTGTTTCAAGAAAAACACCACATTTCAAAAACAGTTGTCATTAGGACGGAAAGTGAGGTGAAATGTTCTGAACAGGGGCACAGACAGCAAAACAAATGTTACAGGGGTGATAACCCTTACCTATGTTTTCCAAAAAGTTTAAAAATAGATTTTTGGTCTGGAGCTACACTTCAACAATGTACCTGTTCAAAATTACAAACAGATTCTACATAAGAACAAACCTACAGTCCCTGTCTTGTATGCACCGCCTGTATACGGCTGTTCAGAGTATATAGGGCCTTTTTTATTTTATGTGCGGGGTTCCCCTTAATATCCATACAAGACCCAAAGGGGCTGGTAATGGGCTGGGGTAGGGGGGGGGGTCATGGGGTAGCTATGCCATTTTTCTTAAAGATTTTCATCCATATTACCGGGACCAGACATTACATTAAAGCCGCAAGCAGTTTTAAATGGCTTTTTTTTCCTTTAGAAGTGTCATTTTGTGCAGGGACAGTTCTAAACACGGGAAACACGTGGCACTTCACAGGCATACTTTAGACACCCCCCAGGTACGATATTTAAAGGAATATTTGACTTTTTTTTTTTCACTTTATGCATCATTAAAATGACTGCTCCCGGAAAACGACCGTTTTTAAAACTTATTTTTGCATTGATACATGTCCCCTGGTGCAGAACCCGGGTTCCCAAACCCTTTTTAGGACAATAACATGCATAATAGTTGTTATAATTAGCACTTTAGAATTCGAACGTTCGCATCCATTGTATTTAATAGGGTTCTAATGTTCGTTCGAACTTTCGGTCCGTTCGCGGGTTCTGGTGCGAACCGAACCCGGGGGTGTTCGGCTCATCACTACTCATGATTCCGAATCCAAATCTAAAAAAGCGTTGCCTTTAATTATAATACAACTGAACCAGAGTTTACTATATCATCATCACTTATATGTGCCAAAATGTACCATAGGGGGAATGAAGATTATTTGGAAACTTTCTGAGACTTGAGGCCAGCAGTTTTTTTTTTTTTTATAAATTCTATTTAAATCTTCTAATTCTTCTTTGGTATTTGTTGTCTCTGGACAGTATCAAATATTTAGATCTCATTATGTAGTTATTACATCCAGCTGAATTGGCTGCTAAGCAAGGCCCTTATTAAAGTGTACCTGTCCTTAAAGAAGTGGAAACATTCCTATTAAAGCTGAAACCCATGCTTTAGTATTATCATTGTACAGTATATTATCATTATTATACATCATGATATACTGTATATCAGGGATGTCATACTCAATTTCATTGGGGTCCGCATCAGCATTATGGTTGCCCTCAAAGTGCTGGTTGTATATGTAAGACTAGATGTTCAGAGCACCCCATCCCCCTTACATCAGATGTCAGGAGCCCCAGCGGCGTTGCTAGGCGGGTGCGGGGGGTGACACCCGTGGGTAGCGGCACCACTAAAGTCACCGCCCGCTGCCCTGATAAGCTGTGCCTCGTGCCGCTGTGTCCCTCAGCGGAGCGGACTGAAGCCCCGCCTCCCCTCCTCTCTGTTTTTACATCCACAGAGGAGGAGGAGCCTGCGCTCGAGGGACACACACCACTGTGTGTATCTGGAGACTGTCAGCGCTGTTCTGAGGTATGTAAGGGGGGGTGTCTATACTACTGAGGGGGATCTGCACTGCTGGGGGGTTCCTGCACTGGGGGGGGTGTCTGCACTGAGGGGGGGGTCTGTATGCTGGGGGTATCTGCACTGGGGGGTGTCTGTACTGAGGGGGATGGTCTGCACTGGGGGGTCTGTACTGCTGGGGGGTCTGCACTGGGGGGTCTGTACTGCTGGGGGTCCTGCACTGAGGGGGGTCTGTAATGCTGGGGGGTCTGCACTAGGGGGGTGTCTGCACTGAGGGGGGTCTGTAATGCTGGAGGGTCTGCACTGAGGGGGGTGGTCTGCACTGGGGGGGTCTGCACTGAGGGGGGTCTGTACTGGGCGGTGTCTGTACTGCTGGGGGGGTCCTGCACTGAGGGGATCTGTAATGCTGGGGGGGTCTGCACTGAGGGGGGTCTGCACTGGGGGGGTCTGCACTGCTTGGGGTGTCTGCACTGAGGGGGGTCTGCACTGAGGGGGGTGTCTGTACTGAGGGGGTCTGCACTGAGGGGGGTGTCTGTACTGCTGGGGGTCTACACTAAGGTGGGGTGTCTGTACTGAGGTGGGGGGTGTCTGTACTGATGGGGGGGTCTGCACTGAGGTGGGGGGTGTCTGTACTGATGTGGGGTCTGCACTTGGGTGGGGGTGTCTGCACTTAGGTGGGGGTCTGCACTGAGGTGGGGGGTGTCTATACTGATGGGGGGTCTGCACTTAGGTGGGGGTGTCTGTACTGATGGAGGGCTATGCACTGATGGAGGGCTCGGCACTGATGAAGGGCTCAGCACGGATGGAGGGGTCTGCACTGATGGAGGGGTCTGTACTGAGGGGGGAGGTGTATACTGAGGGAGGGGGTCTGTACTTAGTGAGGGGGGTCTGAACTGAGGGAGGGGGATCTATACTGCGGGACGGGGGTCTGTAGTTAGTGGAGGGGGTCTGTACTGAGGGGGGACTATAGTTGGTGGGGGGGTGACCCCTTTTTGTTTTCGCACCGGGTGACACCAACCCTAGTGATGCCACTGAGGAGCCCCCCCACCATCAGAAGTCAAGAATCCCCCACCCTCCCTTACATTGCAGTGCACCCCCCTTTCCTTGTGCTGCTGCCAGGAAGAAGCTGGGGGCGATGCTGGGAAGCAGGAAGTGTAGGGTCTAAACGAGGACCAGAGGAGAACTGGAGACTGTTGAATATTGAAACTAGGGATATAGAGATGATGGGGTGCTGCGGCTACACAGAGAGGTACAGTATCTGTAGGAGGAGTTCTGTCCTCTCTGCTTCCAACTGCTGAGATAGGGGGGGCAGAGACGAGCCTCTCTGTGGGTACAGGAAGAAGTGCAGGATCTGTAGGACGAGTTCTGTCCTCTATGCAACTGAATGCTGAGACAAGATGGAAGTGGAAATGAGGGGGTGCAGCAGCTGCAAGAGAGGTGCAAGGGCCACATGAAATGGCCTGGCGAGCCATATTCAGCATGTGCTGTATATTATTATTATACAGGATTTAAAAAGTGCTTGCACAGAACTTTACAAAATAAAGGGAGACAGTACAGCTACAATATAATTCATAACAGGAGAGTTAGTAAGGTTTCTAGATTTTCAGAAATCTGGGCACACCCTAGTGACCACACCCACTTTTAACCACACCCACAAAACCACACACCCCATCTGTAGCCACATCCATAAAACCATGCCCCTGGTTTTTTTATGCACCCTGAAACAATTGGTCACAGACTTTAGAAACAAGAGGCATAAAGATAAAATAATTTGGGCACCATGAGAGGGGGAGTCATGGGGAATTGTGGGTGTTGCAAAATTGCAGTAACAGTGGCAGAACTTGAAGCGATAAAGGTAAAATAAACTTTAGCCTATGCTGCTATGGGTCAAGAGAGTGTAAAGCATAGAGTGCAGGGGTCAGCATTAACTAATGCACAGAGTGCTGGGGTCAAAAATAGCTAATGCACTGCTGGGGTCTGAGCTAAATCAAATACAGATTTCAGGGTTCAGGAATAAGTAATTTACAGAGATTAGGGGTCAGGTTTAAATAATGCACAGAGTTCAGGGGTCAGGATTATGTAGCAAAGAATTCACAGGTCAGGATTATGTAGCAGAGAGTTCAGGGGTCAGGATTATGTAGCAGAGAGTTCAGGGGTCAGGATTATGTAGCAGAGAGTTCAGGGGTCAGGATTATGTAGCAGAGAGTGCAGGGGTCAGGATTATGTAGCAGAGTTCATGGGTCAGGAATAAGTAATAAACAGAGTTCAGAAGTCAGGATAAAGTAACACCCTGGGTTAAGGGGCCAGGATTAAGTAAAACACAGAGTCCAGGACTAAGTAATGCACAGAGTTCAGGGGTCAGGATTAAAGAACACAGAGTTTAAGGGTCAGGATTAAGTAATGCACAGAGTTTAGGGGTAAGGATTATGTAGCAAAGAATTCACAGGTCAGGATTATGTAGCAGAGAGTTCAGGGGTCAGGATTATGTAGCAGAGATTTCACAGGTCAGGATTATGTTTTGATCATTGGCAGCATAGTCCCTGGGAGCCGGGCAGTGTAGTGTTAACATTGCAGTGTGCAGTCTCCCTCTCAATTCACACTGCACAAGCATCATTTCAAAACAGTGATGATGGAGCAGCCTGTACATATGAAAACCACTCTAGCGATGCCATTTTTTAATTGACAGTTGCTCAGAGTCATAAGCTGCAGCCTGCACATGTTTGCGGTGCCCAGCTCCTGGAGATGTCCATTTTCTGCCGGAGCCAACTGTTAATCAGGCAGCTGGGTGGTTCCCGGCAATATGGTTGGGATCTTTCCAGAGCCTGGAGTGGCTTTCTGACGTCAGCTGACAGCAGGTTTTAGCCCACTTTCAGCTGATTCTGGGTCCCGAGAGAGCTAAAGTAAGTGCACCCCTGTGACCCAGAAAAGGACTCTGTAAATGGCACGTTCCTGAATTCTGTACATACTGTGCTCCTGAACTCTGCTGTCCTTACGTGCGTTCCTGAACTATGCACGGTGTACATGCACATTCCTGAAGTCTGTACTCTGCACGTAGTGCACTCTGGAACTCTGCACTGTAAACAGTCCAAGGTATTTATTAAGAGGCATGGCAAGTTTTTTGAAGTTGTAATTTTTTCAGGTCACCTAAAGCAAGGTGACAGATGCACACCGTTCGAGTCAGGAGTGCACCGCTAAGGTAGTGGAACTTACGGTTGACTGCCGTGGATGGAGCTCTGGGTGGTTTAGGAAAGCAGGTCCTCTTGGAGCACCAACACGGATCACACTGGGAGCTAGAGCATGAGAATACCCAGGGCGCAGAGTCTAAGAGCCAGCAGGTGTTCACCAGAGCTAATAGTGGTAAGGATGGACTTCGCTGCAACTGGCTCCAGATCGCGGCCCCAAGAGTCCCCCAGCTCACGGTAGGCTACTGGGGGATATTAAGGAAGCAGCAGACCGGGACAACAAGGGATAGTCAGGAGATAAGCCAAAAGGTCGGGGCAACGAGCAGATGGGGTAGTCAAAGAATACACCAAAGGTCAGGGTATGAAGCAGACAAGGATAGTCGAGAACAAGCCAAGGACGGTAAACAGAATCAGATGTAGAACACACGGCAAGGAGCACACAGGAAGCCAAACACACAATATTGATCAGCGAGGCTTGGCTGCAGTACACAGGTTAATATAGTGTTCCCTGTTAGAGGCTGGGATGGAGCCATGCTTGAGGAAAGATTACTTAAGCAGACAGGTGAACAGGGGTCAGTCTCTAAGCTGAACACAACAGAGAGGTAAGCAGAAAGACATGAACATTACTGCAGACTCATGACACATTTTTTGTCACTATTTTTTGGAAAATTAAAGCGGAGCTCCACCCTAAAGTGAAACTTCCGCTCATCTGATTCCTCCTCCCCTCCGATGCCACAATTGGCACCTTTCGGGGGGGAGGGAGGACAGGATATGTGCCTTTGACAGGTATCCTTTCCCACTTCCTGGAGTCCGGCCATGGCCAGCAGCCCGTGATGTCACCGCGGGGCTCCCTCCTCCTCCTCTCCCGGCCGCCGGGCCAACAGGAGAGAGGAGCGGGGCCTTGCGCATGCGCAGTAGGGTTCCCGGCGTGAAGCCGAAAGGCTACACTGCCGGGTTTTCTTACCTGCAATGGCGGCGGCAGCACCCGACAGCTGATGGAAACATCAGCTGCAGTGCCAACATCAAGGGACTCCAGGACGGGTAAGTGTCCATTTATTAAAAGCCAGCAGCTGCAGTATGTGTAGCTGTTGGCTTTTAATTTTTTTTTTTACCCGGAACACCACTTTAAGAATTAAAAATATTAATAAAAAATTCACAATTTTTTTTACAGACTGTTACCAGAATTGGGGACAGTATGTAAAAAAAATACATTTTTTTTTATATTTTTTATCACATTTTTTTTCTTTTACGATTTTTTTTTAACACACTGTCCCCAAGTAGTAACACTGTACTACTTGGGGAAGTGATCAGGATTTATTTTATTTTTTTATACATTATGATTGCTAATACCAATGAATTTCATTGTTATAAGCAACTATTTTTATTGAATTAAAACTGCTTAATTCAGTGAGTATTGTTGTGATTAGCTACGATTGGCCACAGCTAATCACATGGTACAGATATGTCATATGATGTCTACCCAGAATGACGAAAGTCTTTCCTGGCCGTCTTTTTGCAATAGGTCGGGCGGGAAGTGGTTAAAAACCAATGGGTGGAGTTTCCTGGACATGGAGCTGTGAGGACGTGTCTGTTCCCTGCTCCGCATCCACCACAGCTTACACAGCAGCACACCGGCAATCCTGAGCCCGAAAACAGCTCAGGGCATGTCCCAACGTCGGCGGAACACTAACCAGAACCTGGGGGCAGATAAATCCCGGCAAATACAGCTTGACACCTACTTTCCCGGGACAAGCGGTAAGGCATCCGAAAAATCCAAGATGGCGCCGGCCGGGAAGAGCTCTAAAGCACATGTGGCGCCGCAGACACAGCCTGCACCAGCAGCAGCCTCACTGCAGCCAGCATCACCTATACCATCCCCGGACCTGGTGAGTGACTTTGCACCCCTGGCATCCCCAGGATCCACGGTCTCCAGAGCAGGGGGATCAGACATTGCTGATTTCATGGACGATGGGGACATTAAAAACCACATATGGTCACTTCCCACTAGAGAGGAATTGGAGAGGATCACATCCAGGGTTAAAAAGGCTTTTAAGGAAGATATTGCCCAGCTTAAAGAGGACACCACACACCTGGGAAACAGGGTTGAGACACTAGAACAAAGGCTGGGTGAGACCCTTCCCTCTATATCAGAACTACAAATGCGGTGTTCAGCACAGGATCACAAACTGGAAGCACTCTTGTCACACTTAGATGACTTTGAGAATCGCAGCAGACGTGCAAACATCCGCTTTCGCGGCATGCGTGAGGCTACTGCCCCCAAAGATATAATCCCCTCTCTAGTTGGGATATTCAGGGAAATTCTGGAACTCCCTGCTACTGTGCCTGTTGAAATTGATCATGCCCATCGTGCCCTGAGGCCCCCCTCTCAGGACGCAGACAATCCCAGAGACATTATATGCAAATTGCACAAATACACCCTTAAAGAGCGCATCATGCAGAAAATGCGCAAAAAACCCTTTTTTGATTTTGATGGCGCACACCTCTTTTTTTACCAGGGCATTTCCAGGCACACTCTTATGCAATGTAGGGCCCTGAAACCTGTGCTGGCTGCCCTCCACGATGCGGGCGTACCTTACCGCTGGGGCTTTCCGTTTTACCTGCAGGCGACTAAAGTTGGCCGCTCTGTGACTTTACGCACCAAAGATGACCTCCCACACTTCCTCTCGACAATTGGACTGAACCCGGTGGACTTTCCAGACTGGTGGGGAGATACGGAAGCGGCAGGTTTTTCAACCGTTAGATTCCCCCAGCCCTGGTTGCAGATGCCGCAAAGATGCAGTCGCCATCACCAGGAATTGGATTCATCACCCGGCCCCTCAGCTCAGAGAGACTGATGGCCCACTGCGGATTTTCATTTCATCTGACCACTAAAGACTAACTCTACTCTTATCATCCACCCCTCCTACGAGTTTGCAGCTGGACACTCACTCTGGGCCCCCACAGTGAAACATGTTATCTGACGAGAAATGTGGTTGCCCTGACGGACTGGCGTTAGCCCGGTTCAGAAACACTCTGGCCAGGCTTAAGACTCTGCCCCTAGGGCCCTATTCTCTCTAGCCTGGATCCTGTAGGTGGCACCCACCCCACCGACCTCCATTCTGCACTCGTACCCGGACGCCCAGTGTTTCGGCACTACTCTCAATAGGTGGAGGCGGAGCAGACTCACCCCCCCCTCGTACCTTCCTCCATGCTAGCCCACGACCCCCATGTAGGCCACCCGTACACAGGTATTGGTCCCAATTGGGACAACAGGCCCGGACCAGGCGGGTCCCCTGTACCAGGGACACCCCCAGGTCCCGACCTGCAGTTCTGTCCAACAGTTGGTTGGTTTTTTGTAATAGTTTATTTTGGCATTGTGATCATTGATGCTAATGTTTCTCTCTTTCCTTCCCATCCCTTCCTCTCTTTCCTGTCATTTTTCTTTTTCACCCTTTTGGCAGATAGGACCTACTCAGATCGCCACAGCCTACACCGGACCACACCACCAGAAACTCAGTCAGCCCACCGCACGGTGATACCATGGCGGACATCAAGGTAATCTCATATAATGTCCGAGGTCTTTGCTCCCCCAGTAAGCGTAGCAAACTATGGTGGGAGCTGAAGAAGTTGAGGGCGCAAGCCGTTTTCTTGCAGGAGACGCACTTCACTCACCAATCTGTGCCTAAACTGCCCACCCACCTATACAACCAGTGGTACATCAGCACGTCCCCAGTTAGCAAATCCAGAGGAACGGCGATAGCTGTCCACAAAAACTACCCCTTACAACACACAAGTGATCTCGTAGATCTGAAGGGTAGATATGTTTTTTTAAAGGGATCCATAGCAGGTGTAAAATACACCTTCGCTAACATTTATGCCCCCAACGCAAACCAATTGACCTTCCTTGACGCAGTACTGGACCGCCTGGTGGAATTCAAGGAGGGCTTCCTTATTTTAGGCGGTTACTTTAATGTTAGCCCAGACCCCTCACAAGACACATCGCGCCAGCGACCCACACACTCACATGTCTTCCTAAAACACTACCGTAAATCCCTCCAAGTTGCTGGCTTGGTAGACAGCTGGAGAATTCTCCACCCCACAGAAAGGGACTATAGCTACTATTCGAAGGTGCACTGTAACGCCGAACGCTCCGGGTGTCCCATCCATCCCGGAGCGCCAGCGGCGTCTGTCTCCCTGCAGCGCTCCGGTCGGCTCCTCTGACCGTGAGCGCTGCTCTGATGCTGGCGGGGATGCGATCCTTGCGGCGGCACCTGTCCGCCCGCGGATCGCATCCCATTCTGCTCACCGGCCTCCTCCCCCTGCTCCGTCCCGGCACGCGCGGTCCCGCTGCTCTCTAGGGCGCGCGCGCGCCGGTCTTCTTAAATTTAAAGGGCCAGTGCACCATTGATTGGTGCCTGGTCCAATTACTGTGTCACACTCCAAAACACTTAAAAACCCACTCCCCCTTCCTGTCCTTGCCGGATCTTGTTGCCTTAGTGCCCTGAGAAAGCGTTTTGTACTTGCCCTTCCAGTGTATCTGACCTTCTGCCGTTGCCCCTGACTACGTACCATTGCCGCCTGCCCTGACCTTCCGCTACGTCTGACCTTGCCTCTGCCTAGTCCCAGTGTACCGTGCCTATCTCAGCTGCCAGAGAAGTCGAGCCGCTACTGGGGGACACGACCTGGTTGCTACCGCCGCAGCAAGTCCATCCCGCCTTGCGGCGGGCTCTGGTGAAAACCGGTAGCTGCTTAGAACCAGTCCTCCAGTGCGACCCGTGCCTTCGCCTCTCTGGCACAGAGGATCCACCTCCTGTGTCCTCACTAGCCGCCAGTCCGGGCCCTGACATGCACAATGTATACACCCGAATAGATCTACTATATGTTGACCGGCCCACTCTGGAACTGCTCCATCTATCGGACATATCACCATATCGGACCATGCTCCGATCATCGTTACCATTGCCTCGCCCACGGTCACCCAAAGGGCCTGGACCTGGCAACTTAATGAGAATCTGTTAGACGACCCGGTAGTAGAGTCAAAGATCTCAGAAACTCTGCAGCACTACTTTCGTGAAAATACTGCAACTGATTTGAAAGTGGGAACCATTTGGGAATGGCACAAGGCGGTGGTGCGAGGCGAGCTTATCGCCATGGGCTCAAAGCTTAAAAGAGAACGCCAGGCAGACTTCGATAGAGTACTCAGAGCACTACAACAGGCTGAGTTTAAAAATAAAAATAATGGAGACCCTGAGGCCCTGAGAAAGTTGACTGACCTTAGAGAATTGTTTTCGCGCTTGCTGGAAAGACAGGCGCGGAGACAGTTGAGGTACCTGTCGCACAGGTATTACGAACACGGCAATAAATATGGTCGTATGCTGGCGAGAGCTCTACGAAAAAAAAGGACCCAGACACAGATACACAAGCTTTGCTCCCCCTCAGGAGACTTGATGTTTAAATCCTCCCAAATAGCTGCAGGGTTTCCTGACTACTATGCTACCCTTTATAACCTTGACGCTGATTTACCCCCAGAAGACAAGTCTGACAAACTATGTCAAATCCGCGAATATCTAACCACGAGCGGATTGCCACCCCTGACTGAGGACCAGCGAACTGACTTAGACTCTCCCATAAGAGTTGAAGATATTGAAACCACCATTAAATCACTGCCTAATGGGAAAAGCCCAGGCCCCGACGGATACACTAAGGCTTACTATAAAAAAAATTCCAAGATACTCACCAGCCAGATGTGCAAATACTTCAATGCCCTTACAAACGGTGACTGTATTCCCCCCGAGGCACTATTAGCACACATCTCAGTAATACCGAAGGACGGGAAAGACCCCACCACTCCACAGAGCTACCGCCCCATCTCCCTACTGAACACTGACGTGAAGATATTGGCAAAAATCCTGGCAAACCGACTAAAATACCTCATACCCCAAGTAGTCCACCTTGACCAAACAGGTTTCATCACAGGCAGGGAGGCCAGAGATAATTCCATACGAGCGATCCAGCTCATTCACTGGGCCAAGAAGCAGGCAGACCCCCTTTTCTACCTAATACTCTCTACAGACGCAGAGAAAGCGTTTGGTCCTACCTACACGCAGTACTAGACACCTTAGGTTTAGGCTCCCCCATGTTAACCTGGATTCAGGCCCTATACACAGATCCTAGTGCACAGGTCAAAGTAAACGGCACTCTTTCATCTTAATTCCCGATCAGGAATGGCACGAGACAAGGCTCTAGAGCCCCTGTTGCGTAGACTGAGGGCGAACACGGACATCACGGGCCTGACGGTGGGTACCGTAGAACATAAGCTTTCTGCCTATGCAGATGATGTACTATTTAACCTAACGAATCCCCTGATCTCACTGCCTGTCCTGATGAAGGAACTCCAACATTTTGGGACACTTTCAAACTTTAAAATCAACTACACAAAATCCAAAATATTGCCCATACGCTTATCCCCAGACCTGACAGACAGACTGAAATCGGCATTCCCCTTTATGTGGGCTACGTCCTCCCTCCGTTATCTAGGCATTCAACTAACGGACAGTTTTGACACACTATACACGACAAACTACCCTAAGTTGATATCTGCTGTCAAACAGGACTTACAACACTGGACGAAAACTGCCTTCACCTGGCTAGGGAGAGTAAACATTTTTAAAATAAACATCCTTCCTAGGATCTTGTTCTACATGCAGATGCTCCCTGTATCCCTACCCAGAACCTTCTTTGCCCATATATCCCAAATGTTCACTAAATTCATATGGAACTCCCAGAAGTCACATATAGCACTAGGGGTCTTGAAATGCCCGAAACGCTCCGGTGGGTTGGGCGCCCCAGATTTACAGAGGTACTATCAGGCCATAGCCCTCCAGAGACTCCTTAATTGGCACTTTCATGTTCAATCCAAACTGTGGGTTATAATGGAAAAATACATGGCCGGGAGGAATCTGGCGTATGCCCCGTGGCTCTCGGGGGAACACAGGGGGCTGTCAGGAGACACGTCCCCCCTAATGCATCTGTCGCTCAAGATGTGGGATAAAATTAACAGAACATTCAACCTGGCCCCCCCTGTGTCCCCGTTGGCGCCACTGGGCGGGTACCTTTGGTTCCCCCCTGGGGAAAGCGCAGATTTCTTTGGTACATGGGTTGATGACAGGAATGCTAGCTGCAGGAAATTGTAAAGAAACGGCAAACTGTTACCTTATGACTCCTTAACGGGCAGGCCAGAGAAACCACAAATGAACTTTTGGAGATATCGGCAGCTACACCACTTTTTTAAAACAAATGGTAGCTCCATAAGGGATATCACATTGCTAACGCCTTTTGAAGGTCTGTTCATAGCGGACGAACCAATCTCACGAATGGTCTCAGAGCTGTACCAACTGTTGGGGTCCTCGGCCTCGGCATCCAAACCTGTCTGTATACGAGCATGGGAAAGGGACCTTGGGCAAGAACTCACTGGTCCTCAACTGACACATTTATGTCAGATGACTCATTCCAGCTCAGCTGACTCTAAAATGCAAGAGACGAACTATAAGTTGATGTCACGTTGGTACAGGGTCCCCGTGGATTTGGCGAGGATGTACCCTGCCAGCTCTGATCTGTGCTGGCGGGGATGCGGAGGTCGAGGAACTCTTCTGCATTTGTGGTGGGAATGCCCTATCGTTGCACCCTTCTGGACAGACGTTAGAGGCCAGGTTAAGGAAGTTTTGGGGATAGACATCCCCCTCTCTCCGGTCCACTTTCTCTTGCACATTCCTCCCATGCCTATCAGTCGCTACAAAAAGAGCGCATTACCCCACCTGCTTGATGCCGCTAGGCGGCTAATTCCGATTTACTGGAAGAAAACGCAGATACAGAGCAGAGAGGAGTGGATACGCAGGATAAATGAGATCGAGGGAGCAGAAGAATGGATTGCAACCTGTAAAGGTACTAGGGATACACACAATGCCTGATGGGCTCTCTGGACTGATCATTTCTCAGACCCCAATCATATCCCCTCTAGTCTAGACGAAGCTCTGCTAAAGTTAGCAGACCCAACCCTAGGTCAAAACCGGCATATCAACCCCCCACGAAATGGAGCGTAGACCGCGGACATTGCCTAACCATTTTTCTTTATACACGATAGCCTGGCGACTGGTGGTCTGGTGTCAGCACGGTGAGTCCCTCATATGTCTGTGGTGAGTTTCTGATCTCCCCCCCCCCTATTTCCCTTTCTTCTCCATTTTTTATGGTTAATCATTTCACCGTTTTTTGGCTGTTAACAAGGTTGATGGTAGTTACCTCCGAAATGCTGAGATGGTTGTGCGCAACAGGGCCTATAGCCCCACGCATAAGCACCCTGAGTGACGGCATCAGAGCTGTGACTCTCAATACTGTGAGACCCGGGAGCCGGAGGGGGAGGCCTAGGCCTGGGGAACGCGCCGGGGGAGGTTGTTGGAGGCCTTGATTGGCACCCCTCCTATGGCGTGGAACCTGGGTAGGGTCGCCCCTGGGGCAGCCTGAGGTAGTTCCCTCCCATGAGGATAGCTGAGTCAGGGCTGCGCTGAGATTAGACATCAGACGAGGGTAGGCAAGCCATCCACCCTACTCTCACGAATAACCTCCTTGTACATTACTTTATTTGCTTTGGCTACTATAAGTCCTTTTTCGTGTGTTTTTTTGTTTTTTTTTTACTTTTCTCTCTCTTTGTTGTTTTGTTGTAATTGATAAAATGCTTGTCACTGTGACAAACGAGTCTTACTTATCTGTAATCTTTGACTGTACTCAATAAAAAACTGTTTTTCAAAAAAACAAATGGGTGGTAGGTATGACAATCCCATGTAACCACTTTTTTAAGGTTTTTTTTGTTGCCCTATCAAGACCTGAACGTCATTATCTGTAAGGTTTGTTCGGAAACAAAACTCAAGGATAATTGGTGCTCTATTTTTGTGACTACCTGTATATGAATATGGTTTTAATGCATGGGGAAGTGGAGGTGGTAGGTTGAGCCTGTGTAACCCAAACTATGAGGCTTTGGGTCTATGAGACATAAAGCCCAATTCCAGTTGGGTCAATTAGGTATTAATTGTCCAGCCACTGCAAGAAGAATAAGAGGGCAAGAGGATCTGTGACTTTACCAGACTCAAGATCACCAGATAAAAGTACATTTACTGATTGTTTTTTAAAGGTTAGTCTAATGGGATCAAAAATGTGTAATGGCCTATCAATACAGAGCCATTACAAATATTTTATCCCAGATATTTTTTGTAGGGTAATATGCACAGCGCTAGACCAGATACGATGCATAGAGGTGGTCGTGAGGTATTTTTTGCTTTGCATTTTCTTCTGTGTTTTAATGGTGTAAAAAGGTTGGTTCCAAAGGGAATGTGGAATAAAGGTTGGGAGGGGGGCTAACCTGACTCAGAGTTGGGCTTAAACAAATGTTATTGTTCCAGGCATTCAGTTTTAAATGCAGCAAAGTCTACAAGGACCAGAGTTTGGCTCTTCAACCTGGCTATAGTGTTAATGCCCCGTACACACGATCGTTTTTAATGTCATTTTTTAAACCGACGTTTTTCTCCTCGTTTTTTTTCATGTTTCCTCTCAAGCCTGCCTTGCGTACACACTATCATTAAAAAAAAACGATCAAGCAAAGCGCAGTGACGTTCAACACGTACGACGGCACTATAAAGGGGAAGTTCCGTTCGAATGGCGCCACCCGTCATGTTAGTAAAGTTTGTTGAGCGACGATTCGCGCTTTTCAGTCCGTTACTGTGTAATGAATGTGCTATCTCCATTACGAACGCTAGTTTTACCAGAACGAGCGCTCCCGTCTCATACTTGATTCTGAGCATGCGCGTTTTTTTTCACGTCGTGAAAGCATACACACTATCGTTTTTCACGTCGTTAAAAAAAACGACATGAAAAACGACGTGAAAAAAGAGAGCATGTCCGGAATTTTTAATGGCCGTTTTTCACGTCGTTAAAAATGCTCTGGAGCCTACACACGATCATTTTTAATGGCCATTTTTTAAAATGGCATTTTTAACGGCATGAAAAACGATCGTGTGTATGGGGCATTAGACTCACAACACTGCCAAGAAGAATCATTTGGCAGATAAAGCAGTTCATATATATGTATCTCAACTATGTTTTCTGGAGTTCGGCTTTAAATTTCATTTGAAATTTAATTCCCCATATTATCAAGATCTTTCTGTAACACTAGCCTGCAAAATTTGAATAATTCTACAGAATTACATGTCATTAGCATCACTGGCAACAATACTTCATCCACTAGATCATGAATGAATATACTGAAATTAAAAGGAACCATTACTAATGTTTTTGGCTTCTATTGTAAGCCTACTGGAATATGTTCTGATAGCAATTAATATCCATCTATTGTATTTAAACCAGTTGTTTAACCACTTGTTAACATTCTCCACTTGTCTTTGCATCCTAAGCTTCTGTAAAAGGCTAATATAAGGTAATCGATTAATTTGTGAATAAAGTGAAAGTGCGCAACCAAAAACATTGATATGTGTAAAAATTATATAAAAGCATAAATTCAATTATTAAAGCCCACACAGTGCTCCAATGGGTGAAACCGTGATGTCGGACACTCGGAAAAAACACTTGGTGCTTCTGTTCAGAACATATAACAAACAGCGCCACTTACCAGATTGGATGGATCTCAAATTATAGAGATCAAAATCGCTCATCCAGGGATCACTCAGCCTAGGAATACTCCTCCAAGGGCTCATCCAATGCAGAATCCTCTGTATACAACGGGCTCTCTGGTAGTATGATGTTCCTCACAAATACGGCGATAACTCTCTCCAAGTAGTCTCCAACAGTGGGACATATCAAAGAATAAAAAGAAAAGGCTTCATGGTGCAGTACTCCAGTTTTAAAAATTCCCAGCGATGCCTTGTATGGTAAAACGCATTGAGTGGAGCACCAGTTCTTGACGTCACCACGCACCAGCTGGCTGGCTTGAGCCGCGGTTGTTTAAAAGTACTGTTTTACCGTTCATTGGATGTCAGTGCCTACGATGTTTCAAATAAATTTTTAAAACTGGAGTTCTGCATAATGAAGCCTTTTATTTCTATCCTTTCGTAGCACCCTCTACCGTAGGTAGGTTCTAGCATAGGATTTTTTGCTAGGGAAACTGTCAGTACAGGAAAATTTAGGCAGGCCTATGCTTAGGCTAGGCCTGTTTCTTTTGATCTGGGGGCAGGGAGTGGTTAGTGTAGCAGTGGGTATGATCACCTGTACTTCAGTTCTGAGGCGCCTCCCCTGCTTCCAGGTAAATTGTTCTGGAAGAGGGGCAGGGCCTGGGACTGGAGTGGCAGGCAGCTCATGTGAGGAGCCCTGACCAATCCCTACTTGGTATTGGCAGGGGGCAGGCCTCCCATATAAGCTGAGGTCACATGCCACTGGGCAGGAGTTGTCGACCGAGAGAAGTGAAGGATGGAGTACTAGGCAGCTGCAGGAGGGCACCCCCATCTGGGGGGGGTGCACCGAATGCGGAGAGGCCCGAGGAGGGCTGTGAGGGAACTTCACCCTTACACGGTCATGGGTGAAGTCTTCATCTTTACACGATCATTGATGAGGAGTTCCTGGAGCAGAGGGGCAGGAGAAGCTGTCGGAACATATTTCTGGATAAAGTTCTTCATCATGGACTTGGGGCAGAGAAAGGTTGGTGAGTGTACCACAGTAGAGTGCTGGATGTGGAGACATGCCAGGAAGTCTGGAAGGGGGCGTGGCCAACGACCAGGATGTGAGGACGTGCTTAGCCTGAGCTCCGTCCATGCCGCACACATCCTGACTCAACCCTACTGACCTGTTCGCCATCCAGGGATCCTGTTTGTCCCCACAGCATCCAGGGAACCTTGTGCCCACCGGGAGATGGTCAAATACGGCCCACTGATGAAAGAAGCCTCAGGATCCGTCCCGCCACCCCCACCATGCAAACAGAGGCTAGATGGCACCGGTAACCATGCTGCAGACACACGCAGCCAGCCATCCTCATACTCCTCAGCGCTGAAACCAAAGCATGCAGGGAAGGGTGAGTCACACTGTACCCCCCCTGTTCTAAGCCCGGAAGATCCTTTCCTACTCTCTCCGGCTGAGGACATTGCCCCTTATACTCCCAGCGAGGACACTGCTGATGCAGGCCATGCAGAGCCATCCCTGTCCCAGATCATGGAGGCCATCCAGCACAGCCATGCTTCTCTGACCACCCAAATGGACTCCATAAAAACTGACTTATCCTTCCTAAAACAGGATGTCCATAACCTCCGCCACAGGGTGTCTAGTGCTGAGCAGCGCATTAGCACGCTGGAGGATGAGACCCATCCATTACAGGGCTCTGTTAGGGAGCTACGCCAGGCCCAGGATTACACAGCAGATAAGCTCACTGAAATGGAGGACCGTTTACGGAGGAGCAATTTTCGTTTCCTGTGGTTCCCAGAGGGGGCTGAGGGTAGAACTCTGGAGGTCTTTATGGAAAGATGGCTAATCACCACATTCGGCGCTTCAACCTTTTCACCGTTATTCGCCATTGAACGGGCACATAGGGTCCCCATGTGCCCCCTCCCACCTGGGGCCCAGCCACGTGCCAAACTGCTTCACTTCAGGGACAGGGAGGCAATTCTTGGTGCTGCCAGAGAAAAGGGAAGGGTGTCCCTATGGGAGTGGAATTACTATTTTCCCTGACTTCTCTGTAGCTACACAAAAGCAGAGGGCCACTTTCCTGGCTATTAAACGCAGGCTCCGTGAGCTTCATCTCCCCTATGGCATGCTATATCCTGCTCGATTGAGGATTGTTTACCAGGGCAAGGCCTACTTCTTCACGGATCCTAAGGAGGCATCTCACTGGGTGGATACCCTGGGACATCCTGAACGCCGGAATCAGAATCAAAGATCCCCTCCGCGCTGACATCGCACCTAACCTGCAGTTTTTGATAGCTACACCTTGTGCCTTATGTGGCCTACGTTACCCCTTTCTAGCAAAGGACAGCTGAGGGGGGGTAGGAGTGGGCCTGGAAATCCTTACGCATGTGATCATCTCACTCCCCTCTTTACAGTTATATGAAAGTGGCGAACTACATTCTACTAACTCTGTTTGTTTCCTACTTGTTTTATCTGGATGACTGCTGCATGTTTTCCTTCAGACTCAGGGTTAACTAGCATACTTGTCCTGTGAGGGCACGGACGGTGGCCCGCGTCTAGGGGACTTTAACGCTACCCAGGGTTGGTTAGTTTGGGGTCTGTGTCATGACACCCCTGCTTTGCAGTTTTGGTTTTAGGAACAAAGCTCTCATATGTTTGGGTTTGGGAGCCGGGAGGGTTAGGGTTGGTGGAGATGTTTGGGGATTTTTGTTTGAAGTTTTTATTTTTATGTGTTTTGTTTTGCAGTGCTGGTATCCATTTGTGCATGTCCATCTACAGGCTGGTATAACTGACCCTTATGTAATGCATCTGATCACTTTATTTCCTATGCTCTTGCCTCATCTTTTTGACCTGTTTTATACCTTGCACACTTCCCCTGGTTCGCGGGACTTCGGGCCTTGCTTGTGTCCGGCGGGCCATGGGAAGTGGGTACGGTTAGTCATGTGCTTTACGCCTCCCTATGTCTAAGCTACATTTAGTGTCTTGGAATGTACGGGGGCTGAATTCCAAGGTGAAAAGATCTCTGATGTTTGACTACTTGGCACGCCACAATCCGCATGTAATCCTACTTTAGGAAACCCACCTCCAGGGCTCTAAAGTCATGGCCCTCAAACGGGCAAAAATTGCCTACGCCCTCCATTCTACATACTCCACATATGCCAGGGGGACCTCCATCCTAATAGCCAAATCAGCCCCGGTTAATATTAAACATGTTAAACTGGACCCGCAAGGGTGTTTTGTAGTTGTTGTACTTGAAATTATGGGTAGACCATATACCGTGACTAGCCTGTATGCCCCTCCCCCCTTCACTAAATTGTTCTTTGAAAGGGTTAACACCTCCATTCTGGCGATAGCAGAGGGTCCTTTACTAATAGCGGGTGACTATAATACAGTACTGGATAATTCCATAGACAGGTTACGTTGTTCTTCATTACCCCCCACTCCCCTGGGTTCCTTCTTAAATCAATTTGACTTAGTGGAGGCCTGGAGGTGGAAGCATGCGGACAGGAGGGAGTATTCGTGTCACTCTGAGTCACACGGTACTCTGTCTCGTATAGATTTGTGTCTGGTCTCGTCTGATCTGCTTTCCATGGTATCAGAGGTTAAATACCTCCCTAGGGTGGTGTCCGACCATTCACCTTTGATGGTGGACCTTGCCCTGTGCCCCTCCTCCTCCTATCGGGTGTGGCGACTGAGCCCACTGTGGTTGGCGGATGAGATCGTGGTGAACCAATGTATGACAGAGATGAAATCATACTAGCTACTTAATAAACAGATTGCAACCGTTCCAGTGGTATGGGATGCCTTTAAGGCCACTACACGTGGCTCTTTTGCTGCGGCGGTTGGTCAGACACGCAAGGCTTCTATGTCCAAGTTGATGGATGCAGAGGGGGCTCTCAGGGAGGCAGAAGCCGTTTATACCGCGACTCCCTCTCCTGAGACACGTGCTGCCTGGAAGCATGGGTCCAGATAATTGGACCTAGTGCTTTTGGAACGCACCCAGAAGAAGCTGTTATATCAGAATCAGCGAATCTTTGAGTTTGGTGACAAGAACAGCCGTTTGTTGGCATATTTTTTTAAACCTGACTATCAGCCATGCAGCATACCCAGAATTAAGAGCGCAGAGGGCATAGTGGTAGAACAGAACAATGAGATCATGGAAGCCTTTATCTCCTTTTACTCCTCCCTATATGCTACTAGAGATCACTACACGATTGTGGAATTGGATGACTATCTTGCTGATATTTTATTGCCCAGACTTCAGACCCAACAGGCGTCAGACCTTGACGCTCCTCTGACGACTGAGGAAATTGGGGCGGCTATCCAATCCTTTGCCAGAAACAAAACGCCAGGAATGGATGGGTTCCCCATCGAGTGGTATCTGCAATACAAAGATTTGCTTATACCCCATCTAAGCAGTGTGTATGATTTTGCTATGAAAACGGGACAGCTGCCCCCCTCTATGTCGGAGGCATTGATTGTCCTCATTCCTAAACCACATAAGGATCACCTCCTATGCAAATCTTACAGACCAATATCACTCATCAATTCGGATGTTAAGATTTTGGCCAAGGTGCTCGCCCGGCGATTGAACACAGTTATTACTACCATTATTGGTGCGGACCAAACTGGGTTCATCCCTGGGCGATCGACCTCCATCAACCTGCAGAGATTGTTCACCAATCTTCAGGCCACTCATGCAGAGATGGGTTCCAGGGCTGTTCTGGCCTTAGACGCACACCAGCCATTTGATTCAGTCGAGTGGCCTTATCTGCTGGAGGTCTTGGCAAAGTTTGGTTTTGGCGGTACCTTCATCAGATGGGTCCAGTTGTTATATTCGAAGCCCACTGCTCAACTGAGGGTGAACGCAGCCGTGTCTGATCCATTTCCGATAAAGAGAGGCACCAGGGACTGGCGATAGAGCCCTTGGCAGCACTGATAAGATCTTGCGGGGAGGTTGCGGGACTGACGATTGGGGGTCTGGAGGAGAAGGTGTCTCTTTATGCTGACGACATGTTAATGTATTTGTCGGACCCCCAGTCGTCCCTCCCAGTCCTGTTGGAGATTATTGGCAAGTTTGGGCATTTCTCTGGGTTCCGGGTTAACTGGGACAAGTCCATCCTATTTCAGATTGACCAGGCAGACCCACCCAGGCTACCTTCCTCTTGCCCACTACAAATAGTCACCTCCTTCCGATATTTAGGAGTTCTGGTACAGCTCCCTAATACCTCTTATGCTAAACTCAATATAGACCCCCTTATAGGGAGAATGAAGACCACATTCAAAACCTGGGCAAATCTCCCACTTACCTTATTGGGCAGGATTAATATTTTTAAAATGATATTCCTGCCACAATTTCTGTATGTATTGGGTAATTCACCAATATTCGTCACTAAGCTTAAATTTAAATAAATAGACTCCATCCTTACTTCCTTTTTGTGGAGGGGGGGAGTAGTCAGGATTGCCAAGACCACCCTCCAGTTACCGGTACTGGAGGGCGGATTGGCCATACCCTGTCTCCACACCTATTATATTGCCTCACAATTAGCTCATGCACATTGGTGGTTTTTTCCTGAAGCCAACAACGCAACCACTGCTTTGGAGGCTGCTATCCTTACCTCCTATGAATCCCTGCAGAACCTGATTTATCGTATGTCCCTTAGAGGGCGGGAGGGTACGAGTGTCCTGGCAATGACTATAAGGCTTATTAAGCTAACAAAACTGCAGTCGTTCGCTGACAGTAATACTTACTCGCCGAACACTCCACTCTGGGGGAACCCGACTCTACCAGAGTTCTTCCGCAGATCTGACGGGGGATTCTGGTCGAAAAGGGGGGTAAAAACTATTTTGCATTTATTCTATGACAATGTGTTTCATTCTTTTGATGAATTTCGTAGAGATTACAATCTACCACGCACAGCTTACTTCCTCTACCTACAGATACGCCACACTGCAGCAACGCAGTTTGGTCTTCGCAACATATCTATTCAGCTCTCCCCACTGGAACGTATGTTGACCGACTCCTCTCACACCAAGCTAGTTTCTACATATTATAGGTCCCTTCTGCATTCCACGACTCAAAGGCTGAGCAAGACGGCTGCCAGCTGGAGAGCTGATATCCCTGAGCTGACGGAGGAAATCTGGCAGGAGCTTTTGCCCCTCCAGGTTCCCTCTGTCATCTCTTCTCGTGACAAGGTAATACAAACTAAATTGTTATACAGATCCTACTTTACTCCATGCTTACTATTTAAACTGAATAGATTGCCCTCTGCATTATGCTCTTGTTGCGGCATGGCTGATGGCACGTTCTTTAATTTATTGTGGGAGTGTGCTCCGATCAGGCAGTTCTGGTCGGAGGTCACGGCCTTCACTAGTTCATTGACACAATTACCTAATGTATGTAATCCTCTAAGGTGTTTACTGGGCTATATTGATGATGATAGTATATCCGAGAATACACAAACATTTCTGAGTATAGTATTGTTTTATGCTAAGAAAGCAATAACCTTCCATTGGAAGTCTCCATCCTTGCCCACTATTGCCTTCTGGCTCACAAATATTAACCATGCTGTATCATTATACAAACTGACATATGAGGCTAGAGGGTGTGCGAAAAAATTCAGGAAGGTTTGGGGCTACTGGGTTGATTCTGAGAGCACTGTCTCTCCTGCTCCTTAAAAAATGTGACTGAATATTGTCTTCCTGATATATGCCAATTGTTTACCAGCTTTCTAAAAAACATTTTTTTGCACTGTACTGGATTGGGCGATGTTCGCTCCATGTGTGTCTGTTTGTTGTCTATTGTATGTCTTGTTTTAAAAAAAAACTTAATAAAAATTGACCTTTAAAAAAAAAAAAAGGAAGTCTGGGAGGGAACTAGAAATGGGCGGCGTTAAAAAATTTGTTTCGTTTCGTTCCGTTTCGTATAAAAAAAAAAATCGTAATTCGTGTACGAAATTTCATTCGGATTCGTACGAATTTCGTACGAATCGTAAATTTTAAACGTCGCGCATGTTTCCCGTGCTTAGAACTGTCTTTGCACAAAATGTCATTTTTGAAGGAAAAAAAGTCATTTAAAACTCACTCGCGGCTATTAATGAATTGTCGGCTTTTATCAATACATAGAAAAGTCATTGATAAAAAAAAAAAAAGTGGGGGTTCCCCCAAATTTAATTACCAGGCCCTTCAGGTCTGGAATGGATATTAAGGGGAACCCCGCCGCAAATAAAAAAAAATGGCGTGCGGTTCCCCCTAAATATCCATACCAGGCCCTTCAGATCTGGCATGGATTTTAAGGGGAACCACCCCAAATGTAAAAAAAAATGGCGTGGAGTCCCCCCAAAAATCCATACCAGACCCTTATCCGAGCACGCAACCTGGCCGGCCGCAGGAAAAGAGGGGGGGACGAGAGAGCGCCCCCCCCTCCTGAACCGTACCAGGCCACATGCCCTCAACATGGGGAGGATGTCCCCATGTTGATGGGGACAAGGGCCTCATCCCCACAACCCTTGCCCGGTGGTTGTGGGGGTCTGCGGGCAGGGGGCTTATCGGAATCTGGAAGACCCCTTTAACAAAGGGGACCCCCAGATCCCGGCCCCCCCATGCGAATTGGTAAGGGGTACATTGTACCCCTACCATTTCACGAAGAAAGTGTAAAAAAATGTAAATAAAAACACACAAACACCTTGGAAAAGTCCTTTATTAAAAAATAAATAAATAAAAAAAAACATTCCAGCGATGAAATCCAGTGTCCCGCGCCGATCCCGATGTCCAGCGCTGTCCGTCATTGGTTGAGCCTGAGCGGACCTGATGGGGAACTTCCTCCGCAGTGTTTTAAATGTATAGACCCGCCCCTTTTAAAGTTCCCCATCAGGTCCGCTAAGCGGACCAGATGCGGAACGTGAGAAGGGGCGGGTCTATTCATGTATTACACAGTGAAGGAAGTTCCCCATCAGGTCAGCTCTACGAGGGGGCGGACCTGATGGGAACTTCCTTCACTGTGTAATACATAATTAGACCCGCCCCTTCTCACGTTCCGCATCTGGTCCGCTTAGCGGACCTGATGGGGAACTTTAGAAGGGGCGGGTCTATACATTTAAAACACTGCAGAGGAAGTTCCCCATCAGGTCCGCTCAGGCCCAACCAATGACGGACAGCGCTGGACATCGGGATCGCCGCGGGACACTGGATTTCATCGCTGGAATGTTTTTATTTTTTATTTTAATAAAGGACTTTTCCAAGGTGTTTGTGTGTTTTTATTTAATTTTTTTTACACTTTCTTCGTGAAATGGTAGGGGTACAATGTACCCCTTACCAATTCACATAGGGGGGGCCGGGATCTGGGGGTCCCCTTTGTTAAAGGGGTCTTCCAGATTCCGATAAGCCCCCTGCCCGCAGACCCCCACAACCACCGGGCAAGGGTTGTGGGGATGAGGCCCTTGTCCCCATCAACATGGGGACATCCTCCCATGTTGAGGGCATGTGGCCTGGTACGGTTCGGGGGTGGGGCCGCTCTCTTGTCCCCCCCTCTTTTCCTGCGGCCGGCTGAGGGTCTGGTATGGATTTTTGGGGGGACTCCACGCCATTTTTTTTTACATTTGGGGTGGAGTTCCCCTTAAAATCCATGCCAGATCTGAAGGGCCTGGTATGGATATTTAGGGGGAACCGCACGCCATTTTTTTTTAAATTTGCGGCGGGGTTCCCCTTAATATCCATTCCAGACCTGAAGGGCCTGGTAATTGAATTTGGGGGAACCCCCACGCTTTTTTTTTTTTTTTATCAATGACTTTTCTATGTATTGATAAAAGCCGACAATTCATTAATAGCCGCGAGTGAGTTTTAAATGACTTTTTTTCCTTCAAAAATGACATTTTGTGCAGGGACAGTTCTAAGCACGGGAAACATGCGCCACTTTACATGCATATCATACACACCCCCCAGGTACGAAATTTAAAGGAATATTTCACTTTTGGATCCGAAATTCGTAAACGAAATTTCGTATTTCGTACAGAATTCGTATGCATAAAAATTTGTATTTCGGATTCGTTAGAATGTATGAATTTCCGGAAATTCGTACGAATTTTAGATTCGTACGAAACTAATCGCACATGTCTAGAGGGAACTTCATCCTTACACGGTCATGGATGAAGTCCTCATCTTTACACGGTCATTGATGAGGAGTCCTGGAACAGAGGAGAGACTGTGGGGAATAATGTCAAGTCGCTGCAGCCCGTGGGCTCAAGCGCGGCGCAGCGAAAAATGGGCGTGGTTTACTTGTGTTGGTGGGCGTGGCTTAAATGGGCGTGGCTCATAAGGGGTGTGGTTATCATCTGAGATGAAGAAAGAAAGAAGCCAGATCCTACACCACAATAGAAATATGTGTATTCCAGAAAGTTTAACAAAATCGGCAGATAAATATACTCCAAAACATCTGATGTTGGCGCTTCAATCATCCCGGCACCATGGTTGTTATGGTGTCAGGATGATTGAAGCGCATTAATCCTATTATTACATTGTAATATAAAATGAAATCATTCAACTCACCATAATGCCCAATCAGTGGAAGCGTGTCACCTGCCACGTCGCCTGCCACCATATGGCCTCCCCAGCAGAGTCCATTCTTGCATCAGGTGCCTCCCCAGCAGAGTCCCTCCTTACATCAGATGTCCCCAGCAGAGTCCCTCCTTACATCAGATGTCCCCAGTAGAGTCCCTCCTTACATCAGATGTCCCCAGCGGAATCCCTTCTTCAATCAGATGTCCCCAGCGGAGTCCCTCCTTACACCAGATGTCCCCAGCGGAGTCCCTCCTTACATCAGATGTTCCCAGCGGAGTCCCTCCTTACATCAGATATCCCCAGTGGAGTCCCTCCTTACATTAGATGTCCCCAGCGGAGTCCCTCCTTACATCAGATGTCCCCAGCGGAGTCCCTCCTTACATCAGATGTCCCCAGCAGAGTCCCTCCTTACATCAGATGTCCCCAGAGGAGTCCCTCCTTACATCAGATGTCCCCAGCGGAGTCCCTCCTTACATCAGATGTCCCCAGCGGAGTCCCTCCTTACATCAGATGTCCCCAGCGGAGTGCCTCCTTACATCAGATGTCCCCAGCGGAGTCCCTCCTTACATCAGATGTCCCCAGCGGAGTCCCTCCTTACATCAGATGTCCCCAGCGGAGTCCCTCCTTACATCAGATGTCCCCAGCGGAGTCCCTCCTTACACCCCTATCAAACGACCCCCTTATTATGCACAGTGTCAGCATGGAGAGGAGGGAGGAGGGGGATCCCCCGCAGTAGTGACAGGAACGATCTCCTTCTCAAGAGAGCCTGAGCTTGTGTTCTGACGGCGATCACATCCTTGTGTTCAGTGGAGAGTGGGGAGGGGGCTGCCAATCCCTGCAGCCAATAAGAGAAGCCGATTGGCTGCCCCTTTCCTCTGCACTGAACACAAGGGGAAACAACACTCATGGCAGCGGCAGCGACGGCGCCCATTTTTGTGTAGCCGCTGCCGTTTTTAGATCAAAACATTCCTGATTTTCCCGGGACAAAAACAATTGGGCTTGTCCCAAATCGGGACAAGCCCAATCCGGGACAAGGGACCAAAAATCGTGATTGTCCTGGGAAATTCAGGGTTGTTGGCAACTATGCACATGCTACTAAATTAGTAGGCCTCCGGGGAGGGGTACTGCAGGACCTCTGGCCTAGTAACAGCATTCAAGTACAGCCAGCAGCTGAGGTTATTCAGAGTGATCCCTTTTGTCATATTGAAGATGATGGGATGGGAATCTAATAGTTTTACAGTGGAAGTTTGTGCAGGAGGAGAGAAGACCTGGGAGTAACAGTCTGCAGGAGTTGATGCAAAGGAGGAGCAATAGTCTGCATGGTGTTATGCAGGGGAGAGACTGTGAGTGCCGATTCACACTGCTGCACTGTGAATTTGTTCCGTTTTTCAGTCCATTCTGAGGTGCGAATTTACCGCGTTTTTACCGCGATTTGAATGCAAATTTCAGGAGTGGGACATAGCTGCAATTAATGTTCTAGCCAATGGAATCATAATGTAAAACAAAAAGGTGTTAACTTCCTGTTTTTTGTGGAGAATCGCGTGGTGGAATTCGCACATATGTGAACCATCAAATGCGATTCCAGAACGATTTACATTAATGTCTATGGAGACTAAATTCGCAACGCAACGCTCTAAACTCGCACAAGACCCTTTTTTTCATCGCATCACATTCGTAAAGGAATCGCAACACATAGATGTGAACCACCATCATTGAAAACAATTACTTTTTGGATGACATGCAAATCTAGTTTGTTTTTAACGCATCGCATTCGGTATCAACTCGCACAAGTGTGAACCGGCACTTAATGTTAGAAGTACATCAGATCTTCAAGGCCGAATCAGTTCATTAATGTTCACTAAATA